>CM046387.1:32537742-32576893 GCA_025413485.1 Ficus microcarpa
TGGATCCCAAAATCCTTCTGCTAATTCCGTCACCCTTCTCCCTCCTATCAAACAAGCTCTTAAAGTCTTGAATTTTCATTTAATGACATGCTGCTATCTTTGCGTCTTAATGTCCTTTTATTTAAGCCTTTACTGAATTAGCCAAAATAAAGCCTAAAATGAATTTTCCAAACTGGATCTTTTACTAAATTTTTTATGAGACTCTATAGATAACACGAAGGCATATCATACATTCAGCCCCGGAGCATCACCATACTCTTGTTTTTATAAGATCTTTCCATACTGCATATTGCGAAAATAAACTTCTGATAACAGTATTTGTATGTGAAAATTTTAAGTTGCAGTTCCTATTGCCTTTTTCTCTCCACTAAAGGCAGTCGGAATCTTCTAATATTAGCTCCTATGAATCTCCGACAACTCTTCCAATGTCCTGATATACAGCTTTACACTATTATTTACACCTGGATATGTTGATTCTTGAAATGCAGGATAGTATCTCTACCAGCCAACCTTGACTTTGTGATTTTCAACCATCGCGGCAGAGCGTTTCCTGTGGTAACGAAGTTGAAGCTGAATCATTAAATTTTACTCCGAGGAATACCTTCCCAGGTTTAAGCCCGAGAGATAAATGATCTCATGCAGGCGCTATGGTGTCTGGCCTCTTCGCTGAGTTGTTTTGCGTTAAGCTATGTTTTTGGTTTTTTGCTTTCATGACGTTACTTGGATTTTGTTTCTGAACGGATTAACCATGAGGAGGCGGCCTTCTAGAATTTTTACAGAATGAATCAATGATAGAGTTTTAGCTTCCTTATTATGTTGTTTTGTCACTTGGACCAAATGAAATTGCTGTCTAGGTGGAAAGCCATCTATGTGGTACAGCTTCAAGTACAACAAATTACAAAACCTGTCGAAAACACTCTCAATGGATCAAAATTTACTTTTAAAATCTCCTATCAAAATTCCAACAACAACCATTCTAGATACAAGATCCATCTTTAAGTAGGATTCAATGTGGGTCCCAAGATTTCAAAAGTAATAAAGGCGAGGGGAACGTGACGATATCAATGATCCTTTTTTGTCTATTTTAGTTGATTGGAGTCTACAGAGCCATTTAGTTTGGGGAGGCACATTCTTATAAACTTGCACTGCAAAAAAATTGTCGGCACGGTTAAAAGATGCAAAAATGTTGAAAAATACAATCACATACCTCTTAAAAAAAATTTTTTGTTAGAATGGGACTACTACAAGTAAGCAACTACAGAATTATCAATAACAGTATTCCTCAACTTTTGACAACCCAGAGCCCAATTCTAATATCAATTTCTAAGAAACAGAGTGCCAAAGAGAAACGCCAGCAAACAAGAATAATCTACATTTGGTTGAGTTCCTGTGGATTTTCCATAGATTGCCTAAGAATGAACTCAGCTCTTCTCTTCTTATCATCCCGCTCTTCGTCCCTCCCAAACCAATACGCTGGCCTCCCGACGCCCTTCTTCTGAAGGCTCAGGTCCAGCGACTCGCCAAAATACTTCTTGGCCGTCCTGAACTTGAACTGAATAGCGGGTCTTGTTTCGGGACAGGGAAGAACTCTTCTCTCGTCCTCTCCATCCTCGGAAAGCCCAGCTTTCTTCACGGCTTCAATGGCAGGCGCGAATGCCTCTAGCACAGAAGCATGGTCTCCCTTCTCCCTTTCGTTGGAAATCTTCCCTGGAATCACAACCGGAGAAACATCCTTTTCTCCCGGATGCAATGGGGGTTCGAGGAACGGATTCCTTTCAAACTGTTTCATTTCATTCCCATCAGCAGGTGCCAAGGGACCGAAGCTGAAGCAGAGGTGCCCGCAGAGCCTACATCACGAGCCAATCGCTGCTGCAAACTCAGCAAAGACCTCTCAGCCTTCCTCCGCTGCTTCGCATGCTCCAGCTTATCCAAGTGAGGATTCGTATTCCTCTCATTCCACATTGGGGAATGGATGTACGTGTGAGGATCAGGAAAAGCTGGCAACCAAGTGGGAATGTGCTGACCAGGCGGGTTCTCGCCATCTGCTCGAAACTTGGAATCAATCTCCGGGTCTTTAACACCGGAAACCGTGGCACCGGCTGCGCAAATGGAATCTCCTCGGCCGAACCAATGTATGTGGCAATCTCCTTTACCGCGCCCGACCTCACAAGACAATGCCCAACATCCCCTGCACCCGGAAAACCCTGCGACGCCTCCAAGACTTCCAAAGCCCTAATAATGTCAAACACATTGCACTCTGTTCTTCCAGTCAAATTCGCATAAGAATTGGCCATCTTTCCCAAATCACAAAGGTACCTGATGGCAATATCGGCAAGCGCATCCAACGCAGACTCCCTCGAGCTCTGAAACCCAACGCTCTCGCAGATCTGAGCCACCACAATCCTCGACACCGCCCGCCCGAAATCGTCAGCTCCGGCTCTCACCGGCGCAGCGCCGCCTCCGTGCTCATTCACTCTCGTACCATTCGCATCTCCATGGCCCATAATTCAAACCCTCATATCACTCTTACCCTTTTCTTGAACCCGTAAAATCAATCCCATCAACTCCTGCTCTCCTCTGCAATCTTCCACAACACCTTACACAGCACATAATCATCAACGAAAACTTTCCCACTTACTTTCTCGGCATCCAAACAGAAAGAAAACAATAAACACCAACTGAACCGGAGCTGAGCTCGCCGGGAAGATCCAGAAATGGCTAATCTCCGGAGTCAACGAGCTTCACCAATTCAAATCGGATTTGCGAAGTTTTTCGAATCAAATCGAATCGCCAGAAAGAGAAAGAGATAAAATTTCAGCTTCTAGGGTTTTAGTCAGTGAAAGAGAAGTGCTAAATTGAAAGAAAAAAGGAATGAATTCGAAAATTCCAAAATTGTAAGAACAAAAAAAAGGAGCAAAAATAAAAAAAATCCAGATCATAAACCCTTGTAAGACCCTAAAAAAGAATCGAAGAAGAAGAGAGTGAAGAAGAGATGCGAATTCGAGAGATTGGGGCTCGTGTTCGGATCTATTTTATAGACCTTCCCTATATTCCTTCCACCAATTGGAGCCCAACCACTGTTCCTCCACGCGCTCGACTGCGATTTCCAATTTTATACTCGCGGACCCTCGTTTTACATTGGGCTGTTTTAATTTTGGGCTTGCTTTAAATTGGCCCAATTCCGAAATTCTCGTTATCTTCTTCTCTTTCTCTGTTCATTTCTTCCCAGCCAAACAGCGAGCTTAGTCAAGGTATGCTCTTCTCTCTGTCTCTCTTCATCTCACCTTTATTTATTTATTTATTTTTTTTTTTTTTTTTTTTTTTTGTGTTCCTGTCGCTTATTTAGTCTGTATTCTTAACTTCCTGAAATAAATCATAGATTTTTTTTTTTGGGGTTAAATTCTCTTGGTTTCGCAGTAGATAAGAAGCTTCGAAATTTCCACTGCAGTGTTTTTTTTTTAATGGAGCTGATTAAGTAATCAATTTTTTCTCGAATTAACTAGAGTACCTTTTTTTGGGTTTTTTAATTTTTTTATTTTTTAAATGCTGTTCCCCTATATATACGTATGTATATATTTTTGGGTTAATTGAATGGCATTTTTTCTCCCCTGGATAAGAGTAGGAGGGTTTTGTTTCTTATTCATGGAAATTTGTTTTCAGTTTCTGCTGATGTTTTTGGCTTGTTCTTGAGCTACACTGTACTACTACACAACGAAAAATCAACTTCTAGAGGGAGGGAAATTATAGAGTAAATAAGACTTGTATAGTTTTCAATTTGTGATTTTCGGTTTGTATATGAGTTGGGAATGGAATGAAAGAGTTTGACATGAGTACATATGGGTTTATAATTTGGTTTGGTTGGTAGGATAAGGAAGTTGAAGAGGAGATAAGCAAGGGAGCAAAATGGAGAAGTATTTTGGCAATGCATATAGAGGCGATCCCGGTGTCCCGCATGCTGATGCAGACCGATTCACGAACATTTGGATCGGTTCCGCTGCCTTCTCTGTTCTCACCTGGTTCAATCCTTACTTGTGGCAGCTCTCTAACCAATTCAAGTACTCATTAGTCGCTTCTCTCGCATTTGTTTCCTAGAAAATTAAGGATGTTTATATGTTTTCATGGAAAATTTTCTTTGAATTGCATACCATTTTCGTTTCTGCTTTCAGTTGAAATTCTAGTTTTTGGGATTCTATCATAATGCTATTAACTAACTTGTATCATGCTATCGTTGGTTCCAAATGAATTTCGCTGCGAATGTTTGCAAGAGGCATAAAATTCGTTTTTTCATTTAGTCCTTCGGTGGGTTATATCATAAAAATGTTGGTACGTTTGCAAGGCGTGTTGAATCGGTTTTTCATTTAGTCCTTAAGTTAGTAATCGTAAAATATTGTCCTGGCTCTACTTAATAGTCCTGATATGCATTGGAAGCAACATGTTAGATCCTATCATCTGAACTCTGAACTCGGGCATGGCGATTCTGTCTTTTCTCCCTTAACATTATCTGGGATTCTACTTGTTTCCCGTTTATGGTTCAGAGGAGCTGTCCATGGTTATATTCCGATGGTTGTTTTCTGTTTCAATCTGTTTTTTGTTAGATAAATTTGCTTTCCATCTCACACTCCGAAATTCTTGCAGCTGGCATGACAAAGCCATGTTATTTGAGCAGTATCACTGGAAGAAGGCAATGAAGAAAGGGCAGCCATACAAGTTTAAGGTAACTGATTGCCATTGCAAAAGCTGACGATTCACAAAATCGAGCTAGTGCTGTGATTGTTTGATCTTTTTCTTTTTTTTTTTTCCCTCTAACTGAACCTTACATAGTTCTTATTGGCTGATAAGCTGGAAATCTGTCTGTTTAATCTTATGGTTTTAATCTACGATATGCCCTTTTAAGGATTTATTTACAAAGCTTGCGAAATTCCTGTTGTTGCAGTGGAACGAGTACATGGATAAGGACCACCGAGACTCTTACTATCACAACTGGCCAGTTTATTTCCCGTAGATTCATCGTCTACATGGGCATGAACTCCAGCTGTTGGTTATGAAATATAAACTCTGCATAGACTCTTATTTATAGCCTTTGTTTTTGTTAAAGTTCGGACGTTGAGATCATGAATCTATGTTTATGTTTTTCCCCTTCGTACTCCTGCTGGATCAGAATCTGTTAAATGCGACAACTTTCCCTATCTGGGAGCGGTATGATACTACCGAGTTTTGTGCCTAAACTTTTATGTTATGAATGATAAATTGTCGCACATTGTCATCTGAAAGATAGCTGAAATTTTGCTGAAATGATAATGGCGAAATATCATAACGATATGTATAGATTTTTTATCTTTTTGAAAACTAACTTATAGTTTAACTCGTGAAAACGACATGATTATGTAGCAACGTCATATTTATCTCCGGAAAGGGACACATTGCTGAGAAAGGAACCGTTATTCTTTACATGATGAGACGAAAAATGTGTTAAAAGAACGACAGTAGTTAAATAAAACGACAACATTTTGACGAAGGAACGTGATTCTGAGAAGAAAAGAGGGCGTGAATGTCTTTAAGCAGGTGAACGACACTAAAATGAATGAACGACACATATTTTGGAAAACGACAGGTAAAAAGAAAACAATTGCGACGTAAACGAGATATGAGGTGTGATTAAAAAAAAACCAAAAGACACGCCATGAAGATTAACGAAAATCAAAAAGAGCAGAAAACGACAGAAATGTAAGTAGGGATAGCAAAAGCAACATAAAAACAAACGACAAAGAGGGAAACGGCATAAAAAAGAATAGAAGGCATAAAATTGAAAACGATACCAATGTGATAAAAGACATAAAGAACAGAAATAGCAAAATAGACGACATAGCATGATTAACGGCAAGAAACTTGGAAACGACATGTATTTATAGACTACAAGACAAATCAAACGACACGAAATTTAAGTGTTAGACAATGAAAGAAACGATTAGATAAGAAAAACGAACGAGAGATCATATAACACGACAACAATCCTCCAAATGATGTCAATAGAACAAATGACACCGCATAACAAACAAAAACAAATGACCTTCAAATTAGAAACGACAAATAAATATTGAAAAGACAGAGGACAAATCTCAACGACCTAAGAAACACAAACGACAGATTATACAAATCAGCAACAATCTAGAAAATTATTACAATAACGTCCATAGAATAGAAACCATCTCAAGTCTCAACTTCAGGAAAAAAGGGCAAGAAATTTACAAACGACATCTACCTCGTAAAACGACATAGACTAATGAAACAGTTTTGTTCATCACTAACATTGAAAAACGACATCTTGTAGTGAAAGAAAGAAACTAATGGTAACATAAATAAAACAAAACAAAACAAAATAAAATCACTGTTATCTTAAATATGTCCAAATACAAAGGGGAAAAAAAAAACCAGAAAGAGAAATAATGAATTATCTACTTCCTTGTTCATCACAAACCTTTCCAACAGCAACCTCCTCACGTCCTGCGATTCTGAAACAAACACTGATTTCAGCTTCATTTCCTGTCTCCTCACCCCAAAGACAAACCAAATCACTATCCTTCTTCACAGATTTCAGATCGAAATCCTTGAATTGGGCTCTCTCTGGGGCTCTCGCTTTTGGCCTCTCTCTCGCGGTTCCAGGCAAGTAACTTCCATTTTCGATTCTAGCTTTGTAGTTTTGTCGTCTGAAGTGAAAACCCAGATTGAAAAGCGTCGTTTGGAGCAGGATGCGTGGAGGCAAAAGTGGGTGTCAACAAGCCGGAGTTGCTTCCTAAAGAGTTCACTACTGTCATTGACGTTGCTGGGTTCCTCTCTGATGGTCAGGTAAGTCTTTCTTTATTTCTCATTCTTGGACTGAAAAAGAACAAAAAAATGGTTTCTTTTTTAAAGAATATGTTTGATAAGGTTTGTTTGCTCTGTTTCTATCTCTCTCTAGTCTCGCTCTATCTCTTTTTATTGTCTTTTGTACTCCGACGTTGTTATAATTATCATTGATTCATTTCTGAATGTGGGTTGTGGGAAAAATTAAGGAAAAAAAAAAGTTAATATTTTAGACTTTTCCTTTTGGGGCCTTACTTTTCAGTTTCTAAGAATTATTTGGGCAATCCATTTGTTTTTGTGTGTGTGTGTGTGTGTTTTTTTTTTTTTTTTTGGTTTGGTTTGTGTATGACTTGTAGTGATTAATTGCAATTTTAAGTGGCTTTATTCGTTTCAATATGGGTTAGTGTCTGAATTTTGGTGAAGAAGAAAGAATGGTTCTTAAATTGGTGTACTTTTCATAGATCATATGAGAGGCTTTTCTTTTGCCCATTTTGTTTCTTCAAATTGGAATGTGCCTGAAAGAGACCAAAAATTTGGAATTTTGTTTTTCTGAAAGAGACTCTTCCTTTTGATTCGGGGGCAATAGTTCTTTAGAACTTAGGGTAAAAAAGAAAAGAAAAGAAAAGAAAAGGTGTATCTCTTAGGAACATTTTGGTGCATTTTCAGGAGAAAAGACTAGCCCAGGAGATAGCAGGAATCGAAAATGAAACTGGATTCAAGTTGAGAGTTTTGGCCCAGAATTACCCTGACACTCCAGGTGAAGACCAACTTTTTGCAAGACTAGCATTGTTCTCTAGTGCTTAACAAATAAAAATTACATCAGATACAGAAAATTAAGACAATTTATGGAATCTGATGAAAATTCGACTGTTATAAGCTATGTCATACTCTACCACGAAATTCTCCGTCTTTATACAGTTACCTTGAATTATGAGGAAGAGTATTTTGGAAGTAGGAAACAATCAAAAATATTTCTTTGCAGGTTTGGCTATAAGAGACTTTTGGCAAGTGGATGATAGAACTATAGTCTTTGTTGCTGACCCCACCTTTGGTAAAGACCTTATTGTACAGATCTATATTTCTTTAATACATCTAGAGATAACTCTGCTGTGAATGATTTACATGATAGGGGTCTCCTTAAAACAGGAAATATACTAAATTTCAATGTCGGAGCTACGGTTGATCTAGACATTCCGCGTAGTTTTTGGAGTCGTTTGGCTGGCAAGTACGGAAATATCTTTTACTGGAAAGAGAAGGTAGAGTGAGTCTCTTTCAGTTTTGTTGATCTCTGGTTTTATTTAGTTGGTCGTGTTTGTTTAAAATGTCAATGGTTTTGGATGTGCTAAAATAGGGTGAAGATGCATCAATTGAAGCTGCAGTCATGGCAATATCTAGCTGCTTGAGAGAACCTGTGGGTCCAAGTAATTGCTCCGAGGTAAAATGACACTGAAAATGGAATCCCAGTTCCCAGGCAAGAAGTCCTTCCATGTTCTTCCTGACAATTTAGTTGCATATTATGAAGCTGGGCACTTAAATTGAGTTCTTTTTTCTAAGTTCTCAAGGAAATGTGCTTTTTATGTCCCCGGAGTCCAACTCAAGTCAGATACCACTTGATGTAAATAAAGACATGAAATATGCTTGTATATTGCGACTATTGTTTTGTTGAAAGAAGACTTCCTTTTTAAGTTCTAAGAAAGAGGGAAAATGTCACCCTGCGTTCTCTGATTCACTCAGGTACTCACTCTTTGAATAATGTACGAGACCATTTTTCGGGACATGAAAATGCGACAAAAGTTCTTTTTCGTTTGTTCACACAAGGATCCAAGACCAAATAATAGAAATTAAATCCTGCAGTGAATCTAAGAAAATCTGGCTATAATCTAAATCGAACAAACCAGAGAAAGTCATCGCAGGCGTGCAAAAAACTCTCGCAACCGAAAAAAAAAAAAAAAAGAAAAAAAAAAAAGAACAGTACCATTCAATGGTAAATTGGCACAATAGATACAATTCTTTTATTGTTAATTGGCGCAACAATTTTTTGGTATTTATCAATGACAACTCACTTATACGTTGGTATCGAAAACGGAAAACCTACTATCTGTCAAGTTTGTTCGTGGATTTTGGCCTTGGCATCAGCAATAAACTGGGACATATTCTTCTCTGAAGAACCATTTTTAGCCACAGCATTCTGTACTCTTTTGCCTAACCTTAATCACCTCCTTCCACAGTTCATCAGCTGATTTTCCACTCATCAAACGAGTGATCTTTTCTGCTACTTCCGACCTTGCCAACGGCTTTTGATCACAAGATTGAGCCCAATCCTCCAATCATCAACCACTAACTTTCTATTGGTGATCTGATCTCCCCTTAGAGGAAAACAAAGCAAAGGCACACAACCACACCATAGACTTTCCACCACTGAATTCCACCCACAAGATGTCAAGAGACCTCCAATTGCTTAATTTGAAATCACATCAATCTACTTCATCCAAGTCACGACCAAACCCTTATCTTTGATCTTATCTTGAAGCTCAACTGGCAAGACATAAGGCTCTTCATGACTCACAATATCGGGACAAAGAACCCAAATGAAGTTCACTCCACTGAGCACAAGCCCATGAGCTGTTTCGTCAATGTCTCTCTTTTAAGAAGTAATAGAGCTCCCAAATGAGACATACAAAACTGAACCTTAAGGCTTGGTGCTGAGCCAATGGCTGCAGTCAAACTTGGCCGTCAAGCTCGTCGGAACAATTCTCTTTGTGAATCAATATGGATAATTTAGTGGACCAATTACAAATAGGGGTTTTATCTCTTGTATGGCTAAAATGGTGTCAGATTCAAGCTCTTGCATTGTGTTGCAATGAATGAAATCCACATTTTTCACTCCCGCAAACGCCTTTTCTAAGAACCGATGACTCCTTGTTTCTGTTTCTTGAAGGTATGATGGCAAGTCCTTTGGTTCCATAGCCTTTCAGCCGGTATGTAGTTGATTGTGTCCTTGGGATTATCTAGATTAACAATAATAAGTCACATTCTTATTTATAAACACCATGTTATATGTACAAATACATCTGTAAATTTTTACACGGATATTAAATTAAAAAAATAGGATAATTAAAGCAAACGGTTTGTAAATTTATTCGAATTAACGTTACAAATATATGACTACGTACTTAGAAATATTTATTAGTATTAAAAACAAATCTTCATTACACAGTTTTCTACAGCATGGTCACTAAGGCCGTGTACGTTTTAAAACGTTAGATCTGATAGTTCCAAAAGAGCACTACCAATAAATAATTATGTTCATACCTGCACTATACATTAAAAAAAAAAAATTCGTGTAAGTGTGACTAACCTTGAGGAGGAAAACGAACCATTAGTAACGAGGAGGTCCATGTGGTAGTAGATATTGAAGATCAAAGCCGGTTGAGTCCACAAAGAAATATTGACAAGCTTATACTTTTAGGCTATCTATGATGCCCACGAGTAGCAAGTATCCGCGATCAAGCAAGAAACCGAAGGATCGGAATTCACTAAATCTCCAACAAGTTCATCCACATAAGCAGGGAGGCTTAGAAAGTTTCTCAACACGAGCTGTCTTCGATTTTGATTTCTGTTGTAATCCAATGGAAAACCGTCGGTCGTCGTCTTCTATCGGACGTCAAGGCCCGATTCATGGGCTCCGGCGAAGATGTCATCTTCGGCGGCGGCGGCAGCGGAGGTGCTATGGGGTTGTGCATTGGTTAGTTGGTGTTGGATAATTTGTGTGTTGACAAAGGTGATTGTGAAGCCTTTTGATGCAAGTATGAGCGCTAGTTGGATATATAGAAGGGGTGAGGTGGGCTTGGTAAATAAGGGAAAACATGAGGATTTGGATCGCTGTTGATGTCCATTGTGAAATCTAACAGAAGCAAGATTTACAGATGGAAATATAAGAAATTTTGGGATATTGGAGTTTTATTTGGTCAAATAATAATTAATGTTCACTTTAATTTTGCCGAGCACAAACAAAAAACAAAACAAAACAAAACAAAACAAAAGGACCAAAAAATTTACTTCGTCCTCACCTCATGATGAATATTATAATGGTCATTGATATATTCACGTTATCTAACAAATCTTAAATAAATTAATAGTCTAATAAATACTAAAATTTTAAGGGACTTCCCTTCAAAAAAAAATTTTAGGGGACTAAAAGAGGAAAAATGAAGAAAAAGTGATATTTTGCTTTTTAAATAAAAAGATTCAATGGGCTACCATGGGGTATGTCTGTGTCTAAAGTTGGTCTTGACCATTTCCCCAGAATCCCTACTTTGGATGGGTCTGAACAAACAACTTTTTATGGGATAGATCTGACCACAAGAGTCTTCAGGAATATAAATAAGAGGAATATAAATAAGATAGATTCATAAGTGTACCCCACTAAATAATATACTTTAATTAATATATGTACTTTTTTTTTCCCCTATCCATCAACTTTGACGTTTTCCCTCATAGTAGTTGGATGTAGAAGAAGTATCTAAGTACTCCATTTCAATTTTGTCTTGCAAAGATTAACAAATAAATATGAAGTTTTAATATATAATTTATTTCACTCTAATCTCTAGTACAGTGATAATAATTTCTTTGAAATAAGTTGAGCAGCAATGTTTCCAAAAGACAGTAAAAATAAAAATAAAAATAGAGCAGTTGCATATTAGGCGATAGATGTCATTTCAAGCTGTTATTGTATTGACTATGCAAGAGTGATAATAATGTCACGATTACACAATTAAACTAAGATTATCGAGAAGAATAATTACAAATAAATTGAATTTAAGTAAAATGGAAACAAAAGATTATTGAGCTAAAATTCAATAATTAGAGTTAAAATATTGCAAACACAAATTACAATACTAATCACTTACTTTGAAAATATCTAAATTCAAACAGTAGTCAAACGATGATCAATTCAAAAGAACACAGTTAAACAACACAGAATCAAAAGGTACAAAGATCCAATTTGCCCCTATGCGTACATGTCACATTCGTTCGCTAATTTTTGCCTTTACATCTGTAATAAACTGACACAAATTCATCTCTGATGATCCATTCATGGACAAGGCATTCTCTAAATTCTGCCTTAACTTAATAATCTCTTTCCTCAATTCTTCGGCTGATTTTCCACTCATTAGACAGCCAATTTTCTCCGCCACTTCCACTTTGTTCAATGACTTCCCATCACAAAGGTTCAACCCAATTCTCCAATCATCAACCACTAATTTCCGATTGGTGGGTTGGTCTGTATATAGAGGAAAACAAAGTAAAGGCACACTATACCATATGCCTTCCAATATCGAATTCCATCCACAGTGTGTTAGGAACCCTCCTATTGAAGGATGTGAGATTACCTTGATCTGATTGGTCCATGTTACTATCAAGCCCCGACCCTTCATCTCATCAAGAAATCGAACGGGCAAAGTATAGTCTTGATCATACCTCACAATGTTGGGACGCATTGCCCAAATGAAGTTCACTTTACTAAGTAACAATCCCATGGCAATTTCTTCAATGTCGTTTTTGCTACAAAGAGCAAAGGTGCCAAATGAGATGTACAAAACC
Source organism: Ficus microcarpa (assembly GCA_025413485.1). Classification (NCBI taxonomy): domain Eukaryota; kingdom Viridiplantae; phylum Streptophyta; class Magnoliopsida; order Rosales; family Moraceae; genus Ficus; species Ficus microcarpa. Next base: position 32,550,187 of record CM046387.1, read on the forward strand.
GAGCCATGAGATTTGGAATTGAGCCATTGGGTGCAGTCAAACTCGGTCCTTAGGCTTGTGGGCACAATGCTCTTGGTGAACCCAGATGGGAGAAGAGGACCAATTGCATACATGGGCTGTCTGTTTTGAAAGGCTGAAATGGTCTCAACCTCAAGTTCTTGGACGGTGTTGCAAAGAACAAAGTCAACGTTTTTAACATCATCAAATGCCTTGTATAAGAACCGATGCAACACCGTTGATGTGTCTGTTTCTTGAAGGAACGACATCAAGTCTTTTGGCTCTATTGCCTTGACGCCCGGTATGTAATCAATAGTATCTTTACGATTATCTAGCAAGAGCCACCAAAAAATAAAAAATAAAAATAAAAAAGAAGTAATTTTTCTTTATAAATTAATAAACTAAAAGCAAAAAGATCGCATACTAAGGTTAGCTTAGCAAGCAAGAAGGAATGATTTAATTAGGTGCTCTTAGGTTTGAAATTTGAAAGTTATTTTTATTTCTCTTTGTTGAGTGAGAGTCCTAAATAGGGATGACAGAGTGAGAGTCTTAAATAGTAACCATTTATTTTGAGAAGTCCTAAATTTAAAACAATAATGTCGAAGAGAAATGAGTTGAGTGGTCTATGTTTCAATTAATCAAATTAAAGTTGGGACAGAAAAAAAACCGAAGGAGAAAATTTTTTACCTTGAGATGCAAAGTGACCGTTTATCTTGAGGAGATCCATGTAGTAGTAGAGAGTCAAGACCAAGGCTGGTTGAGTCCAAAAGGAAACACTAACAAGTTTGTATTTCTTGGCTATCTGTGACGTCCATGTGTAGAAAGTATCTACTATCAAGCAACAGACAGAAGGGTCATCCCTTACTATTTCTCCAACAAGTTCATCCACATAGTTTGGAAGGACATTCAACTGACCCTCATGGAACTCCTCATGATTTGTGAACCTGTCAAATTCGATTGGGAAACCATCGTTGACCGTTCTGTAGCGGATGTCAAGGCCGGAGTTTTGTGCGCTGGCAAAGATATTGTCGTTTTGTTGATCATGTGATCCAACGTTGTGTTGTTTTGATTTGGTGATCTCGTGATGTGTCGCTTCAGTGTTGACGAAGGTGATGATGAAGCCTTTTGATGCGAGCTTGGTCGCCAAATGAACGGTTGGGATCACGTGGCCTTGGAGACGGAGGGCTACGATGATGGCATGTGGTTTTGGATTAGTAGTAGTATCTTTCATCTCCATGGTAGCTATGGGAATTAAGAGCACAATTAGCAGTTAGCAAAGGAGTTTGAAACTCTACTCCCTTTAAAAAAGAAAATAGACTTTTGATCAGGTATGGAATAGAGATATATGACACGCAACGTTTTTTTGTTTCCCTTCTTTTGTAACTAAACAAATTATCGATTTTTTTTAGTGTTAATAATTGTTTTAAAATTTCAACTTGCTAAAGTTAGGTGGCTCCACACATGGCAAAAGTCCTAGACAATATTCTCGAAGATATAATAATGCCTCGTTTTATAACCGGGTTATTTGTTTAATATTAGTTTACTTGCTCAATAATTCAAGCCGATATACTTTATGGTGTTTGGAACATATAACACGTAAGTGGCGCTAGGATAAAGCCATCACAAAAAGAAAAACTAACAACATCCTCATTCCTGTCCACATCCCCTCATAAGGAGTGGCGGTAGGGGCGGATTTGTTGAAGAACGAGTAGGGTAGCCCCCACTAAAATTGTAAACATGGATCTAGTGGATCGATCTATAGCCCGACTCTTTAGCCCGCGGACAGCCTGGGACATGTAGACACTCGGGCTGAGTTGGACCGACCCTAATGTCCGGCCCTGGTTGGGCTGAGGTCCTAGGCTCAAAGGTGCATGAAAAGATGAAGGCATGAGCGACACAAGAAAAACAAACAGCAAGAGCTTAGGAAACGACAACGATCAAAAAGTACCTAGGCAAAGACGTCACATTCGTTCACCAATTTTTGCCTCCACATCAGCAATAAATTAACACAAATTCTTCTCTGATGATCCATTCATGGCCAATGCATTCTCTAAAATGCCTCACTTTTATGCTCTCTTTCCTCAATTCGTCAACTGACTTTCCGCTCATTAGACGACCAATTTTCTCCGCTACTTTCACTATGTTCAATGACTTCTCATCACAAAGTTTCAACCCAATTAATCTTCCAATTATCAACCAATAGTTTCCTATTGGTGGGCTGATCTGTATACAGAGGAAAGCAAGGCAAAGACACACCACACCATATACTTTCTAATATCGAATTCCATTCGTAATGTATTAGAAACTCTCCGATTAAACGATGCGAGATCTCCTTAATCTGATTAGCCCAGGCCACTATCAAGCCCCACCCTTGATCTGATCAAGAAAACTAACTAGCCAAACATAGTATTCATCATAGCTCCCAATGTTGGGACACATTGCCCAAATGAAGTTCACTTCACCAAGTAATAATCCCATGGAAATTTCTTCAGTGTCGTTTTTGCTACGAAGGGAAAAACTACCAAAAGAGATGTACAAAACCGAGCCCATGAGGCTTGGAATTGAGCCATTGGGTGCGGTCAAACTCGGTCATTAGGCTTGTGGGCTCAATGCTCTTTTGATAGTGTGCTGATGATGTATATCCTAAATAAGTAAGGCTCGACAGTCTTGGGGGATACAACGACAGAGACTAGATGCTAGGGGCTACGAGGAAAGCGACTACAAAAAGAAAAAGAACGACAAAAATATTTCACAAACCATTTTAAGTGATGTGAAGGACAATAATGCGTTGTATGGATCAAATCAACATGGACATAAACTTAAAAAACGACAACACATAATAACACATGAATTAAAAAAAACACGTGATCAACTAAAGACAAGACATCGTAGGTCGGTAGGAAACTGACTACACATGAATTAGTGAAATCACATCACGTCTTTGTTTCTTGTTGGGACTTGGGAAGGCCTTTCTTATAGCTTTCTAATTCTTTATCTAATGTAATTATGTATATACAAATTAAGTAACCTCCAAAAAAAAAAAACTTAATAGGAAAAATTTATTACAAGTTTAGTTTAAAATTAAAAGTTACAAAATATGACTGGAATTCGAAACATATGTAATTAGATCTTAACAATAGAGTTATGATTTTAATAAGAAAAAAAAAATCATAGTTAAAAGACCAATATTATAAATTTCAAAAAGATATTTATGATTGGAATAAAGGTGGGATGAGGAGTGCTTGTCCCGTCCTTTGCCTCCCCCACGACTCAAAAATAAGACTTTATCCCCCATCTCAGCTTTCACTTACGAAAATTGTCCCCCATTCTTACTCTGTTTGGAGAGATTCCTATAGGCCTCTCCGAGAAATATTGACATCCCATCATTAAAAAGAAAAAAAAAATAAACTGCAAAATGATTGAAAATGAAAGAAAACGATTGACAGAACAAAAAAAGAAAGAAAAAAGAGAGAGATACATAAATCTAACAAAGAGGTTAACTTTTTTTGTATTAGTTAGTTAGAAATTTCAATCCGCTAATCGAGTTTGACAAGATAGAGTGCTTCGTATTATATCCGAGTTTAATTAGGTAGGTAATTGTTTGTTTAATTGATTCAAGTTATTTGATACAATGATCTTAGTCAACACGATTGATGGTGTATTTTTGATGCATATCACACATAAATAAAGGCTCGACAATCTTTGTAGGATAAAAGACATAGATTAGGCACTAGGGGCTAGGAGAAAGCGACTACAAAAGAAACTAACACAAAGTATCAAATCAACACAAATCATGCAAACTTCCAAAAATTTTGGAAATTGACAGCACAATGATAAACAATAAGATTAGGTAGGGATGGTGATGGGACATGATGAAGTTGGAAAATGTTTTTTCATCCCCATTCCTATCTCCCGAAATCATATTCTTTTTTACCACGCAGGTACGTCAAAGTCGGTGATTTACCATTGGGGTCTTCTTGTACCCATGTCTTATTTTTAATTTAATATAACCATGCATATGAAAACTAAGTAACTAATTAAGACGAAAAATACAGTAATTTAATTTATAATTTCAGTCAAAATTTGCAAATCAAAATCTGATCAGTAACATATATAATTACATATTTTTTTTCTTTTTCGTAAATAGAGTTACGATTTGAAAAAGAAGTAATCATGTTAAAAAGATTTCTTCGTTCCATTAGGTTGGATTTACTTCCATCACAACGATAATGTCATAAAAAAACGACTACAAAGATGATAGAAAGTAAGGTATAAGAAAACAAACGGCAAACCATATAAAACGACAGCAAATTTTGAGTCGATATAAAAATGATTAACAAATTAAGGAAAAACAAGCGTAGTGAACAACTTAAATGGGGTCGCGAGCGGCCAAAAAAAAAAAAAAAAGAAGACTGGAGCTTAGAAAATGGTAACAATCTGAAAGCCATAGCACGCTTGGTTTTATATTCTATTTCACTTTATCGGTGATTATCATCTAATTTCAAGCGTTCATCTTTCTTTCAAGTCCCATCATATTCTTTTATGGTTTGATAAAATACGCCCATAATTACTTCAGAGAACTTGCGGGCCCAAATAATCAACTGAGGTAAAATATCACCATCGAATCACCTATATAGATGAAAATATATATATATATATTTAAGTTAAATGATGGGGTAAATTTTACGCAGGATCTTTTGCTTTTATAGATGAATATAGCAATCGCACACACGTTCATACATTTGGAAAACCTTCTTTTTGTGTCGTACCTGGATGTTATGCTGATATAGTATAATGGCAATAAGCAATAAATTAAGGTAATTTAATGTGACTTTTCAGATTATTTGTCTATATCTCATAAATTTTAAGATCGTTCCCTTTTTAACTTATGAATTTTGAAAACTCTTTTTTATTCTTTGAATTTTAAATCTATCTCACTTAACCTCTCAATTAAAATTTTTACTAAAAATAAACTAAAAAAGGAGTTAAGTGGAATCTTGTCATACTTTTTCTGTTTGTTTTTAACTGAAATCCTAATAGAAAGGATTTAGTGAGACCAATTCACCTCTTTTATTTGTCTGTTTTAAACCAAAATTCTAAATAAAGTGGGAATTACCATCTTAGAGCTCGGACACATGGAGGAGATTGATCCTTTGTTTTATTTTTTTGTTGGCTTATAGTGACACTTTTATAACTATGTATTAAACCTTATCTAATCTTTTCCTTTTCTCCTAATTACCCGTCCAATAATTGATCTTATATAAAATAATTTTGATGTATCAATAACTATTTGCAACCACAGACGTGTTTCATTATACACCCAACCCAACTGCATTTCTCTACCTGATCGTCTGCTCCCTGAAAACAGATCAGTAGCTCATCTACCATCTTCAAGTAGAGTTTGCATTTCTCTCGAATAATATTGAGCTTTTTTAGATATTTAAAACAATTTTCCTTTCAAGTAGAGTTTGCATTTCTCTCTGTAGCCGATTTTCTGACTGAAAAATCAATGTTAAATACATTGTATAAATATTGGATCATATTTAAGTAAATAATCACACTACGCTATGTTTTTACTTTCACCAAAAGAAAAAAAAAAGTGTAACATTTAGTGCGTTTTTATAAATAGTATTTTTATGAAACCAAAAACAGTAAATAGCAAGGTATTAAAACATTTAAACTAAATAGTCCTTTTACTTCAGATATATAATTACATACGTACCTAATAACATTTCCTTTTTACACAAGTTATTCACTTTAACTATTCATTATAAACGTGTTCTCCCCCAAAAAGGATCAAGAACACTGTGGCTTTATAAGTTTAAAAAAAAAGTTTTTTTTAATGAATTAAAAAGTTTTAAAAATTAATCCTTTTTTTACTTTCTTTCTGCCATTTCTTTTTACAAATTTTTTGATATTGTGTTTACGAAAAATTGGTCGATTTTGTTTATTAAGTAGCATTCCCATACATTTTAAATAGTGTTTTTTTAATGGAAAAGATGAAGGAATTTTATCATCCTCAGTTTGTGCATTTTGTTTAACACTATAGCTATGCTACAATAAAAATCATGCAAGCTGAGAAAACATCAGATAGATCAAGCAAACACAAGGTGGCCTAGAGGTAGAAATAAAAAATAAAAAAAATAAAAAAAAATAAAAATTAGCACGGGGTGGTCTCTCATGTCTCCCTATCGTTAGCACATTTAGTGGGGGGTGATGTGCTCTTTTCGGAAGGATAAGGCTTGTATGTGGGACTTTCAATGAATATTCTTATCAATATTTGGGAGCCCCTTAATCATGTAGGGAGTACGGTAATATCCCCTCCGCCAATTTTCCTTTATCAAAAAAAACAAAAAAACAACATGACGGCCAAGTCTGCAATTAAAATTGTGCTTGTTGATTCCCTTTCATCTTCTTGTGACATGTCGTCGAAGTCCTAATAAGCTGATCAGAATGCGTTTGGTATGTGTTGTATTCTGATCATCTTTCACTATTGTAATAACTTTTCTTTCGACTAGATTTTGGTTTTAGTTACACGTTCTTTTTTTCTTTTTTTTTTTTTAATTTAATTTTACGTTTTTATTTTTATTTTTAATTTTTTAACTTCGTTTTTATGGTTTTTGATAACATAGAACTTCTTTGTATGGAGACAAAGAATTATTCAATGACTAATTATTTTGTCAGCAACCCACTGAAATAGTGCTATGTCTCCAAAGAAATTGTAAAATGACTAATTAACATAGCCACAAAATTTTTATCCAAACTCCAGTTAAAAAGTTAATAATAATAATAAAAGCTCATGATCTATTATAGTAGAACATTAATGTTAAAAAACACCGATTATAGATTATGGATCCCACGATTTAAGACACTTATATATGATCTATCTTTTATTAGTAATGATGTTTTGTATTGATGATACCTTTTAAGTATTTTTCATAATAATATGGCATAGTGAGGTGTAACAAAGATTCAATATCTTTGCGGCATTACAAATTTACAAAATTTTCATTTACAATTTTCTTTTAATTCTCTTGATGTTGCATGAAATCATAATTGATATTCCTTTAATTTTAAGTTTGTCAGATACATAATTTTCATATCGATATAAATATAACCATTTTCTGAAAGTTTATTATAATAAATTAGACTGGAATATAAAATGAAAATTTCAGATTATTGAGCAAAAATTACTTTTTAAATTTAAAATATTTTAAACTCAAACTAAATAACATACAATTTGTTTACTTTGATAGGTCAAAATTCAAATAGAAGTGATACGACGATCTTATTCGAAATAACACAATTAAACAACACATAATCGAAAAGTTGCAAGAAAGTGCAGTGATCCCATATCATGCCGCCTAGACATAGATGTCATTCTTGTTCACTAATTTTAGCCTTCACATCTATAATAAACTGACACAAATTCTTCGCTGATGATCCATTCACAGCCAAGTCATTCTCTGGAGTCTACTTCACCTTAATTATCTCTTTTCTCAACTCTTCCGTTGATTTTCCACTCCCAATCCTCCAATCATCAACCACTAGTTTCCGATTGGTGGGCTGATCTGTAAATAAAGGAAAACAAAGCAAGGGCACACCACACCATATACTGTCCAATATTGAATTCCATCCACAATATTGTGTTAGAAACCCCCCGATTGATGGATGTGAGAGTACCTCAATCTGATCGGTCCACCTCACTATCAACCCCCGACCCTTGATCTCATCAAGAAATCCAACGGGCAAAACTTAGTCTTTATCATACCTCACAATTTTGGGACGCAATGCCCAAATGAAGTTCACTTCACTAAGTAACAATCCCATGGCAATTTCTTCAATGTCGTCTTTGCTACAAAGAGCAAAGCTGCCAAAAGAGATGTACAGAACCGAGCCATGAGGTCTGGAATTGAGCCATTGGGTACAGTCAGACTCGATCATTAGGCTTGTGGGCACAATATGCTCGTGGTGAACCCAGATGGGAAAAGAGGGCCAATGGCTTATATGGGCTGTCTCTCTGGAAAGGCTAAAATGGTCTCAAAGTCAACGTTTCTAACATCATCAAATACCTTATATAGGAACCGATGCATCACCGTTGATGTGTTAGTTTCTTGAAGGAACGACATCAAGTCTTTTGGTTCAATTGCCTTTACACCCGGCATGCAATCAATAGTATCTTTAAGATTATCTAGCAAGAGCCACCAAAAAAAAAGAGGAAGTAATTTTCTATATAAATTAATAAATTGAAAGCAAAAAGATCACACATGGGCGCTAGCTCTACAAGCAAGAAGGGAACATTTTATATAGGTGCTCTTAGGTTCGAAATTTAAAAGTTATTTTCATTTCTTTTTATTGAGTGAAAGTCCTAAACCCCATAAAAAACTTAATGCAAAAGGGTCTCTTTATAAATTTTACAAATAGACCATTTCCTTAGAGCACTAGCCACTTTTTTCTATAAAGGATACAATTTCCCCAAATCACTATCTGTGTACATAACGTGTAAATTAAATTTTTAAAACATAACAGAGAAAAATAAGTTGAGTGGTCTATGTTTCAATTAATTAAAGTTGGGGGAGAAAAAAAACCGAAGGAGAAAATTTGTCACCTTGAGAACAATTAGTTTACCTTGAGATGCAAAGTGACCATTTATCTTGAGGAGGCCCATGTAGTAGTAGAGAGTCAATACCGAGGCTGGTTGAGTCCAAAAGGAAACACTTACAAGTTTGTATTTCTTGGCAATCTGTGAAGTCCATGTGTAGAAAGTATCTACTATCAAGCAACGGACAGAAGGGTCATCCCTTACTATTTCTCCAACAAGTTCATCCACATAGTTTGGAACGACATTCAACTGACCCTCATGGAACTCCTTGTGATTCGTGAACCTATCAAATTCGATCGGGAAACCACCATTCACTGTTCTGTAGCGGATGTCAAGGTTAGAGTTTTGTGCACCAACAAAGATATTGTCGTTTTGTTGATCACGTGATCCAACGTTGTGTTGTTTTGACTGTATATATGTCACTGCAGTGTTAACGAAGGAGATGATGAAGCCTTTTGATGCAAGCTTGGTCACCAAATGAACGGTTGGGATCACATGGCCTTGGAGACGGAGGGCTACGATGATGGCATGTGGTTTTGGATTTGTAGTAGTAACTTTCATCTCCATGGTAGCCCTGGGAATTGAGAGCGGAAGAGAATAGAGATATATATATATATATATGTGTGTGTGTGTGTGTGTGTGTGTGTGTGTGTGTGCGACACGTGGCACTTTTTTTCCCCCCTTGTTGTAAATAAACAAATGGTTAAAATTTTTAGTAGTTAGTGATTTCAGTTTGCCAATCGAGTTTGATTGTCTATACATAATAAAGAGAGAGTGCACTCCTGTGCACTTACTCCGTTTTGTTTTGGATGAAAAAGCATTTATTTTTAGTCATTCGGGTTTTTTTTTTTTTTTTGTCCCAATTTGTTTTTCCATTTTTGTCCCTTTTTTTCCCCTATATTGATCTCTTTGTTTTAATTTTTAGTCCTTTATCTTTTTTTTTTTTTTAACGCCTTCCTCTTTTATTTTTCTGGTCTTTTGTTTTTCCTTTTTTTTTTTGGGGTCTATTTTGGTCCCTTTTTTTTCAAATATATAGAACTTCTCGTATTAAGAGTGAAGTAATATAAATTTTACGTTTTTCTTTCTTTTTTTTTTTGTTTATGTTTGATACATAGATTTAAAAAGATTCTGAATTTAAATTAGAATTTTTTTTAATTTTTTAAATCATACAAGTTTAGATTATCCAAGAAAGGGTAGGTTTGTTGACACTCTTTATTTTATTTTTTTCACTAACTTTTTAAAACCACTTATTATATTAATTTTAAAATTAAAAAATTACTTGTTACACCCCTTAATTTTTTCAAAAAACCCTTACAAATAAATTATTTACTTTTTTCTTTCTCCTCTCATTAAAGTCTAAATCGCTATGCATTATTTCCTCTTTTTTTTTTTTAAGAAAATGTTCAATGCTGTTTTTTAATTTATTTTAAGGATAATTTTTTATAAGAGAAGATTCTTTTATTTTGTTTGTTATAATTCCTATTTTTCAACAGTTTTTATAGTTTCATGTTATAACTTTTTTTTTTCTAAGAAATAACAAGTAAATGGAAAACATGTTTGCATGTGGATATATAATCAAATAAATTGATTTGATTGGTTATTTATTTCATAAATAATTGAAAGAAATAGTTAGGAATTCACTCTGAATTGTGAGCTTTTTCTAATTGTCTAATAAAATATTAATTAAGTTCATAATATTTTTAATCATGTTTGTGGAATACTCAGCTTCATCAGTATATTATTTTCAAATTTTTATCGTCTCAAGAAGAAGTATACTAAAAAATAAGTTCATAGATTTTAATCTCAATATATAAATTGATGAAGAATTTTAATTGGAAAAAGAAAAAATGAAAATAGAAATCTTGTGAGAATAAAATTTAAAAATAAAAATAAAAGAAAACATACTTAAAAAAAAAATTTGTGAAGAGGTTTAGATTTAGTATGTTGAAAAAGAAGAACTACAAATAATTTACTTGTAAGAGTTTTTTGATAAAATTAGAGGATGAACAAGTAATTTTTTTAATTCTAGAATTAATTTATTAATGATTTTAAAAATAGATAGAAAAATCAAAATAAAAGGTGTTAATATACCCACCTTCCAAGCATTAATACTATATTTGGACACTTGCTTACGTGTTATTCTTGAAACCTCTAAAAGAAATTGCAAAGACTAACGTATTCCACAAACTTCTTATCCAAATTTCAACCCCCACCCCAACCCCCCCCCCCCCCCCCCCCTTTCCCCAAAAAAAAAAAAAAAAAAAAAAAACCCAACAAAACAACAATGATCTTACGAGATCCTACCAGCGCACCCTCCGGCGAAAGGAAATCATGGAAGCTGCTTGTCATGTTTTTTGTTTTCTGTGGCCTGTGAAAACAACGACTGCATTTCAGTAGGTGATATGTCCTACTATGTAGCAGTGAGGCTTTAAACTTAAAGATTATGGTTTGATCAACTCAGAGATTCAACTTATTTCGAGGTAATTAATTTCTACATTTTCTACATTTTTCTTTTCAATTATAATTTCATTTAGAGAGATATTAGTTCATCATCACTTCTTTGCCAATCCCAGGTTTATACATCCAATTAACTATAGGTTTTTTTTTTTTTTTTGGTTTATTTAAGGTAAGTAGTTAATAACTGGCCTTACTTTGTTTTTTCTTTAAAAAAAAATTGTTATCTGCATTTGGTGGTGAAAATTTTAGAGATTAATCAAATTTTCATTTCTTTTTTTGTCTTTATTTTCTTCTTCTTCTTCTTCTTTTTTCCCCCCTTTTCTCCAGTTGATATCGCCATTGCGTTCAGAGAGCACTATAGTCCAGTCTACTGAAAATTCGAACTCTTTCAGAGGTATCTTTTTCTGTACATATTATCGAGACTGTCTTGCTGAATCTTTTCTTTGTATAGAAACATAAATTTCAGTACGTTAGAAGCAAATAGAAAGTTGAAATCATCTTAAATTTATTCCAAATTCAATGTTCTTGCAAAACAAACGAATCTCTAACAAAATATGGATCAAGGATAATAAGAGGATTAACGATTAGTACCAAGTACGTTTTAGAAAATTAATAGTTTATGATTTTTTAATGAAATATCTATATATATATATATATATATATATCTCAGGACGGGATCAGGTTTGGGAATATTTCCCTCCTTGCCCTAATCTCAACCAGCGACATAGATAGAGAAGGCTGAGGGGGGCTTACACTTTTCTTTTTTCAAAAAATACCCTACTATTTTGAAGAAAATTTCATAATAGCCCCCCTAAAAATTAAAACTTGCACATAATCTCCTCTATCATCTATTACATAGTATTAGCCCCCGTGATAAAAATGTCTAGCTTCGTCACTGAACCCAACTTGAGGACAAGAAGTCATCGTCACCTTCATATCTCAAACCCTGTTAGCAATCTCTTATCCATACTTTATTAGGGGTCATGCCAATGGGAAAAAATGTGATCCTGAATAGAGCGTCTCTTTTTTGGAAGCAGGCTAACTCTCGAACTTTGTTCATCAATTGTACTCTCAAAATTGTTCTCCGAGAAATTATGCAAAACAAAATTATTATTTTTGATATTAATTGGTAAGAACAGCTTATACATCAACAATTAAATTTCACCACAAAGATAATATCTAAAAATGTAACTGTAGAAATATTAACTTATCTTTATATGTAGCGGTTTTCATTTACATTTTGTATAGATAAAACAATAAAAATGCCTGGTGAATACCATACGATCAATGTGAATGAGGAGATCAGCCCACAAACAAGCACAAGCCAGGAGGGCCAAAAGCTGCTAGAAGAACTGAATGGCAAAGAAAATCAAGCAGAAAATTGGGGGAAGTTACAAAAGGTTCCGGCGATCATGCGGGAAAATGAAAATAAGAGAGATTATTTTAAGTCAAGGGAGATTTCAGTCGGACCAATTCATGCCGGTGATTCCGATTTGTCAAAGAGGGAACTCAAGGCTCAATTGACAAAGCAATTCATCAAAAACAGCAACAAACCGGCGGAAATTTTTCTCGAGAATGTCAAGAACAATACCAAGTTCCTAAGGAAGTGCTTTGGTAAGGGGATTGCCGATTCTTACACCGATGACGACCTAGCCTGTTTGTTGTTCTTGGATGGTTGTGCTGTACTACAATTCATCTACAGTTGGAACTCCGGAAATTTAAAGGATTTTAATATAAGTAGCATCCAGGCAACCTTGATCCAACAGGATTTGTTTTTGTTTGAAAATCAACTCCCCTTTGAAGTCCTTAAGCTGTTGATGACGGAGTTGATCAACGAGACAGAGAAAGAGGAGTCCTTCCCCGCGAAAGGCACACCTTTCAGTTACGCCATTGTCAAATTTGTCGTCGCAAACAATATTTGTGCACCGACAGAGGAGATTGATCACCTCTTTGATTTTCGCGCTAAGTTGGAGTATTGGACAAAAAGAAGCCGGATCACCTTCTTGACCTTCTTCGAATGGTATCCGTATTTGGCAATCTCAACGTCGATGTCGAAGATAGAGACGATCAAGAGTCACTCATCGAACCTATTTTGCATCCACCGAAGAGTTTTCTCTCGCGTTTGGCTTGTTTTTCTAAACCAAGACAACCGAATATTCTCGATGATGTGAAAGGTATATTGAAGATAATGTGTCGCAATTACGACAGAACTTTTCGCACGGTACAAGAACTTAAATCATCAGGAATAAAGATGCAGCCGAGCAATTCCCGAAGCTTGAGATCAGTATCTTTCAGCACTCATTGCTGCGGTTTTAGAGGTCACCTTAAACTTCCTACATTGGTTGTGGACGACTCAACGGTGCGTAAGTTGTTGAACCTGGTCGCCTACGAAACGTGCCTCGACGATAACAACAAACGCAGGGTGACTTCTTACTTAAACTTCCTGGATTTGCTGATTGATACCGAACAAGATGCGAAAGATTTAAGGGCAGCGCACATACTCAGGAATCGTCTCAGTAGCGACGATGAAGTAGCGCAATTGTTCAACACAATAGGCTCGACGTACTTAATTTCGCAGAGTCAAGATTACTATTATGTGGTGATCAAGAATCAGATAGAAGAGCATTACAACCGAAATTTGGCAATCTGGTTGGCTCAACTTTACAACGACCATTTCAGCAACCCCGTCACGATCGTGGCTCTTGTCGCGGCCGCTGTCGCTCTTGCTTTGACAATCGTTCAGACCGTGTATGCCGTAAATCCTAAAGAGTGAAAGCTATAGAGATGAAAGAAAAACTTCCAGAAATTTCCGTCCTTGATCCAGCTTGTTGGTTACTTTTCATCAATCTTATAATGTTGTTATTGAAGTTGCCTAAGCTGTTAATGTCGTGCTTAGTGTGATATACATATAGATATATATTTATATATTCCAAGTAGTGATGTTTTAGAGGATTGATATATCAAATGTCCCCTGTTCTTTATCTGTTTTGGAGACACAGTCCATATTTTTCTTCTCCTGTATCTAGTTTCTTGTTGAATTTTAAACTTAAATTATCTAGTTACTTAATAATGTATTTAAGCAACAACTTAGCAGCGAACATTTTTTTTTTCTTTTAATTTGAGGACGAGTGATTCGAACTATGCCGCCAGATGTGAAATAATCACTGAACTATATATGCAATCTCGATGGCGAATGTTTTAGTGTATATTGTAAAACAAGGGAAACTCGTTTTTATTTTTAGTTTGTTTAAAAAAAATAAAAGAAAAGAAAAACATGAATCTAGAAATAAGAAAGTCGCGAGACAACGTTTGTGATGTTATATTTAAGAACACTAGAAAAAATGTCAAGAAACGACAACATATTTTTAAAATTAATTAATTTAAGAAAAAAAATCATCATCTTGAAATAAATTTAAAAAGAGAGAGAGAGAGGGAGGGAGAGAGAGACATGCTAAAATCATAGGACAAAAGAAATAATATGTTGTTTGATAGACTTTATTATAAGCAATGAACTTGCAAAGGAAAAACCACAACAAAAATACAACAAGAGGAAGCAAAATAAAATATCAAAAATACGACGACAGCAAAAAATATATATATAAAACGACATAAGAAACACGACCTACAGTGATCTTAAAATCCAGTTATTAAAAACGACATCACGCTGACAAACGCAAAAAAGCAAACAAGCCACACAAATAGGGAAAACTAGAAGAATATACTGAACGGCAGAAAAGCCAACAAAAGACTGAACAAAGAAACGACAAGAACATTTGAAATGACATCAAAAGGATTAACGGCGAGACAAAATAATAACATGAACAATATAAGGTAAACAGATTAAAAAAAAAAAAAATCTGTGACATGATATCTAAGGATAAACGTCAAAAGAAAACAAACCTCATGAACAGAGAGAGAGAGAGAGAGAGAACGACATTAGAAAAACGATACGAACATGGTATGAAAAACGACTAATTAAACGGCAATCTCTCACGCAAACATGTAAGTGTGTGTGTGTGTGTATAACGATAGCAACTCCAGAAACGACATTAAAGTTAAAAATAACATAAGGCTTAACAAACGACATGAATACCATGAACGACATCAATCTGGCAAACGAAAATATATTTTTTTACGAGGGAAAGTTAGTATTTTATAGTAAGGAAGGTAATTATTTTGTATATTAGGAATTTTAATTTATTTGTATTCACTATAATTTAACATATATATATATTTTTTTAGGTGATTTGTAAGTATTATATATCTTATCAGATTTATACTTGTAAATTAATATTTATATGGAGCCTCATTCATAATAATTCTCACTAATAAAATCTTTGTTTTTAGTCTGTAGACATAAATACATGCATATTAAATATTTTTGTGTTTCATTCTTCTTTTATTTTATTCTTTTCTTATTTAATTTCTATATTTTTTTTTTCCTCAAGGTCCCAAATCCTAGGTAATTGTTCGTTATCATCAGTGTTATGAGATTCATTCAATTGGTGTCCCAATTGAACTGACTTTTGCTAACTTTTGTCTCTCTGATCTCTCAACTGTTTCAAGTCTTTTCTCTATTTTTTTTTAATTCCTAAAGACATTTCTGAAAGGCCCCATTCTATTCCTTTTTGATTCTTGTGAAGATGTTTTTTGAAAGGTTTTTCTTCTCTCTGTACCCTTAAAATAAGAAGTAAAAACATGTAAATTTGTTTGGGGGTGTTTGGATATGATGTTTTACTCTCTGGTTTCCAAGCATCCATTTGAGGTGTTTTTAATCCAGTGAAGTTTTTGCAAATGTCTACATAAATTAAAACTTTAAGAGTCCATAACGTTATAATTTTAAGTCGAAATGAAATTTTTTTTAACATTACAAAAAATTTTAAGGTAAACTTTATATTGATATTTTTTTCGAACACATTTCAAGTTTTTACCCTTTTTCACTCCAAATATTTTTTTTTTCCAACCAAACTCTCATTTCCAAACCTCAACTTAACTCTAATTAAAATATCTCCAAAACTTCATTTCTAATTCTCCCCTAAACATTCCCTAAATCTCCTACCCATTAAAATAGCAAATTTAAGGTTGTTTGATTACTTTTAGTTCCACGTGCATCACTTCGAAACTTCAAACTCCATTTGAACCGTGTATCTATTTTCAAACAGGAAAATTTTCTTACTTTAAAAGAGAGAGTATTTCATTTTGAGAATAAAATGCTACTTAGATGTGTAAAAAATTTTCTTTTTGAAAACAAAAAGGTATTTAGAATGAACAAAAAAATGGTGTTAGAAATAGTTCATTGTTAGAAGATTTCAAAAAAAATTATTTTCTTTCTTTAAAATGGTACTGTATAAAATAAGTTTGAAAATGAATTAGTATTTTGTTTTTAAAATAAGAGAATGATGAAAAAAGTTAAAAGACAAATACTTTTTTGTAAAAATTTTTCAATTTCAAATATGTCATCCAAACATGCTAAAAGTTTGATAGTTCAAATTAGCCACAAAAAGATAATAATAGTAAAGAAATCAGAGTAAGTTGACTATGTACTTCGTTATTGAAGATCGAGAAATGGGTTAATCACGCTGGATAATAAATAAAAAAATACTACTATTCTTGATTGAAGTGCTATGGTATCTCCCTTCGAAAACACGAGCATCCCTTTAATTATAAATAACATAAGAAAAGAATAAAAAAAGGAAAAGATTATGACGAATAAAAAGAGGAAAAGACTGTGACGACTATATATAGGCCTCGTTTGTTTCGTGAGTTCAAACTCAAAATTTTCATCTTAATTTTTATCTTTTTTCTGAAAAAATCTTTTATCTTTTCTAAAATTTTTTTTATCTTTTCTGAAAAGTCAACAAAAATTACTATTAAACTTAAAATTTTTAATTCAAACTCATTCACCAAACGGACCCATAATATTAAGAAAAGGCTTGAAACTGTTGAGAGAGAGAGAGTGCGCAAACTTTCCTATAAATGAGGAAAATTATTTAAAAAAAAAAAAAAGAAAAAAACAGAGAGAGAGAGAGAGAGAGAACATGTTTGTAACGGGAGATAGTCGGAAAAAATTGAGCAAAAGTCAGTTCAATTGCGTCTTTACCCAAAATTTTATTAGAAGGGGATTAAACGAGATTGCTTCAAAATTCAAGAAGTAAAGTGAAAATGTTAAAGTTCAAGAATCAAAATAAAAATAATCTTAAAGTTTGAGGGATAAAGATGAGTTCAATTAAAGAAACTAAAATGGCTTAATCAAATCCCCCAACCCCCCCCCCCCCCACCCCAAAAAAAAAAAACCGAGCTGCTTATATAGTCTTTTCATTTTGCTGCATAAAAGTAATTAACTAAAATGAAAAAAAATCGTTTCCAATGAAAAATTGAAATAAAATATTTGATAACCTTAATTCCATGACTTTTTTTTCTATGTGTTAATTCTTTTTAACAGGCAATTGCATTTTTTTAAGGCAATTGTATATTGATGTTAATATGTTATAATGTAATAGAACTATGTGTAAATTGAAACACAATAGAACTATGCGTAAAATAGAAACACACACATATATGGATCAATAATCTTTCATGTGATCACAGACATAGTTTATCAATGGTAAAACCACACTTGATTTCACCTAAAAATTAAAAGTTTAAATATCTCACTTTTAAGTTTAAGAGAAAAAAAAAAGTCAATAACCTTCCTAGTTTTAGACTACTATAATGGTAATAAGTAATAATAAGGGACAACGTGATACACACACATATGTATATTGGCTTATAATATGGTAACAATTTTTAATGTGTTAAATTTTTCCTTTTCACCTTCCCATCCTACCTGCTACCATTTGACTTCCCAATCACACCTAACTTACTACATTCTGGCATGTGATTCATGATCTACTCATTAAAGGCAGAGTAGCCTCATCTGCAGCATTTAAGGCTCATCAAGTTTCTGGTCTGATCAACTTCAAAGATTGAACTTTTGTGAGGTATGTACTTATACAAATTTGTTTTAGTTAATTGAACTTCTATGAGGTATGTTATTAAAAACAAAACCTAAAAAAGAAAAAAACCAACAACTTACTTAGGTTGGTGCTCAAATATTAGGATTAGAGTATGCGTTATTTTTCTTAGCTTATATGACTTCACTCCCAGGAGAACATGTCCAAACATCCTCATACACTGCAAGTAGTAGTGTTTGCATTATTCTCAATTCGCCAATGTTTCTGACTATAAAACTAATGGTAAATAAATTGTTAATATACGTTATATAAGTAACATTTAAGTTTTTTTTTTCCGGGTAAATAAATGACTTTTAAGTAGTTAAACCATAAAGTAACATGTTTTCAATAAAAAGAAAAAAGAAAAAAAAAAAAAAAAAGTAGTGGATCATATCCTTTGAGATTAGTTCCCCTAAGGGCTCACCTTTTACCTCCTCTGGATTTTTTATCAGTTGTGATTGTTTATTTGTCTTTTCCACTTTAACTTTCAAGCTTTTTATGTTCCCTTAATGTGTTCTTGGGATTTGAGGCTTGTTGATCCCTCTCTCAATTTTGTTTGTTTGTTTGTTTGTTTTGTTTTTGTTTTTTTTTTTCTTTTTTTAAAAGAGCACACTGTGACCATATTCATTTTTTTTCCCCCTCCGAATTCTTTATGCTGAAACTTTTAAAAATTACTCTCTCCTTTTGTCTCTTTCCCCCCCTCATTTTGTCCCGCTAATAATTTGTCTATGCTTGGCAACCTTCCCTCCTCAATTGAGTTCAGATCACTCCCGTCGAGTCAACTGAAGATTCAAACTCTTCGAGAGGTATGTAATTTTTTTTTTTTGGGGTCATTTTCTTAGGAAAATTTGTTAATTTCTCCTTTGACTTTTTTTTTTTTAGTAACCATCAGAAACATTGTAGCCATTAGAACACATGTGTGTGCATATGTATGTATGTAACAGCTGTTTTAATTTGTATTTTTTCTAGAGACAAAAATAAAGATGCCTGGCGAATGTCGTGTGGATGTGAATGAGGAGACCCTGCAGGAGAAAACATCGGCCGGTCGAGCAAGTGCTAGCCATGAAGACCGAACCAAAGTTTTTACAGAGGATGATGAGGAGCTACTAAAAGAACTGAAGGGATCAATAGAAAATGACAAGAATGATGGTCAAGAAGACGAAGATGAGTCCTGTCGACCCAAGATGAAAAAGGTCCTCAACATCATGCTGAAAAATGAGAACATCAAAAAGTATTTTACGGCGAGGGAGTTTCCAGTCGGTCCACTTCAATCTCCTGGTTTCACGTTGAACAGGGAACTCAAGGTTGAGTTGGCAAGAAAATTCATCAAAAATAGTGGCAAGACAGAGGATAGTTTACTCGAAGGAATCGAAAACAACATTTCGTCCCTAAAGGACTGCTTTGGTAAGGGGGTGAAATTTAGGCATTATGATAGTGATGATAAACTAGCCAGGTTGTTCTTCTTGGATGGCTGCGCAGTACTGCAGTTCATACACAGTCACGTTTTGGGGAGGTTAAAAGAGTTTAAGATCAATAACATTCAAATAGCCTCGATACAACAGGACTTGTTTTTGTTTGGAAACCAACTCCCCTTTGCAGTCCTTGAGTTGTTGATGGACTTGGTCGGCGACAAAGAGAAAGAGGCTTCATTCCCCAAGAGTTCGGATTTACCCTTTAGTTTTGCCATTGTCAAATTCGTCCATGGAAGCAACATCTGCGCTCCAACAGTGGAGTCTGAGTGTGCATTTGATTATACAGCGGGCTGGAGAACATATTCGAAACGCTAAAGCCAGTTCACCTTCTTGACCTTCTTCGGACGGTATCCATTTTTGGCAGTGTCAACAATGTTGAAGCTGAAGATGATGCCGTGAACTCTGATTATCAGCGAAAGCATCCCCAAACCACTCGAGAAACAATAAGTCGCATTGACGAAAGGTCTTTTCGCAACGTCCGAGAACTTAAATCATCTGGAATAAAGATAAAGCCCAGCAATTCACGCAGCTTGAAATCCGTCTCTTTCAGTACTCATTGCTTCGGTGTTAGATGTCACCTTAAACTTCCTACATTGACAGTGAACACCTCAACGGTGTCCAAGTTGTTGAACCTGGTAGCCCACGAAATGTGGCTTGACGACGATAAAAAATGTAGGGTAACTTCTTACTTAGACTTTATGGATATGCTCATTGGTTCTGAACAGGATGCGAAAGATCTAAGGGCAGCATACATACTGCGGAGCAGTCTCAGTAGCGACACAGCAGTGGCGGAATTATTCAATATGATAGGCGGTTCGATTTACATTTCGAAGAATCAAGACGATTACGACTACATCAAGAATAAGATAGAAGAGCATTTCAAGAACAAGTACGCGATCTGGATGGCTCAAGTGCTAAACGACCATTTCAGTAACCCATGGACCGTCGTTGCTCTTTTCGTACAGCTGCGGTAGCTCTTATATTAACATTAGTTCAGACTTGGTACGCCGTAAATCCCAAACAGTGAAAGCCATGGATGAAGACAAATTTTCTTTCTAGAAATTTCCACAATTTGATTTAGCTTGTTGGTTTCTTTTCATCAATCTTATAATGTTGTTGTTGAAGTTGCCTAAGGTGTTAAGACCGTGTTTGGTGTGCTATACATAATTAATATTCCCAGTAATGACGTTTTAGACTTGGTCATTTCTATGCGTAATTTAGACATAATCCATATTTTTCTCCTCCTGTATCTAGTTAATTTGTTGTTTTTCAATGTTTCTGAATTTATTGCAAAATGAAATAATCTCGATTTTTTAAAACCAAAGAGACATGAATCGGAAAATGAGAAAGGCGCGAGACAACGTTAATGATGTTGTCTTAAAGAACAGAAGAAAATCTGTCGAGAAAACGACCACATATTTGAAAGAAGAATTTCATTAAAAAATCATCATCTCCAGGTAAGAAAGGGAGAGAATTATAAAATGATAGGAGAAAAGAAATAATATGTTGTTTGATAGACTTTCATTGTAGGCACTGAACTTTCGAAGGAAAAACAACAGCAAACGATAAGATAGAGTAACAGAAGGATGCAAATGATTAAACGACAATAATATTTAAAAACGACAGCAATCTAGGAAAAGACAAATGAAAAAAGGACAATGATCTGATCAGAAAAAGAAATGAACAACGTCAGAAAACAAATGACAAGAAAAAGAAAAACGATATCGTTGGGTCAAATGGTAATACAAAAAATAATAAATAAAAAAAAGACATAAGAAATATTACCTACAAAATCTTTTAGTTCAGTCAGAGAAACGACATCACATGGATAAATATCAAAAGCAAATAAGATTAAATAACGGCATGAACAAATAAGGTGAACGGATAAGAGAGTCTTTCAAATGACATCTACAGGATAAACGACAAAAAAAAACAAACGACATATAAATGAAGCACAGAACGAAGATCGAGAACAATAACAATATGGGAAACGGTGTCAAAAGACGAATGACAAAGTAAAACTAGTTATTGAACAATAACAGTGCAGTCATCTTCAAAAAAATGATTAAAGAATTAGTACATTAAAAAAGTTTAGCTGCATATACGAATGAATGAATAATAAGGGTAGTTTTGTTGCCTAGTTTATACATCTCCAATCAAATTTTCATGATCTCTGCTCAATAACTGGTTCTGATCATCTCCTTTCATGTCTTCCTAAAATCTTGTGCAATTCCTCGGGACGGCAAGGAATGACAAGAGCTCCGGTTTGTTCAAAACCATATTCCTCCTCAGCCTGCTTCAAGTAGCCTACGAAACGTAGGGCTATTTAAGCACTCAAGCTTAACCAATAAACCTTTTTTTCTCGGCACCCTTAACTGCCACAACCGAGAAATGCCCTTCCTTCACATCATCCGGTACTGACATTTTCACCTCCGTTTCTCGTCTTCGGTGAAATTTCACTATCTTCGGCTTCTTTCGCCGCCGCTAAAAGCGAGAAGCACTTTTGTAGCTTTCCCAGGGGAAGCCGAAGCCTAAGAAAAGTTGTAGCTCTTTCTTCTCCGTAGTACTTTTTGGTAAACATGTTTGTTGAGAATAAGACGTGAACAAGTTTGTGATTTCAAATTTTGGATGTTTTCTTTTTGTTATTTGAGATGGGAGATTTTATAGTGGCTTGTTAAGGGATTTGGGTAGCAAGGAGGAAATTTCTGATCTGTGGTCCAAGGAATAGACATGTTAATTTAATGTGGTTGTTACAACTTCTTGTTCAACATTAATGTATACTCTTTATTACCTCACCTGTAAATCACAGTGGCACATGGAGAGACATGGTATGAACACATGGAATTTACTTGGTGTTGAAAAGATGTGTATTTCATGCATTAAGATATTTGGTAATTAGCCAAACCTAGTGATGTTAACCTGATGATCAGTTTGGGGCAGATAGTCTTCTCACCAACCTCCTCTGTGAAGAAAGATAATCACCATCGCCGTCCCGTAAACCCATTTAAATTAATGGATTTCTTTGGTATAAAGAAACAAATTACTGAGACATGATCTATATAACAAGAAGCCTTTTTTTTTTTTTTTTAAATAAGACTTTATGTCAAAGAAAAGAAAACTAAATTATTTTTATTTTATTTTTATGTAAACTAAACTTCTTAAAATAATTACATATTATAGTACGTTAGGCATGATTATTTAATCTATGAAGATAATAAATAGTTAAATGGGGTGAGTAAATGGATAATATGGCCTCAGAGAACCGTCCCTGTCTAATAACTTTTAGGGGGTGTTTGGCTCCTATTCCAACTCAAACTCATTTCAAATTTTTTTTTGTCTTTTCCCTAAAAAGTTTTTGTCTTTTTCTCAAAAAGTTTTTTGCCTTTTCTGAAAATTTAAAAAAATTTACTATTACAACTAAAATATTTCAACTCAAACTAACATACCAAACACCCCATTAATGGATAAAAATTTTAACTCATTTACAATTTGAAACCGAGTTTTTCCCACCCCATTAAAGGTGTGTCACTGTAGTCTGTAGGTAAGTAAGTTTACGGGAAATCTATCTAGAAAAAAGTTCGTGGGTAAAATTGTCATTCTAGTCGAACTCAATAAGTAGTTGAATAGATGCTATTTTTTTACAGTTCAAGTATGTGCCGTCATAGGAGCATTGAAAATCAAAACATACCAAACTCCACGACTACTTTTTTTTTTTTTTTTTGAATTTAAAAATAGGGGATTCGAACTCTTTATTTTTAGATAAAATTAGATATAGTATTAACACTAAACTATGCATGCAACCACGTAAGTAGAAAATTTTTAGAGTAAGCTTTTTTTTCCGTACTAGTAAACGAGCTGAACCGGGTCCACAAAAAATGGATGAACCATCCTTGTCCAATGTTTTGTAAACTTTGACTTAATGATGAACAAGTAATACTCTCTTCGAACACCATTTAGGAAATGTTAATGGATTGACCAAGCAAGGTTTGGGTTTCAACTTGATATTTAATTTGCTCATTAAGACAGTGTCAGAATTTTCTCTGGCCTTGGAATAAATGATAGTCCGTACATTTTCCGTACTAAAGAATTTCCCAAAAGACGGCTGATATTGAAAAGGATACTGGATATGCAAGTTGAGGGTTTTGACCAAGAATTATCCGGGAAATCCAGGTGAACGACGAAGTGTTGTAAGACTAGGCTCTTGTTTCACATCTCATTTTAATCCACTTTTTCTAATATTTTTCTAGTTTTCTCCAATAAAAATTTTAAATACTGTTTATGGTTACTGCGAATTGGAACACCTAAAAAGATTGAAAACGACAGAAAAGAAAATAGCATGAAGAGGGAAAACGACAACAAAAAAATCAGTGGGGCTGTGAGACGACACATTTAAAGCAGACGACAGAAATATTAAAAAGGGATCACAAAAACGACATGAACCTTGAAATCGAGAAAATGGGTCAGAAACAAGGAGAACCGTAGAAACGACATCAAAAGGGGAGCCAAATAAACAGAAAAACTACATCAAACTTATAAACGACATCAGATTATCAAACAACAGAACAAGGAGAAAAAAAAAAAAGGAAAGGAAAATTAAAAATTACAGAAGAAAATCATACATCATGAACAGGGAAGACAAAAAAGAAAAAAAAAAGAAAAAGAAACGACATAAACAAGTAAAACGACAATATTCTTTAAAATGACAAAAATAAATAAATATTTAAAAAAAATGGCATATGTAAAGCAGACGATAACACAAGCGGCGAAAGAAAGCACACGGCATGACAGAAAAGGGCATCAAAAGGATAAAACGACATGACGACATGACAGAAAACAATCTCTTCTTTTCCGTGGTACTTTTGACTAGTACATGAGGTACTTTATGTCAAACTAGTTGCAGATTCGGCTTGGATTCTCAGGCTGAAATCAACTTTGATTCAGGTGATTTCTTCACATTTTCTTGTTTAATTTATTTCTGTCTTGAAAATCTCAATTGTGAGTTATTCCCGTGTACATTTTTCTCATCTCATTTTTCAGTACTCGTTATGGACTGCTCCACAACAACTTGCCTCCACCACAAGAAATTGTAGCTTTCTAAAACCAAAACAGCATCCTGAGAATTCGACAATATCGTTGATTGGAACTCACTGCTAATTAGAAGGTGACCACAAATTTTGAGGTTATATAACAATGTTTAATTGGTAGTTAATTTTGAAATTAAGTTCTTAAGAAGTATAGATCACCATGTTTTCGTACACCCTCCTCCGTGTTGCTCGTATTTTTTTCACTTTGATAGTTGCCTTTAAAGATACTGGAGATCTCTGGTTGTCTCATTACGCTTGCGAATTAGGCATCTAATTTCGACAAGATGATTCAAATCATGCTCCTCGACTTGTACGGTTTTTCTAACCACGTACTTGAATGTTCAAACAAATTTTCCTTGATGATGTGTGCTGGTTAGTCGGAACATCGACTAAAAAAACAAAGATGATTTGGCGTGCGAGTTGTTTTAATTGTATCAAGTTGATGTGAATGAGTGATGTTTAATGCTAGAAATTAGTTTATTGTTTAGATCAAAAAGACGGTCGGTTTTGAAGGGCCTTCACCACTATCACCGCTTCCTTAGCAGATATTGGGAAGGAGTTGGGATGTACTAATATCAGTGTACAGATCCGGTAGAAAAGATTCTCCATTGAAAATTGACTCGCAAGATGCGATTCAATATACGAGGGGAAAAAGAGAAGTTAATCCATTAGAGAGATACTTGAGAGATAGCTTAGCTTATAAACAAGTAAAGTTTATATTATAATTTACAGTTTTGTTACTTAAGCTGCAGATCAAAAATTGTTCATTTGGGAGAGGCTCTTTCAGCTTGAAAATTAGGGGGTGTTTGGTGAATGAGTTTAGTTTAAGATTTTTAAATTTCAATTGTAATTTTTTAGAAAAGACAAAAAACTTTTTCAGAAAAAAAACAAAAATCATGATAAAAAAAATACAATTTAGTTTAAAATAAACCATTAACCAAACATGTCCTTAATACTAGAAGCGGAGTTTCTTTTTTACCTATCTCTTAGACTTGTTAAACTCACCAAGACAGCCGTCATTTCTAATTAGTAAGTTGATCTTATTTGGAGTTGGGACGAGTTTCTTGTGAGTCCCAATCAACATATACAAGGCTTTATTCTTGATCTCTCGTTAATTTCTGAATCTTCAACTCATGAATAAAAGGTGGTTCCCATTTAGAAAATTCTCCATCGCAGAAGTCAGGTTCGATCTACGAAAATTTTCAGAGATGAAAATGATGGAGTTTAGCAAAAAAATTCAAGAAAAACATGCATTTCTCCATCCCACTCTCCTCTATTTTATAGATAAATGAGCGCGCGGGAGATGATCTTCAAGCCTTATCTCAATTATTTCCAAACAGCAGCATTGTGATTCCTTTTATTCAACAAAAGATTCAAACAAAACACAGAATCCTTGAAACCAACTTTATTGTGCTTCTCAAGAACAAGGGAAACGCGTAGGCAACCAAAACGTTACACATCCACAATGTACGAGACAAAAGTATTAAAGTTGTAATTTATGTTAATTTCAGAGGAGATTGCTGTAAGAGACAGTTAGACATGCCTTATTCGTCAAAGTCAAATTTATAACTTCTCCTTGTAAAAAAAATCTTGAAACGATTGGAGGAAAAAAAAAAAAAAACACAACGGAGAAAACGACAATAAAAAGATACACGACATAAGGAAAAAGAAGTGAGATCATAGAAAACGACAACAAAAGGACCGACATAAGATAAACAACCAACAAAACATAGAAAACGACAAGATTCTTGGAAACCCAAAACCCGAAGCAGTAACTTTTTTTTTTCCTTTCAGTGACCCTCTAGATCTTTTTCTTCCGAGTAGTACGATCTGACTAAATTTCTTTGGGGCGTTCAATGTCGAGATAATTGCATGGGTAGCTTTTTTTTTTTTTTTTTTTTTTTGGCTCGTTACAATTGCTTGGATAGTTGTTACAACAAATATGTCATTCAGTCCGGTAATTTTATCTCCTGTGTACTTTTTTGTTGCACACGATTTCTGACCACATAATTTACTTGGAAAGTTTTCTATATAATTCATTCTGGAATTCAAGATTCAGTTCATGTTTATAGTTTGGAGAAGTTGGAAATGAAGCATCATTGT
>CM046387.1:32576993-32637842 GCA_025413485.1 Ficus microcarpa
CCAACAATTTATGCTGTCTTTGACAGAATGATTAAAAGACCTTTCAATGGACATTGCCAAACTTGACCACAAAAGCTCCGCTTTCAACTTCATATAAAATTTAGAACTATATATTAAAAAAAAAAAAAACTTTATCTATAGGACATTATGAGAACCTGATGCTTTTATTAGGAATTTCCATTCTACATTTCCATGAGAGAAGACTTGCTCAAGAGATAGGACATTATGAGAACCCGATGCTTTTATTAGGAATTTCCTTCTACGTTTCCATGAGAGAAGACTTGCTCAAGAGATTTTTTTTTTTTTTTTTTTTTGGCTGGATACTTGCTCAAGAGATTGCTGATATTTGAAAGAATACTAAACTCAGGTTGTTTTATCATTCCGTTTGTTTCATAAATTCAAATATAATTCAAACTTTTGTTTCTATATAGTATTTTCTCTTCTTAAAATTTGAATTTTTGTTCACACCTATGAACAAACAGGTTCTTAGGATTGTTCTTTTTTATGGTTACTATATAAATTCTTAAGACCTATACAAGAACATACTTGAACTTGGAAGGCGACCTTTGATATTTAGGCCTCGGAGAAGTATCTGAATCCATCAGTTGAGTATGCCCACATATTCATAAGGAACTCTTCGAAATAAGGATCCAAACGAATAGTGTTTAGAGAAAATATATGAGTTTAGTCGTAGATAGTGTTTAAAAGAGTTTATTACATCTCTTTTATCAGTTGTCTAACTTTTGAAAGGATTGACTATGTGTGTCTTACGTTAAGTAATTGGCTATCAAAACATTTTTAAGCTACTGAATCTAAATAGTACAGGATTGCAGGCTTTGCTGCTGACCAAACCTTTAAGATATTTATATATATATATGTATGTATGTATGTATTTCATATGTATGTGTGTGTGTGTATTGCCTATACTTTGTGTGTCATGGAAGTTTTTACTACCCAGCCATGTATTAGTTACAATATAGGGTCAATTTAAAGAGGAAAATTAAATAATTTTTTGAAAGATAAGGTGGACTCTTCTATTTTTGTGTCTTCATTTTTGGCCACGTCTAAAGTCTCAATGTTTCTGAGCCTGACTCAAGTCAGATCCACCTGATTTTAACACACAGAAATTGTGTGATGCAGATTTATAATTTCAGTCCCTGCCAATTATTTTTTGTGACGGATAATGCTGCTTTTTCTCGAGACAGCTCGATGACCTTTCACTTTCTGGACTTACAGAAAGGACACAGAATTGAAAGGCTAAAGGAACAGTGGAATTGTATAAAGTAGCAGTGATTTTGTATAATTAGAGAAACATGTTTATCTTTTCTCAGTACAAGTGACTCAAGTAAGATATACTAAATTTAGCCCCTTATTTGACTCACCAATCCAGACCCCAAAATTTCAGCTCCTTTTTTTTTTTTTTTTCGTTTTTTATTTTTAAATGAACAATTTTTTTTATTAAATTTTAAAAAATTAATTAACTTTAATTTAAATATTTTAACTCAAACCTATCAATCAAATACATGTTAAATTTATTAATAAATTATAAAATTATACCTAGTGGCTTTTAGTTATCTCTCAAGTTATCCTTCTGTCTTCAAAAACTGACTACAAAGGTATTTTTGAATTTTAAAAACTTGTTTTAATTAATTTCATTCCTCGCTTAATTTATGGACGAAAACACAAATCAAAAAAAGAAAAGACAAAAATTCCCTTAGCTAGACCAAATTTCTTTCTATTTTTTTTCTCTTTGAGGAAAAATTTTGTATATAGTTAAACATTGAAAATAAAAATAAATTAAAAAGAACCACACAAATACAAATATAATATTTTTTTTTCTGAAATTTTATGTTTTTTTTTTCTATTTTTTGAAAATACGTAAAACATTTTCTATAAATTACTAAAGTGTATTTATGCAGAAAAGACGTTGTTATCAGAGACAGAGCCAATCTATTATATCAATAGGGTAGTACATAAAATAATAACATTTTTAAGAGAGTTTACATAGGGATAAATCAATTTTTAATGGGACAATCTAGAAGC
The DNA here is from genome assembly GCA_025413485.1 of Ficus microcarpa. NCBI lineage: Eukaryota > Viridiplantae > Streptophyta > Magnoliopsida > Rosales > Moraceae > Ficus > Ficus microcarpa. The sequence continues at coordinate 32,579,037 of CM046387.1, forward strand.
TTATTGGGTATGTTTAATTAAATTACATTACATTTAATCAATTTTTTTAGGTACTTATTACATTTAATTAAATCACATTGTCACTCTTATACTTTGTAGCTTTTGTTATTATGTAATAAAGGCACGTTATCATTTTTTATTCCTTTTGTTGTTCCGTTATTTTATTTATTTATTTTTAAGAATGTTGTTCCGTTTTTTATTATCAGTTGTTAAATAGTTTTAGTGTTTTTTCTTAATTATAAATTTAGCACCCGTTTTTAATCAGGTTGTAACATAGATTTGTTGATTTTGGAAACTTGCCCTTTTTTGCCAATGTCATTTAATGTTTTTGTTTCATTCTTATTCATCAATCCTATCCCAAAATTTTAAAATCGCACCCTACCTCTTGCACTATATTGGAAAATGGCTATGAAAATGGCCATGAAAATGGCATGTTTTGGGTATCATTTTGAGACTTAATTTTAAGTGGAATTTACTATATATTAGTAACGGTTTTAAGTGTATTTATGTATTCTTCCGTAAGAGAATTGGTATATTCAAAAACTCAAAACGATACATAAATAATAAGAAATGGACTTTTAAAGTGTACCAAATGAAGTGGAAAAAAAATAAAAGAAAAAACTCTTGTCCCACATGAAGAAAAGATAAACTAGCAGCATGTAAGTTAAGAATCTCTCTTTCACACTCGAACAAAATGCCCTTAGACATATTTTATATTCTACCTTTACATATTTTATATTCTACATTTATGTTTACAGTTTTTACTTATCTCTTTATGTTTTATATTTTATCTAACACCACAAACATGATTTGTCTCCTATACTAAATGATAATTAACAAAGAAGAAGAAGAAAAGAAGAAGAAGTCACTTTATATAATTGGGGCAAGAGTTCAATCTTTCTTTCAAAGCCTATGTGGGACTCGTTCAAAGGAGACAAAAGAACACGACAATGCAAAATGAAAAAGATACGAGAATAATATTTTCTACTAAAGGTAATGGAAGCTAATTATTACTCAATTCGTTCACTAACTTTAACTTTCAAATGTGTAATAAACTGATACAAATTCTTTCTTGACGATCCATCCTTAGTATTTTTAACATTTGCCTTAATTTCATTATCTCTATCCTTAGTTTTTCAGCTGACTTGTCAATCATCGGACAGTTGATCTTTTCTATCACTTCTTCTCTAGTCAATGATTTCCTATCACAAAGATTGACTCCAATACTCCAATCATCAACCACCAATTTCCTATTGGAAATTTGGTCAATCGACAAAGGAAAACAAAGCATAGGAACTCCACACCACATACTATCCAACACAGAATTCCATCTCCAATGTGTGAAGAATCCTCCTACGGCTTGATGCGAGATCACATCAACTTGGTGACGCCAAGGCACGACCAAACCCTTGTCTTTGATGTGACCATCAAATCCTATTGGAAGTTCATAAGATTCTCCGTAGCCGACAGCCTCGGGACGAAGAACCCATATGAAGTTCATTTTGCCAAGCACAAGTCCATGTGCCATTTCCTCCACATGAACTTTGTTTGAAGGAATCAAACTACCTAATGAGACATACAAAACTAAACCACGAGGCTTTGAACTAAGCCACTGGCTGCAGTCAAATTCGGGCCTCAGACTTGTGGGAACTAGGCTTTTGGTGAACCCAAATTGAGAACTAAGTGGGCCGTTGCATACATGAGCTGGTTTTGATGAATGGCTCAAATGGCATCGGATTCAAGCTCTTCCACTGTGTTGCAAGGAACAAAAGTCATCGTTTTTAACATCCTCAAACGACTTGTGTAAGAGTTGGTGCATCAAAGTTGATTCATAGGCTTGTCGAAGGTATGGCGTCAAGTCTTTTGGCTCTATTGACTTCGCTCCCGGTGTGTAATCAATTGTGTCCACGCGTTTGCCTAGAAGGAATTTACTATCTTGATTGGCTTAAAACTCTGAACAGCGAGGGGCTTCAACAACTCACCGCCTTAACATCGCTGTCTGTGAACTACTGCCGTAACTTGCATGCGATTATGAATGAAGGCCTTCCACCCTCTCTGCAACATTTTAAGATCGACGGATGTCCTTTGCTGGAGGAGAAGTGCGAGAGGGAGAAAGGGAGTGTTGGAACAAGATTTCTCATGTCCCGGAAATTTACTTCAATGGGGAACTCATCAGTTAATGCATAAACGAGCTCAGCTTTCACAACCGGACAATTTTCGATCATGATATCAGGTACTTGCTCTACAAGAATTTTGATACGAGCTTTTTAAGTTGATCCTTTTTCACTGTCTTTTTAATTTGTTTTCTTCTTGTCATTGAACAGGGGATCTATGTTCCTCGTTTACTTCCTCGTTTGGCTCTGACAGAGTTTGATCCAGAAAAGTGATAAAATAGTTTGCCTGTTTGTTTAACTACAAACCTTTGTTAAGATATATTTCTTTCTTGTATGTTGTCTCCAGTATAATTGTAATGTCTATTAGCTTTTCTACAAATATTATCTTAACAATTATGAGCCTATTCGTATTTCCGAATGTCATTTAATGGGGGCACATATAGTTGAAGAGAAAATCATTTTGATAGAAAACGTTAAAGATTTTTTTTTTTTTTTTGGACTTTTTTAGTGGGGATACTTGCTTTTACTGGTTCCAAAATAAATCTATCCTTGCATATGATACAAATAAAATTCTAAGCTTGAATTATTCCAAGGCCTTTGGAAACAAAATAGGACAACAAAAATCTTATAGAAACGATAAAGTTGACATATGAGCACGACAACAACTATTAAGCATGACTAATTAGAGATATAAAGATATACATATATATATTTTTTTTATTTGCATCAATTTATCAAATTCGTTTACTTGATTTTGGCCTTCAGATTAGTAATGAACTTACACAAATTCCTCTGTGAAGATCCATTGCTGGCCAAGGCACTCTCCAAAGTCTTTCTCACCTTCGTCACCTCCATCCTCAACTCATCATCACTTGATTTTCCAGTCATCAGACGGACGATCTTCTCTGAAACTTCCAACCTAGTCAATGGCTTCCTATCGCAAAGGTTCAACCCTATCTTCCAATCATCCACCAATAATTTCCTATTAGTGATTTGATCACTCGCTAGAGGGAAACACAACATAGGAACACCAAACCAAATACTTTCTAATACTGAATTCCATCCACAATGTGTTAAGAACCCTCCTATTGACTGGTGCGATATTACATTAATTTGATTGGTCCACGTCACTATCAAGCCCCTATCTTTAACCTCTTCCTCAAATCCAACTGGTAAAACATAAGGCTCATCATAACTCACGGCATCATGACGAAGAACCCATATGAAATTCACTTTACTAAGGGCAAGTCCAAGGGCAATTTCGCCAATGTCACTGTTTCGGGAAGTCATCAAACTACCAAATGAGACATACAAGACTGAACCATGAGGCTTGGTGTTGAGCCATTGGGTGCAGTTGGACTCGGCTCTCAAGCTTGTGGGCACAATGGTTTTCGTGAGCCCATATGGGAAAAGTGGACCAATCGAGTAAAATGGTTGCGTCTCTGGTAAGGCCGAAATGGGGTCCAACTCAAGCTCATGGATGGTATTGCAAAGAATGAAATCGGCCTTTTAACATCCTTGAATGCCGTGTCTATGATTCGATGAATAACGGTGGAGACATTGGTTTCTTGAAGATAGGATGGTAAGTCCTTTGGCTCTATTGCCGTCACACCCGGTATGTAATCAATAGTATCCTCACGATTATCTAGTAAGATCGAGAACCACGCAAAATCAACATATATTGAAAATAATACTTTCCAAGAGGAGCAATGTAAAATACTTATATGTATGTATATGTATATAATATATATAGATATATTGGTTTTGAGGGGGAAAAAAATTGAAATGGGCATGGAAGTGGGTGTTCCCATGATTGATATGAGACTTAGGTCGCAAAAATGAGAACCGTGTACTCTCATGTACCTACATTATGTTAGATGATAATTTCTCGCACCTAACAATTTAGTGAAGAATAATGTCTTATTAGTACGAAACTATTGATATGTGACTTATTTGTTTCGTTGATAACTATTTAAAAAATGGGAGCTTTTTTTTATTAGGAATACGTAGAAAGCATTTTTTAACTGGTCTTATATAAGTGATCGCTTTAATAATTTACACCATACGATACAAAAGTGCTCTAATAATATATCACACTATTGAAAATTTGATTCAGTAATGAAAAACAACAGTTCTTAATTACCACTATAGTATAAAACAAGAGGTCCTATTTAAAAAATTCCTCGGAAAGATTACCATGCTAATTAACATTTAGAATTTACTAACTCACCACCATTATTTGCAACTTAGTAGAGTTTACTTATAGGTCTATTTAATTTCTCCTCTTAAAAGCTCTTGTGACCAATTTATCTTGTGAGATTGTGTGCGTTCTTATAATTTGTGAAAAAAAAAAAAAAAAAAAAACTCACCGCCGTTACTAATATAAAATTGAGATTAAAGTTAAGATTCTAAGGCTACTCTTTAGTCAACTTCCCTAAAATTTTTTTTTTTTTAAATTATTGCAATTCAATAATCTCTGGTAACTTATTGAAGAACCGAAGAGAAAAGGTGAAGAAAAAGACATGTACCACGAGATGCATAATGGCCATTTGTTTTGAGGAGGTCCAAGTGATAATACAAAGTGAAGACGAGAGCCGGCTCAGTCCAAAACGACACATAAACAAGGTCGTACTTCTCAGCTAAAATGGACGGCCATCCGAGGAAACCATCAGTGATCAAACAAGACACAGGAGGATCGGCCTCTTTCACTATCTCCCCAACAAGCTCATCCATAAGTGCCGGCATAGCTCGCATGTGACCCTCCTCCAAGAACTGGTCATGGTTCGCCATCCTGTCAAACGACAACGGGAAACCGTCGCTGACCGTTCTATGTCGTATGTCCAGACCCGACTCCTCGCGTGCGCCTGAAAAGATGTCGTTTTCGCCACCAATTAGTGATGATGTTGTGGTCGTGAGTTGGTGGTGGATGATCTCGGTGTTGATGAAGGTGATGGTGAAGCCGTTTGATGCGAGCTTGAGTGCCAGGTGTACGGCTGGGATCACGTGCCCTTGAAGAGGGACCGGCGTTACTATGGCGTGGACTCGCTTTGGACAAGAAGAGTGGTCTTCCATAACTCTAGATTTTGAAAAGATCAGAGAAATGAATTGGGATAATATGGAGGTTGAATCTGAGCCTCAAAATTAGGGTCTGTCCGGTTTTTTTTTTTTTTTTTTTGACAAAAGAGAGAAGAATATGAAGTACACATATTTGAATTATAGGGGGAGGATGGACACCATTTCATTTTAAACTCATTTCAAACTTTTTTTTTGTCTTTTTCTTAAAAAGTTTTTGTCTTTTTCTCAAAAAGATTTTTGTCTTTTCTAAAAATTCAAAAAAATTTACTATTATAACTAAAATATTTCAACTCAAACTAACACACCAAACACCCCCATAATATAAATAACAAGTTGAATTTTTTTTTTTTTTTTTTTTGCAGTAAAGGATAGAGACAAACACTTACCAAGGAACGAATATTGGTCATCTCTTGGCTATATCTTTTGTCGCTTTCGATGGAAGAACGATACCACGTATGTTTTCAAAGCAACTATATAATAAACCAAAAACTTTTTTTTTTTTTTTTTTGAGAAATGAACCAAAGACAATATACTCGATATTGCATAGTTTCATATTTATGTCCAACTTGATTTTGTTGTTTCCTTTTGGGTTTGGGTGGCCCATTTTGAGACCCAACCTAATGAATAGCCCATCTTTTTATTTTTTAGTTAAATGGCCGAAGATCAATTGCAGTCCGTCGCGATTCATTTGGTGTCGTGTCGGGGAGTTTGGGCCACATCTGCACGTCGGGGGCGCCAGAATGGGGAGGGCGGAATCTGTCGGGTCGAGCTTAGGCGGAGAAGAGAGAGAAAGAGGGGAGATTACATAGTGAGGAGAGTGAAAGAAGAAAGAGAGAGAAGAATCGCACTGGTGAAGATGGTGACGGCGAGGACGGCTGTGCAGGTGAGGAATCAGTGGTGAGCTTCCGGTTGGGAGTCATGGTTCCGTCGTGTCTGGAGCTCGCCTCGCATTGGAGTAGATCGCAACCGATGCTTCGTGCCGTCGTCGGTGAAATCTCCAACCAAATGCACGAGGAGTCACGGTGAGGCACAATTCTCACACTACCGGAGCTGTCGAAATGGGACAGAGAGAGAAAGAGAGAAGGGAAGAGAGAGGAAGAGAGGGAGGCTGTGGCATGTGTATGTGTTTTTTTTTTTTTTTTTGGGGGAGGCGGTTGATTTCTTTTAATTATTTTTAATAATTAATCATTAAATTATTAATAATTAATTATTGATTAATCAAAAAATTAGTGATATTATTTATGTTCAATCAATCAATGATTAACTGAGTTATATAATAATCCATAAGTAATTAATTATAGTCAATTAGTGATTAATCATATAATCTAATCAATTAATTATTATCATTTAAAAATTAAAAAAATATATTTTTTAACTAATTTTTAAAAACTTAAACTTTTTAATTAGTTTTTAAAAACTCAGGTTATTTATTCCCCAAAAAAAGTCATTTAAATATAAACCCCTATGTCCTTTTTACCTTTTGTGTGTGCGCGCGCGCTGTGATTCGCTTTGTCTGTATATGTTGAAATACTCAGTCACGTTGCCTCCTTTGCTTACAATAAAAAATCACACACCTCTCAATCTCTTGGTGACTTTTCCCCCTCTAACCTCTCTAAACAAAACTGTGCCCTATGTATAAAGAAAAAACTATGACAACTGATTTTATAAAGTTGATTAATGTATTATCTCTGTATAAAGATAATAATTATCAAGATCATATCTCATTTGAGTATTTACTTGATAAAATTTTTATGTAACAGTTTATTTCTAATAATATGATTTATTGATTTTTAAAGAAATCAACGATTTTTTTTTTTTTTTTGTATTGCATTGTTTACTCGTCATTTTTTATTGGACACCTAAATGTATTATTAAGACACCAAGCTTCATATATGTGAATGGATAGTAAATTAGGATAATTATTAATCAAATGATATGAATATGGCATGAAGTATTAATGGTCCAAAGACCAAAAAGAACAGGACAGTTTGACATCTCTACTGTTACTATACGTGAATACTGAACATTTTTAGTCCACTAATTATCCTAAACTGACTTATTCAGCACTCAGCAAATAACACCACACAACACAAGCTTAGTCATGGAGATGATCAACGGCCATGATCCAAAGCCTAACGCCATCTTCTTTGCCTACCCTCTCCAAGCCGACGTAATCCCAGCCGTCCATACACCTCTGAATTTTTATTCTAACTGGACTAAGAAATATAATTCAATTCCTAAAATTTAGCCCAAAATTTGTGAATTTATATAGCAATTAGATTCTCAATTTATTTGAACTACGAGTATTTGAAAATAATTAAAGGTCCTATTTAAATTTTTTAAATTAACTTAAAAAAATTATATCCGATTGCAATATATTTTTATCTTGAAGAGACCAATTGAATTTTTTTTCCTGCTTTAGAAAACTAATTCTGAATTTAGGTTCCAACTACCACATTTCATCTACATCACGATAATTTATAAAGTATTCACACTCTAAATTCCATAACTTACTCTCTTTAGCAAATATATGTTAGTACTCAAAAATGTCAAAATAGGCGAATCTAGTCGTCCATAAGAGCACGGTTTTATTATTAAATGGTTCCAACTCAACAGGTTTATTAAATGGAAAATACTAATTCAATTTCAATCTCAATTTTTTAATATCAATTTATATAATATGTAAGTTGTTATTCTTTTATTAATAAATATTTAAAATATTATTATATCAATTGATTATATATACTAATATAAAAATAACAACTCATCGTGATATATATAAATTAGTATTTAAAAATTGATCTTAGAATCGGGATCATGAGAACTGTTTTCATTACATATATCATGATTGACATGGTTTTTAGACAAAAAGCACACTAATGGTGCAACACGTTAATTAATGATCTGGCATGGAAAAGAGTACAGTACAAACCAGACAAACGACATGACTATATGGCATGAAAACATTTTGAATTTTGTCTCATTTTTATACGATATTTATAGTTTACTCCTCTTTTTTTTTTTTTTTTTTTTTGAACAAAGATTTTATCTTCATTTGAATTTTATTTGGTAAGGTTTTAAATATCCTAGTTTCTTCTAATGAAATGCTTTTTAATTAGAAATCAATGTTTTCTATTACGTAACCTAGTAATTTTTCTTGTGTATTTAATTATCACTTTTTAAGTTTGCTTATTAAGACATGATTAAGACATTGACACATATATAAATGAGTTGTATGCCAGCATGATTGTTTAATGAGTCGGCACAATCACCACAAAAAATACTAGGTCCAAAAAAAAAAAAAAAAAAATCAGTCCGTTTGACATCTACTCTATGTTATTGTATATGAATAGTCCACTAGCTATCATTTCTAGATAATCCTCATCTCCCTTATTGAGCACTCAGCAAACAACAGCACACAACACAGAGCTCAATTAGAGATATGGAGATGACCAACGGCCATGACCCAAAGCCTCACGCCATCCTCTTTTCCTACCCTCTCCAAGGCCACGTAATCCCTGCCGTCCATCTTGCGGTGAAGCTCGCATCACGGGGCTTCATCATCACCTTTGTCAACACCCTCTTCGTTCATCACCAAATCATCAAGTCCAGCCAACCCGGCATGACCGCGGACAACGACGACATCTTCTCTGGTGCACGCAAATCGGGCCTCGACATACGCTATAAGACGATCAGCGACGGTTTCCCGCTAGGGTTCGACCGGTCTCTCAACCACGACCAGTTTTGGGAAGGTGTCCGACATGTTTTCCCGGCACATGTCGATGAACTTGTCGGAAACATGGTCGGATCGGAGCCGCCGGTGACGTGCTTAATAGCTGATACTTTCTTTGTATGGACTTCTATGATCGCAAGCAAGTATAAACTTGTCAATATCTCGTTCTGGACTGAGCCAACTTTGGTTCTCAGCTTGTACTACCACTTGGACCCCCTTACTAAAAATGGCCATTTTGCTAATTCTCACGCTACGTGTGTGTGTGTGTGCGTGTGTGTATACAGCGCCTCCTTTTTGCCAAATAGATTTGGCTAATATTGGTGTATGCATGTAAGCTCTTTTTTTGTTTAATATTATTTGAATATGTTTTTCTTTGCTTGATCCGAGCTTTTGTGACATGAGGAATACCAAAAAAGCATACATAATCTTCAAGCAAAATTTATTTTTAATATTTAAAGTGTTTGTATGCTGTACACATGACATTAGTGAATATATATATATATATATTTAATCATTCTATACAAACGACATGCATAGCGTATTTTTCATTTACACCTTTTTCCCTTTGCTTTGTTTTATTTTGTTTTTCTTGTGTTTTTTTTTTTTTTTTTTTTGGGGTCAAAAATTGATATTGTTAGGATTTAGGCAAAATAAGTGGTTAAGAGCTGATATGGGGATATGTTTTTGTCTTTTAAAAAAAAAAATTTACTACAAACAAAAGCTTATAATATTAGTATAAAAGATATGTGAAATTTGTTGTTTTTTAAAGCGTTTTCTAAATAATTATCATAAGTTTTTTTGTCATATAACAACACGGTTGTTTTTTAAAAAATGATTGATCAGTAATGATCAATTATTTGGTGGTCAATTATTAATTGTCCAATATATGAATATGTACTTAATAATTGTCAATTAATGATATCAATTAAAAAAAAATTCGTTAACCATTTCAATGATCAATGACCATTTTTCTTTACTAAAAAAAAATCTCGATCATGTTTTTTTTTTAATGATGAATGTTCAAAAACTGTCTTCTGATCTAATTTCTCATAATATGATTAACATCAATTAATGATTCAATGTTAACACCAGAAAATCACAAAGACACCATCAAATACATTCCCGGAGTGGAAGCAATCGAGCCAGAAGACTTGATTTCATACCTCCAAGCCACAGACACTTCAACCACAGTTCACCGTATCATATACCAAGCATTTTCCAATGTTAAAAAAGCCGATTTCATTCTCTGCAACACAGTTCAAGAGCTCCAATCCGACACAGTCTCAGCCCTCCAACAGAAGCAACCGATTTACCTGATCGGACCCATCTTCACATCCGGGTTCGCCAAGAGCTCTGTGGCCACCAACCTCTGGTCCAAGTCAAACTGCACCAATTGGCTCGATTCCAAGCCTACGAACTCGGTCCTTTACGTGTCATTTGGAAGCTACGCCCACGCTATTAAGAGAGATATTGAGGAGATAGCCTACGGGCTTTTGCTTAGTCAAGTGAGTTTTGTTTGGTTGCTTCGCCCTGATATCGTGAGCTCAGATGAGACCAACATCTTACCCGTCGGTTATGAGGACCACCAGATCAAGGACGGGGGTTGATCATCACATGGTGTTCTCAGATTGAGGTGATCTCTCACCCCATGATCGGAGGGTTCATGACGCACTGCGGATGGAATTCGGTGTTAGAGAGTGTATGGTGTGGCGTCCCTTTGTTGGCTTACCCTCTGTTGACCGACCAGTTTACTAATAGGAAGCTAGTGGTTGATGATTGGAGGATTGGACTTAATCTAGCTGATGATCACCACAAGGGCAAGGCCATCACGAGGGATGAAGTTGCGGAGAAGGTTAGCCGTCTGATGGGTGGAAAATGGGGTGATGATCATGAGTTGAGGAAGAACATCCAGGAGGCAAAAAAGATCTTGGAAAATGCGTTGACCAAGACCGGATCGTCAGAGAAGAATCTCACCCAATTCATCAAAGACGTGATGCTTAAAATGATTCAGAAAAATTGTGAATATAACAAAAATATTAAACATTAATGAGCCCCATATTTATTTTTTTACTCTCCAAATAACAGTCAATATTTGAGCTTTTCTTCTGTGAAAAAACAGGTTTTGTAAAATTTATAAAATAAACTAATTCTCCCATTTCGTAGTCGTTTGACTCTCTTTTGCTCTATTTTTTCACATCTCAATTAGCGTTTCAGAGAATCTTTGGCTGAACCGAATCGAAGATCATGGCAGCTGAATTGCTGGGTGGAGCTCTTCTTTCTAATTCTCTTCAGTATTTGTTTGAGAGAATTGGTTCACCGGAGGTTTTGGCCTACTTGCGGGGGAAATCAAAGCGATCCGACTTTGATGCGTTACTTAGAAAGTTCAAGACTGCGTTGAAATCCGTTACCGCGGTGCTGGATGATGTGGGGCCGAAGCAAGTGAGAAACAAGAGCGTGGAGATATGGCTAGAGGAGCTTCAAGATGCTTTCTACGACGCAGACGATCTCTTGGATGAGATTGAAACCGATGCCTTGCAGCTCAAGGAAGAAGCCGAGTCAGCAGCCACCTCTCGCAAGGTATTTAAAAGCAAAAAAGAAAAGATCCGTAATTTCTTTTCTAGGTCTAGCAATTCTAAGGCTAGAGATATGTATAGAAAGATCAAGAAGATTCTTGAGAGGTTGGAAGAGATTAAAGAACAAAAGGACTTTCTTGGTCTTAGGGAGGGTGTTGTTGAGGAGAGGTCCTCGTGGAGGCCGTTACCTTCAACGTCTCTGGTAGATGAATCTGGAGTTTATGGTAGAGATGATGACACGAAAGAAATAATTAAGTTGTTGTTGTCGGATGATGTAGGTAACGAGAAGATAACTATGATTCCGATAGTGGGCATAGGGCGGGATCGGAAAAACTACCCTTGCTCGAAGCGGTTTTTAACGATGATCGGAAATTAAGGAGCATTTTGAAATCAAAGCATGGGTCTGTGTCTCTGAAGATTTCGACATTTTTAGAGTTACGAAAACAGTCCTTGTAGTTGTCTCTGGAATTTCTTGTGATGATGCTATCGACCTGAATTCGCTTGAGGTTAAGTTGAAAGAGACGGTAAGCGGAAAGAAGTTCTCGATTGTTTTAGATGACGTTTGGAATGAGAAGTATGTTGATTCGGTAGTCATGAGGTTGCCTTTCAAAGATGGAACTCAAGGAAGCATAACCACAAGAAGCGAAGAAGTTGCGTCTGTCACGCGAAGCATGCGTTTGGTAGTGATGACTTTTCTCCACATCCAGACTCGGAAAGAATTGGTCGAAAAATTGTTAAGAAGTGCAAAGGCTTGTCCATTAGCTGCGAAAACACTCGGAGGTCTCTTGCGTTCCAAGCTGGATATTGAGCACTGGGAACGGATTTCAAAAAGTGATATTTGGGAGTTGACAGATGAGCGGAGTGATATTCTTCTGGCTTTAAAATTGAGTTATCATTACCTCCCCTCGCACTTAAAACGCTGCTTTGCTTATTGTTCGATATTCCCTAAAGATTTTGAATTTCAAAAGGAGGAAATGGTGTTACTGTGGATGGCAGAAAATCTCTTGGAGCATCCGAAGGGAAACATAAAGAGAATAGAAGAAGTTGGAAGTGAGTACTTTAACGATTTAGTATCAAGGTCATTTTTTCAAAGATCAGGAATCGATAGATCCCATTATGTTATTCATGATCTTATGAATGATTTGGCTAAATTTGTGTCTGGAAATTATTGTTGTCGATTAGAAGATAGCAACACCGATGAAATTTCGACGAAGACACGGCATCTTGCATGTGCTACGGCATGGAAAGAGGAGAGGCTCAAACTTGTATCGAAAGCTACTCAGTTGAGGACCTTTATAATGCTAAATTACTACACTATATCAGAGGATGAATTGTTTTTGAAGTTACCGTATTTGAGGGTTTTCTCTCTGTCTTTTCCTCTCATCAGACAGTTACCCGATTCAATTGGTCGTGAACTAAGGCATCTTCGCTATTTAGATCTCTCTTTCTCTTCAATCAATATGTTGCCCGAATCTGTCTGCATGTTGTACGATTTACAGACCTTGAAGTTATATGATTGTCGTGAACTTTCTAAGCTGCCTACAGATTTTCATCGCCTCGTTAATTTGAGACATCTTGATGTTGCGAGTAGAAACCAAATAACAGAGATGCCAACACAAATGGGTAAGCTCAAAAGCCTCCAAAGGTTGAGTACCTTCATTGTGGGAAGAGAGAGCGGGACAAGGATAGGAAAGCTGGGGGAACTTTCAGATCTTAGAGGCAAACTTCATATTTAGAATCTACAGAATATCGTAAAAGTGGAGGATGCGTCGGAGGCCACGTTGAGGGATAAGAAATATCTCAAGGAGTTGGAGTTTGAATGGGCTTACAATACTAATAACTCGGAACACAAAAGGGATGTACTCGACCATCTATTGCCCAGAACAACCCTGAAAAAGCTCAAGATAGTAGGATATGGTGGTTCTAAGTTTCCAAATCGATTAAGTGATCAGCTATTCAACAACATAGTCGATATATATCTTTCTGGATGCGCTGATTGCAACAGCTTGCCACCACTCGGGCAACTACCGTCCCTCAAATATCTCGAGATATCAAGCTTCCGTGGAGTATCTAGGGTAGGATCAGAGTTTTTTAGGAATAGCTCTTCATTTGCATCTTTGGAAATTTTGGAGTTCAGTGCGATGTCAAACTGGGAGGAATGGTCAATTCCATTTGATGATGTTGAAGCTTTCCCAAAGCTAAGACGACTTTCTATATTGAACTGCATGAAGCTTACTGGAGATTTGCCTCATTTCCTTCCGTCTTTAACCGAGCTTTTCATCTCTTACTATCCGTTGCTTGCTTCTCCGCTCCCAGCTTTGCCAGTCGTCAGCACACTAAGCCTGGTCCATTGTGGAAAGCTTTCTGGTTATGATGTTCTCAGATCATTCAGTTGTCTTCAACATCTAAGAATCTGCAAGTCTCTTGCCTCGACGACATGCAGGTCTCTTCCAACTACCTTGAAAAAGCTAGATTTCAATGGCTGCGAGAAAACGGAATTTCCTCCGCTCCACTCATGCAACTTGCCCAACCTAACCGAGCTTCACATCAAATTCTGTGGCAAACTCCTCACCTCTGGAATGAGCTGGAATTCGCGGCGACTTCCCAGTCTTACAAGATTGACAATTTGGAAATGTAAATTCGAAAATAGCTCGGATTCATTTCCGGAATAGGGGTTGCTGCCTACCACCATCACCAAGCTTGGAATTTACTATCTTGATTGGCTTGAAACTCTGAACAGCAAGGGGCTTCAACAACTCACCGCCTTAACATCGCTGTCTATTAACTACTGCCGTAACTTGCATACGATTACGAATGAAGGCCTTCCGCCCTCGTCTGATAACATTTGTAACATACGACTACTCTCAATTCTTTGCTGGATATGAATGAGAAGGAATGCGAGAGCCCTGGAGAAACCTAATGGGGAGTGTTGGAACAAGATTTCTCATGTCCCGGAAATTTACTTCAATGGGGAACTCATCAATTAAAGCATAAACAAGCTCAGCTTTCACAACTGACCAATTTTCGATCATGATTCAGGTACTTGCTCTACAAGAATTTTGATACGAGCTTTTTAAGTTGATCCTTTTTCACTGTCTTTTTAATTTGTTTTCTTCTTGTCATTGAACAGGGGATCCATGTTCCTCGTTTACTTCCTCGCTTGGCTCTGACAGAGTTTAATCAAGAAAAGTGCTAAAATAGTTTGCCTGTTTGTTTAACAACAGACCTTTGTTAAGATCTATTTCTTTCTTGTATGTTGTCTCTAGTATAATTGTAATGTCTATTAGCTTTTCTACAAATATTATCATAATAATTATGAGCATATTCATATTTTTTAATGTCATTTTAATGGGGGCACATGTAGTTGAAGAGAAAATCATTTTGATAGAAAACTTTAAAGATTTTTTTTTTTTTTGTTGGACTTTTTTAGTGGGGATACGTGCTTTTACTGGTTCCAAAATAAATCTATCCTTGCATATGATACAAATAAAATTCTAAGCTTAAATTATTCCAAGGCCTTTAGAAACAAAATAAGACAACAAAAATCTTATAGAAACGATAAAGTTGACATATGAGCACGACAACAACTAATTAAGCATGACTAATTAGAGACATAAAGATATACATATATATATATATATATATATATATTATTTGCATCAATTTATCAAATTCGTTTACTTGATTTTGGCCTTCAGATTAGTAATGAACTTACACAAATTCCTTTGTGAAGATCCATTGCTGGCCAAGGCACTCTCCAAAGTCTTTCTCACCTTCGTCACCTCTATCCTCAACTCATCATCACTCGATTTTCCAGTCATCAGACGGACGATCTTCTCTGAAACTTCCAACCTAGTCAATGGCTTCCTATCGCAAAGGTTCAACCCTATCTTCCAATCATCCACCAATAATTTCCTATTAGTGATTTGATCACTCGCTAGAGGGAAACACAACATAGGAACACCAAACCAAATACTTTCTAATACCGAATTCCATCCACAATGTGTTAAGAACCCTCCTATTGACTGGTGCGATATTACGTCAATTTGATTGGTCCATGTCACTATCAAGCCCCTATCTTTAACCTCTTCCTCAAATCCAATTGGTAGAACATAAGGTTCAACATAACTCACGGCATCACGACGAAGAACCCATATGAAATTCACTTTACTAAGGGCAAGTCCAAGGGCAATTTCGCCAATGTCACTCTTTCGGGAAGTCAGCACACTACCAAATGAGACGTACAAGACTGAACCATGAGGCTTGGTGTTGAGCCATTGGGTGCAATTGGACTGGGCCCTCAAGCTTGTGGGCACAATGGTTTTCGTGAGCCCAAATGGGAAAAGTGGACCAATCGAGTAAAATGGTTGCTTCTCTGGTAAGGCGGAAATGGGGTCCAACTCAAGCTCGTGGATGGTATTGCAGAGAATGAAATCGGCCTTTTTTACATCCTTGAATGCCGTTTCTATGAGTCGGTGCATAACGGTGGAGACATTGGCTTCTTGAATAAACGATGGTAAGTCCTTTGGCTCTATTGCCTTCACACCCGGTATGTAATCAATAGTATCCTCACGATTATCTAGTAAGATCGAGAACAACGCAAAATCAACATTTATTGAAAACAATACTTTCCAAGAGGAGCAATGTAAAATACTTATATATATAGATATATTGGTTTTGAGGGGAAAAAAATTGAAATGGGCATGGAAGTGGGTGTTCCCATGATTGATATGAGATTTAGGTCGCAAAAATGAGAGCCGTGTACTATTATGTACCAACATTATGTTAGATGATAATTTCTCGCACCTAACAAAAACAATTTAGTTAAGAATAATGTCTAATTAGTACGAAATTATTGATATGTGACTTATTGTTTCGTTGATAACTATTTAAAAAATGGGAGCTTTCTTTATTAGGGTTTCTTATTTTATTAGCAATACGTAGAAATCATTTTTTAACTGGTTAAATTTTTTAACAGTTTTATATAAATGATCGCTTTAATAATTTACACAGCACGATACAGAATTACTCTAATCATATATCAAACTATTGAAAATTTGATTTAGTGATGAAAAACAACAGTTCTTAAGTACCACTATAGTATGAAACAAGAGGTCCTATTAAAAAATTCCTCGAAAAAATTACCATGCCAATTAACATTTAGAATTTACCAACTCACCACCATTATTTGTAATTTAATAAAGTTTACTTATATGTCAATTTAATTTCTCTTCTTAAAGGCTCTTATGGTCGATTTATCTTGTGAGATTACGTGTATTCTTATAATTTGTATGAAAAAAAAAACTCACCACCGTTACTAATAAAAAATTGAGATTAGAGTTAAGATTCTAAGGCTACTCTTTAGTCAACTTCCCTTAAAAAAATTTTTTTTCTTTTTAATTATTGCAATTCAATAATCTCTGGTAACTTATCGAAGAACCGCATAGAAAAGGTAAAGAAGAAGACACGTACCACAAGATGCATAGTGGCCATTTGTTCTGAGGAGGTCCAAGTGATAATACAAAGTGAAGACGAGAGCCTGCTCAGTCCAAAACGACACATAAACAAGGTCGTACTTCTCAGCTAAAATGGACGGCCATCCGAGGAAACTATCAGTGATCAAACAAGACACAGGAGGATCGGCCTCTTTCACTATCTCCCCAACAAGCTCATCCACAAGCGTCGGAATTGCTCGCATGTAACCCTCCTCCAAGTACTGGTCATGGTTAGCCCTCCTGTCAAACGACAACGGGAAACCGTCGCTGACCGTTCTATGTCTTATGTCCAGACCCGACTCCTCGCGTGCGCCTGAAAAGATGTCGTTTTCGCCACCAATTAGTGATGATGTTGTGGTCGTGAGTTGGTGGTGGATTATCTCGGTGTTGATGAAGGTGATGGTGAAGCCGTTTGATGCGAGCTTGAGTGCCAGGTGTACGGCTGGGATCACGTGCCCTTGAAGAGGGACCGGCGTTACTATGGCGTGGACTGGCTTTGGACAAGAAGAGTGGTCTTCCATAACTCTAGATTTTGAAAAGATCAGAGAAATGAATTGGGATAATATGGAGGTTGAATCTGAGCCTCAAAATTAGGGTCTGTCTGGTTTTTTTTTTTTTTTTTTTTTTTGGACAAAAGAGAGAAGAATATGAACTACACATATTTGAATTATAATATAAATAACAAGTTGAACTTTTTTTTTTTTTTTTTTTTTTTTTTGCAGTAAAGGATAGAGACAAATACTTACCAAGGAACGAATATTGGTCATCTCTAGGCTATATCTTTTTGTCGCTTTCGATGGAAGAACGATACCACGTATGTTTTCAAAGCAACTATATAATAAACCAAAAACTTTTTTGTTTTTTTTTTTTTGAGAAATGAACCAAAGACAATATACTCGATATTGCAGAGTTTTATATTTATGTCCAACTTGATTTTGTTGATTTCCTTTTGGGTTTGGGTGGCCCATTTTGAGACCCAACCTAATGAATAGCCCATCTTTTTATTTTTTAGTTAAATGGCCGAAGATCAATTGCAGTCCGTCGCGATCAATTGCAGTCCGTCGCGATTCATTTGGTGTCGTGTCGGAGATGGCGCTAGGTCGAGGAGTTTGGGCCACATCTGCACTTCGGGGGCGTCGAATGGGGAGGGCGGAATCTGTCGGGTCGAGCTTTTGCGGAGAAGAGAGAGAAAGAGGGGACATTACATTGTGAGGAGAGTGAAAGAAGAAAGAGAGAAGAATCGCACTGGTGAAGATGGTGACGGCGAGGACGGCTGTGCAGGTGAGGAATCAGTGGTGAGCTTCCGGTTGGGAGTCAGGGTTCCGTCGTGTCTGGAGCTCGCCTCGCAGTGGAGTAGATCGCCACCGATGCTTCGTGCCGTCGTCGGTGAAATCTCCAACCAAATGCACGAGGAGTCACGGTGAGGCACAATTCTCACATACCGGAGCTGTCGAAATGGGACAGAGAGAGAAAGAGAGAAGGCGAAGAGAGAGGAAGAGAGGGAGGCTGTGGCATGCGTATGTGTTTTGGGGGGGGGACTGCGGCACGTGTGTGTGTGTTTTGGGGCGGGGTGATTTCTTTTAATTATTAAAAAATAATTAATCCTTGAATACTGATTAATCAAAAAAATTAATAATATTATTTATAATCAATTAATTATTGACTATTGATCAATCAGTAATTGATTATAAAAATATATGAGTTAGATTTTGATAAGTGATTAATTATGATCGATCAATAATTAATTATATAATAGAATCAATCAGTAATTAATTATTTATAAAATTAAAAAATATTTTTTTAATTAATTTGTAAAAACTTAAGTTTTTTAATTATTTTTTAAAAACTCGGTTATTTATTCAAAAAAAAAGTCATTTATATATAAACCCCTATCCTTTTTACCTTTTTGTGTGTGTGTGTTGTGATTCACCTCGTCTATATACGTCGAAATGCTCCACGATGCCTCCTTTGCCTACAATAAAAAATCACACCTCCGAATCTCTTGGTGACTTTTCCCCCTCTAACCTCTCTAAACAAAACTGTGCCCTATGTATAAAGAAAAAACTATGACAACTGATTTTATAAAGGTGATTAATGTATTATCTCTGTATAAGGATAATAATTATCAAGACCATATCTCATTTGAATTTTTACTTATGTAAGAGTTTATTTCTAATAATATGATTTATTGATTTTTAAAGAAATCAACGATTTTTTTTTTTTTTTGGTATTACATTGTTTACTCGTCATTTTTTATTGGACACCTAAATGTATGATTAAGACACCTAGCTTCATATATGTGAATGGATAGTAAATTAGGATAATTATTAATCAAGTGATATGAATACCGCATGAAGTATTAATGGTCCAAAGACAAAAAAGAACGCGACAGTTTGACATCTCTACTGGTATTATAAGTGAATACTGAACATTTTTAGTCCACTAATTAACTTTCATTTTGAGACATTTATCCTATTATTCAGCACTCAGCAAATAACACCACACAACACAAGCTTAGTCATGGAGATGATCAACGGCCATGATCCAAAGCCTAACGCCGTCTTCTTTGCCGACCCTTTCTAAGGCGACGTAATCCCAGCCGTCCATGCTCCTCTGAATTTTTATTCTAACTGGACTAAGAACTATAATTCAATTTCTAAAATTTAGCCCAAAAATTGTGAATTTATATAGCAATTAGATTCCCAATTTATTTGAACTACGAGTATTTGGAAATAATTAAAGGTACTATTTAAAATTTTTAAATTAACTTAAAAAAAGTATATCCGATTGCAATATATTTTTATCTTGAAGAGACCAATTGAATTTTTTTCCCTGCTTTAGAAAACTAATTCTGAATTTAGGTTCCAACTACCACATTTCATCTACATCACGATAATTTATAAAGTACTCACACTCTAAATTCCATCACTTACTCTCTTTAGCAAATATATATTAGTACTCAAAAATGTCAAAATAGGCCGAATCTAGTCGTCCATAAGAGCACGGTTTAATTATTAAATGAGTCCAACTCAACAGGCTTATTAAACGGAAAGTACTAATTTAATTTCAATCTCAATTTTTTAATATCAATTTATATAATATGCAAGTTGTTATTATTTTGTTAGTAGGTATTTAAAAGATTATCATATCAATTAATTATATCTATCACAACTATCATATAAAAATGATAAAAAATTGATATTATAATTGGTATCATATAAATTGGTATTTAAACACGTTAATTAATGATCTAGCATGGACAAGAGTACAGTACAGACAAGATAAACGACATGACTATATGGCATGAAAACATTTTGAATTCTGTGTAAATTTTATATGATACTTATGGTTTGCTCCCTTTTTTTTTTTTTTTTTTTTAACAAATATTTTATCTCGTTTGAATTTTATTTGGTAAGGTTTTAAATATCCTAGTTTCTTCTAATGAAATGCTTTTTAACTAGAAATCAATGTTTTCTATTTTGTAATTAACATAATAATTTTTCTTATGTATTTAATTATCACTTTTTAAGTTTGCTTATTAAGACATGATTAAGACATTGACACATATATAAATGAGTTGTATGCCAGCATGATTGTTTGACATCTACTCTATGTTATTGTATATGAATAGTCCACTAGCTATCATTTCTAGATAATCCTCATCTCCCTTATTGAGCACTCAGCAAACAACAGCACACAACACAGAGCTCAATTAGAGATATGGAGATGATCAACGGCCATGACCCAAAGCCTCACGCCATCCTCTTTTCCTACCCTCTCCAAGGCCACGTAATCCCTGCCGTCCATCTTGCGGTGAAGCTCGCATCACGGGGCTTCATCATCACCTTTGTCAACACCCTCTTCGTTCATCACCAAATCATCAAGTCCAGCCAACCCGGCATGACCGCGGACAACGACGACATCTTCTCCGGTGCACGCAGATCGGGCCTCGACATACGCTATAAGACAATCAGCGACGGTTTCCCGTTAGGGTTCGACCGGTCTCTCAACCACGACCAGTTTTGGGAAGGTGCCCGACATGTTTTCTCGGCACATGTCGATGAACTTGTCGGAAACATGGTCAGATCGGAGCCGCCGGTGACGTGCTTAATAGCCGATACTTTCTTTGTATGGACTTCTATGATCGCAAGCAAGTATAAACTTGTCAATATCTCGTTCTGGACTGAGCCAACTTTGGTTCTCAGCATGTACTACCACTTGGACCTCCTTATTAAAAATGGCCATTTTGCTAATTCTCACGGTACGTGTGTGTGTGTGTATGTATATTTATATATATATACAGCGCCTCCTTTTTGCCAAATAGATTTAGCTTTTGGTGTATGCATGTAAGCTGTTTTTTTGTTTAATATTATTTGAATATGTTTTTCTTTGGTTGTTCCGAGCTTTTGTGACATGAGGAATACAAAAAAAGCGTACATAATCTTCAAGCAAAATTTATTTTTAATATTTAAATTGTTTGTATGCTGTACACATGATATCAGTGAATATATATATATATATTTAATCACTCTATACGAACGACATGCATAGCGTATTTTTCATTTACACATTTTTCCCTTTGCTTTGTTTTATTTTGTTCTTTATTGCGTTTTTTTTTTTTGGTCAAAAATTGATATTGCTAGGATTTAGGCAAAATAAAAGGTTAAGGAGATGTTTGATGAATGAGTTTAGTTTAAGATTTTTAAATTTCAATAGTTGACAAAAAAAAATTTTCAGAAAAGACAAAAAACTTTTTCAGAATAAGATAAAAATCATGATGAAAAAAGTACAATTTAGTTTAAACTAATTTTGATACCAAACTAACCCTAAGAGCTGATATATGGGGATGTGTTTTTGTCTTTTAAAAAAAATTTTACTATAAACAAAAGCTTATAATATTAGTATAAAAGATATGTGAAAATTTGTTGTTTTTTAAAGCATTTTCTAAATAATTATCATAAGTTTTTTTGTCATATAACAACGCGGTTGTTTTTTTAAAAATGATTGATCAGTATGATCAACTATTTGGTGGTCAATTATTAATTGTCCAATATATGAATATGTACTTAATAATTGTCAATTAATGATTTATCAATCAATAAAAAAAAATTCATTAACCATTTCAATGATCAATGACCATTTTTCTTTACTAAAAAAAAAATCTCAATCATGTTTTTTTTTTTTTTTTTTTATGATAAATGTTCAAAAACTATCTTCTGATCTAATTTCTCATAATATGATTAACATCAATTAATGATTCAATGTTAATACCAGAGAATCGCAAAGACACCATCAAATACATTCCCGGAGTGGAAGCAATCGAGCCAGAGGACTTGATCTCATACCTCCAAGCCACAGACACTTCAACCACAGTTCACCGTATCATATACCAAGCATTTTCCGATGTTAAAAAAGCCGATTTCATTCTCTGCAACACAGTTCAGGAGCTCGAATCCGACACCATCTCAGCCCTCCAACAGAAGCAACCAGTTTACCCGATCGGACCCATCTTCCCATCCGGATTCGCCAGGAGCTCTGTGGCCACCAGCCTCTTGTCCGAGTCAAACTGCACCAATTGGCTCGATTCCAAGCCTACGGGCTCGGTCCTTTACGTGTCGTTTGGAAGCTACGCCCACGCTAGTAAGAGAGATGTTGAGGAGATAGCCTATGGGCTTTTGCTTAGTCAAGTGAGTTTTGTTTGGGTGCTTCGCCCCGATATCGTGAGCTCGGATGAGACCGACATCTTACCCGTCGGTTATGAGGACCAGATCAAGGGTAGGGGGTTGATCGTCACATGGTGTTCTCAGATTGAGGTGATCTCTCACCCCGCGATCGGAGGGTTCATGACGCACTGCGGATGGAATTCGGTGTTGGAGAGTGTATGGTGTGGCGTCCCTTTGTTGGCTTACCCACTGTTGACCGACCAGTTTACTAATAGGAAGCTAGTGGTTGATGATTGGAGGATTGGACTTAATCTTGTTGATGATCACCACAAGGGCAAGGCCATCACGAGGGATGAAGTTGCGGAGAAGATTAGCCGTCTGATGGGTGGAAAATGGGGTGATGATCATGAGTTGAGGAAGAACATCCAGGAGGCAAAAAAGATCTTGGAAAATGCGTTGACCAAGACTGGATCGTCAGAGAAGAATCTTACCCAATTCATCAAAGATGTGATGCTTAAAATGATTGAGAAAAAAATGTGAATAAAGTTCTCTACATCTTTAAATAAATTATGATGTCGAACAGTACTATTGATACTCTTTATATTTTTTTGGACTTTAATTAGAAATATCGTGCGTGAGCCCCATATTTATATATACCACCCAACAACCGTTCCTATAGCTTGTTAATTTCATTGTGTTCCTATGTGACATATAGTACTATCAATCATGTTATTGTAAAATTATCATATATGTGTGTGTATATATATGGTGATTTATATCACTTATGGATCCTTGTTGATCAGTTTATAATAATTTTTCTTCGTAATTACTTTGATTTGCTTTCATATAATAATCTTTTGTCAATCTCTATGATGCCATAGATGATTGAAAAATGAAAAAGATTCAGGCCTTGAATGTGTATGATAAATGCCGTTAAAATCTAAATATTGCAGAGAAAATAAAGTGAAGTACTCCATACATGAAATGTAAAAAGGTGTCTTGAAATATAAGCGTATGGTTGTATGTATAATTTAATGCTAATTTCACATCCGACTATATTAAAAGATGAAGAGTTCGAATTCTCACCCCAAACTTCAACATATATATGTATATATAATGTTGTCATACAATATATTGTCAATATTTTTGTGAACGGAGGCATAATTACGTCCCCACATATGGCAATATTTCTTATGAACGGAATTTCAATATTTTTGTGAACGAAGGCATAATTACGTCCCCCACATATGGCAATATTTCTTATAATGAATGGAATTATTGGATATATGTATATATATACCGCCAAAATATCATTATAGTATTACTGTCAATGGTCTGCCACTACAATGGTATATTGCATTATCCAAATTTGGCTCTTGAAGTTACGTTCTTTTCATCTTATGTCACTATATGTATCATCCAGCAGCTTCCTTTCAACTCCCTCAATTGTTTTAATTGGTGCACATCAAAGATGGACCATGACTCCCTAATAATAATGCAAGTTAGGTCAAGATCATCATGAATATATGCTTGTACAACCAGAGAAACAATACAAAAAACAACTTGTATTCAAGTGTAGAATGATCATGCAACAATCTTTTCAGATTTTTCCTATCATTATCAAAAAGCAGGCAATAATTCATGTATATATCATTCTGAGTTATTTCTTCAATGAGGAGGCGGGAAAAAAAGAAACTAAAGAAAAAAAAAAAAAAAAAGAATAATGCCACGTCAAAACCAGACTTTCAGCAATCCCAGAATGAGAGCAATAGGGGGATGTCCTTGGATGGGGAAGAAAGACTAAGAGTATTGTGTTTGAGAGAAAGAAAAGTATTTTGACATTCATGATTGTTTGGTAAGAGAGAAAGAATGAAGAAACAAATTAAAGGATAAACTCTAAATTCTTTTAAACACCTTCAATTTTAATCTCTCATATATTGGAGAAATTATTGAAAGAATTACATACCAACCAACATAAGATAAAGCACGTCTTGTTCTTTTTCTATTTCTCCCACTTAGGTGATCTATCACTTCCTCCTTCTTATTTTCTCTCCTTACTACCAAGCATACCCTAAGGGATAGACGATCATGAGGTTCCTTCTTTTCCAACTTCCCCTCCGGTAACCACTGCCCAACCCGACCATTACTGTTTATTTGCTATTGACCGTTGTTCATTCGCTATTCAACCCAACCATAGATGATTGTAAGCTATATCCTCCATCATGATGTCTAATGAAACTATCCATGGAATCGTGCATCGTGTGAAACGTCAATCATCGTTGTTTATCCACTCTCTATCTTCGCAAATTCACCCGGATCTCGTACTCACCTTTGTGTCGAGGACATGATGATTAAATCAGTCAATCATCTTGTTGTTCTCAATCAATTCTTCCAGACATCTCTACACCTAAATTAAATTCACTTTTTGAACTAATTTCAATACTTTACCTCTTGAATTTATAAATCAATACAAAACCACCGCCCGTGTAAAACTTTTTTTTTTTTTTTTTTAAACGAAAATTGACATCGCTCACAATTCTCTTGCAAGATCTAATGGTCTTAATTACGAGATCAAATAGGTTAAATATGACTCAACCGATCTAAATTCTAACGGTCTTATGAGAGTTGATGATCATCAGGACACCCCACGAGTATACGAGTCAGCTGACTCAGCTCTGCCTGATTCATGTGTACATATCATGTAATATATTTCATTTTAGTTACCAGATAGAACTAGTAATGCCATATGGGAAGTGGTTGATGCGTTTGCTTGTTTGTACCTTGCTGCTCGTCAATGGTCACATTAGCCCATTAGCCCATTAATGGTCGTCAATGGTCGTCAATGGTCGTCATATGGGAAGTTGAAAATGTGTTCACATAGTGGGTTGAAATTGAAGCCCATTAGCCCACATTCTTGTGTTTTCAGCATAGAATTAGGAAAATTATTCTAAATAACATTTTTTACGGAAAATAATTAAAGTAAATAAAGTAAATTGTAAGATTTTAACTATTTAAGGTAAATACTTATCCTACTAAATTTACAACTGAAACAGAAAATTTATTAAGTAAACACATATTTATAAGAAGTACATAATTCATTTACTTAATCAATTTGTTATTTACTTTAAAAATATATAAAACATATAATTTATTTCATTTAGTTATAGGGTAAATTGCTCATTTAATCTTTAAATTTTTAACATTGTGCAATTTTAGTCCCTGATCTTTTTTTCATAACCAAAATGCCTTTAAACTATTAAAATGTTACTATAATAGTTATTTTCATTAATTTTTGGATTGAATCCGTTAATAGTTTGGTCAAAAATTGATACTAACTAACGAATTCCGCTAAAAAAATTTAGTATAAATTATTATTGTAGCAAGTTTTTAATAATTTATGATTATTTCAACTATAAAAAAAATAATAAATATCCATAAAATATTAAAATATTACTACAATAGTCATTTCTTTTACTTTTTAGACAGTCGTTAGTAATTTAAAAAAAAATAATGTTAATTAACGGATTCAGTCCAAAAATTAACGAAAATGATTATGGTAGTTACATTTTAATAATTTAGGAGCATTCTACCTAAAAAAAAAAAAATCATGGACTAATATTGCACAAGATAAAAAGTTCGTGGTCAACTTAACAATTTACCATTGCTTATATAAATATGTTGTTTACTTCTTTTTCCCTATAGAATTACCTGAGTTTGTTGGGCTGCGATTGGAACACAGTTCTTAGCCTCAACAGTGTTATGGTGTCGGGCCGGCACAACCCATAATAACATCGAACATGATTTAATTTCATAATAAGGTGTGTGATTATCAAATCCAATTGGGGCTAAAAATGTTTACTTCTTTCTCCTCATGGAATTATCTCAATTTGTTGGGCTACGATTAGACACATCTTTTTTAGCCGCAACAGTGTTATGATGTCGTGCCCGTGTACAACACTTAAACCTCAAACATGATTTAAGGTTTATAATAAGGTACGTGATTATCACCGGACTAACTCAATAAATGGAAGGGATGTAACTTAATATATAAGAACTTTCAAATTTAAAGTCTGTAAGTGTTTCATTTATCTTTAATATATGAGAGTCGTAAAATAACTGATGTAAAAAAAAGGTGTAGGGCTTGTTTAGTTGGTTAGTTTGGGTTGAAATATTTTAATTGTAATAGTAAATTTTTTTGAATTTTCAAAAAAGACAAAAAACTTTTTAGGAAAAAAACAAAAATTTTTTGAGAAAAAGACAAAAAAAAAGTACAATTTGAGTTGAAATGAGATGATAAGACAAACAAAACAGTAATTTTTATTTAAAAAAAAAACCAGAATGAGATATTGCACAGTAATATTAGGTTCAAAAGCTAATAATTATAACATATTCACAAAAAGAAAAAAAGAAAAAAAAAAAGCTAAAATAGAAGATGTGATATTCAAAATTTTTTTTTTTTTTTTTACAAAGAGAACATATTTCAAAGAGAACATATTTAAGAGATGAAGTAAAGGAAAAGAAGGAAATTCTCAAATTCTTGCATTCACCATTACTCGTGGGATATTTTTGTAACTAGTTTAATGAGCGAACTTTTGTCCTTTTAGAAAGGCGGTTCAATGTGAATTTTTATATGGTAAATTATGGTATGTTTGGATGAATTATTTCAACAGTTATTATTAACTCCAATATAACATTTGTGAAATTTTCTGCTTTATGATAAATTGACAGAGCCAAATTTATAAAAGGTATTATAAATATAAGAAAAATATATATTTCATTGAAAAAAATTTTTCTCTAAACGTACTACTTTCCTTTGTAAGTATGTTGTGTTGCTGTTGCTTCAGTTACTTCGCACAAAAAAAAAAAAAAAAATGTCGTTTGTATGGTAGATGATATATTTTATATGGTTGATGATTCTACCATTTAATTTTGGAAACTACATATTACATTTAAGTTTAAAATTTGCTGCCACTTATGTTCAACAAGGACGTTTCTCCATGGTATTAGTTTTCTCATTTTCAGTAATTCAAGTCTAGAAACGACATAAAGTTTTACTTGAGAAGATTAGTCTCAGTTAAACTAAAACGACATGTCGTTTAATAGATACCAACCATCTCTTCGTTCACGTTTTTTAATTCTACGTCATACTTTTTACTATCGTACTTTGTACTCTTCGTTGAACATGAAGGACATGATGTTTCATGTTTGTCGCTTCAAATCTTAGCTACTTTTTCTTTTTCTTTTTTTTTTTTTTTTTTTTTGAGGGAAAGCTACCTCTCATTTGATTGAGGAAACAACATATACTTTTCCATATTTTTTTCCCTTGTTTTTTTGTTCTTTCAGTCAACATCTTGTTCGTAGTTAGTTCTTTTGATTGTATTGAGTAAAACGACGAGGGCCTCGCATGCAGCTTATCAGGGTTGGGTCGTTCTTATTTCGAAATTTGATGTCGTTTGTATTATAAACGACGTGTCATTTGGGTTTAAAGAAAAGTTTGTTGTTCTCTTGTGCTCGTGAATGACTTCAAGCGTCTTCCTTTTTCTTGTCGCTCGTGAATGAGATGACAAATATCTATCTCATAGCAAAAGACATTTGTCGTTTTTCTTGACATAAACCACCCATGACACGTCACTTGACCCTTTTGACATTCAAGTTTGTTGCCAATGATTTGTAAGCACGTGTTGTTTATTGTAAATGCCTTCTATTGGTTTGTTGATGTGGTTTTCATTTTTCAAGTCCTTTCTACAAATTCAAATGTCGTTTTATTGTGAATGTTATGACTTTTCCTTTTTGACTTATAAATTTGTTTTCGTTTCGAATTAAATGGCCTTATGTTTTTTCTAATTTTTTGTACACGTAAGAAGTATTCAACCCGAGTATTTTTTTTTTCTTTTTTCAAAATTCTAACTACAAGCTTTCAAATGCAACAATAATGTAGAATGTTGTTTTACTTAAGTTTGATTGAACAGAGGGACCTGTATTAAACCATTTTTGTATCAATTATCAAAGTCATTATTGATGACAATCTAAAACAAAACCACGCTAGGATTTTTTATTTTTAATTCTATAAAAAACCACACTTGCATATTAAAAAATGAGACAAAAAAAATATCTACCATAGTGATAATGTTCTATTGATTTTTTTCGATCAAGATTCATGGATCCAATGCTCTATATATATATATATATATATATATATCTTGTTTATGGATTAACACAAAAGTGCAAAAGTTCTATTTGCTTCTGCTTTGTTATGAGTCTTTTTCTTTTTGCACATGGCATCGTCACTCTCTTTAATAGAATCAATGAATTCGGAACTTCATTTAAAAATTATATTTCAACTATTTGATGGCTGATATTCTTATTTATTGAATAACTATAGTGTTCGATTATAATTTGATTAAACTAACAAAAAAAAATTTATAGGAAGAAAGAAGTAAATATTATTTTGTGTAAAAAATTGAAATAAATAACATGTTTTAAAAATGTTTAGAATAAATAACAAATTTTATTAGATAAATTATTTATTTATTTTATAAATATGTTATCTATCTAATTTATATAGTAAATTTACTATCTAATTCAAATATTTTAAAACTTTATTACTTATTTTAATTATTTCTGTAAAAATGATATTTATTATAATTTCTTCTATAATATATTATGTTGCAGAGTATGACATAGCTCATCATATAACAACACAAAATAGTGCATTATCTATACTCCACTCTGAATATACTGGTTTTAGCTGTTATAAATAGATTCGGATGTTAAAATGATCTGTTTTATGAGTTTAAATGTGGATAATTATTACTTGTGAGTCTACTATTGTTAATATAATAGATTTGGATGTTAAGTGATATTTTATGATCTTAAATATAAATACTTATTCTCTGTTAATCTATTATTGACGATAAAATATATTCGTATATAAAGTGATCTTTTTATGTTCTTAACTGTAAATAATTATTCTTTGTCAACCTATTTTTGTTAATATATTAAATTTCCAATCAATAACTGGGCACTTATAAGTATTTTTTTTTATTTACTCACCTTTATTTTAGGAATTGTTTCCGATATATAATGAAAAGAAAAAAAAGAAAAAAAAAAAAAGAAAAAAAGATGATTCTAGAACCAAAAAACAAGTCAAGTGGCAAAAGGCTTTTCTTTCCTAACAAGAAAAGGTGATTCATCTACCCCTCTCCCTATAAATACCCCATTCCTCTCTCTCTCTCGTCTTCAGATCCCAATTCACTATTCCGCAACTCTTCTTCCCACATTCCTCCGTCGTCTTCTCTGTGCAACCCAATTCTCTTTCTCTCTCTGCCGCCATGTCTGACCATGCTGAATCCTCCGATTCGTAAGCCCTCAGATCCCTCTCCTTCTTCCTCGATTTGTCCGATTTTCTTCATTCGATTTATTGGTTTGATTTAATATTTTAATTTTTTTAATTTTGTGCAGGAAGGGAACGAAGAGGGATTTCAGCACGGCGATTCTGGAGCGGAAGAAGGCGGCGAATCGGCTCGTCGTCGATGAGGCCGTCAACGACGACAACTCCGTCGTCTCGCTCCACCCGGAGACCATGGAGAAGCTCCAGCTCTTCCGCGGCGATACTATCCTCATCAAGGTTTGGTTTGGTCGGATTTGATTTGGTTTGGTTTGATTTGATTTCTCACTGCCCTAGATTTCGGTTTCTGTTGCTCTTTTGAACGCAAGTTTTGTGCTTTTGTCCTTCGAGTTGTTACGTTGATGGAAATTTGGGGATTTTGGATTAGGGTTTTTAGGTGATTTGGTTTTGGGTGACGATTTAGTACCTGGGTCGATTGGATGATTTTGTTTTGTCTGTTTGGGGATCTGAGAACTGGGTCTGTTTGACTGAGTTGATTATGTTTACTAGTTTTTGGCGAATTATGGATAGGAGTTATCGGTATTACATTGAGATAGTTGTGATACTTATGTTAGGAATGTTCATGAGCAGGCCTTATATATACATTGTAAAACACATTAGCCAGCATATGGGTTTTAGACTTTGGGTTTATTGTATGTACTATTTTGTGTTTCTCTTGGGGTACGTTTGGTAGGAAGGAGGGAGTGGTAGATCACCTAGCCGAGGGTATTTGGTATTCAGTCGCTCCAACATTCTCTCAAATTTAGGAGAGAATTAGCAGAAAGCACTTTTTTAAGTTTCACATTGAGCGCCTAGCAAGGCGCTAAGTGTAAAATCATGGCTTGTCGAGGTCATTAAAAGAAAATTTGAAAAGTCGTTGCACTAATTGACTTTCTCATTAGGTCTTTTTTACTTAACACTCGTGTTTAAGTCATGGGTTTGAGTTTGACCTTTGAATTCTTCACTTTCCCATGATTAACATGCTGTTTTGTGTTTAAATTTGTGTAACGTGTTAATTTAACTTGTTTGGTGTTCAGGGTAAGAAAAGGAAGGACACCATCTGCATTGCCCTTGCTGACGACACATGTGATGAGCCAAAGATAAGGATGAACAAGGTTGTCAGGAGCAATTTAAGGGTTAGGCTTGGAGATGTCGTTTCTGTGCACCAGTGTCCGGATGTCAAATATGGAAAGCGTGTTCACATTCTCCCCATTGATGACACCATCGAGGGAGTCACTGGGAATCTCTTTGATGCATACTTGAAGCGTGAGTTTCTATTCTCAACCTTCTCTCACTGTGTATGGTGGAAGTTAACGTACAAATGCATTTGAATTCTACAAGTTTATGTATGAAAGCTTGAATATGTAGTCCATGTTCTAGCTTTATGTTTTCCCTTTAAAATTAAGAAACTAACCAACTGCACGAATATGTACCTGACAGTCAACACAATTGTTTCACATAGTACACTTAATGCACGAATTATAGTTGCGTAGACGTATTTGAACTAAAATTTTTATATTAGCTAGTTGTCAATGATAACATATAACTCAAAAGCGTCAATTATATTCTGTAGCATGATGCTTCTTGTCATCTAATGATTTGTATGCATTGTCTGGTTGATGAAAAACATTTTGTATAACTTGTTATCCTAATTCCTTTGGCTGGTAGGGATTCTTTACTTTTTATAAAGTATGTTTTCTGTCCTTGTTTATGTTGATGAGAATTACACACACACACACACACACATTTGTTAAAATGAGAATATCTATAATGGCTTAAGTTTATGAGGTTTTTGTGGCTGTATTTTGTATCCTGGCTGAATTCTGTGGTCTAAGATTTATAAGTCAACAATTGTTATCTGCAGCTTATTTCCTGGAAGCTTACCGCCCGGTAAGAAAGGGTGATCTCTTCCTTGTAAGAGGAGGAATGAGGAGTGTTGAGTTCAAGGTTATTGAAACTGACCCTGCCGAGTATTGTGTGGTTGCCCCGGACACTGAGATCTTCTGTGAGGGCGAGCCGGTGAGAAGGGAGGATGAGGATAGACTGGATGAGGTTGGCTATGATGATGTTGGTGGTGTCAGAAAACAGATGGCTCAGATTCGGGAACTTGTGGAACTGCCACTTAGGCACCCACAGCTATTTAAATCAATTGGAGTTAAGCCTCCAAAAGGAATTCTACTTTATGGACCTCCAGGATCTGGTAAGACCCTGATTGCCCGAGCTGTTGCAAATGAAACTGGTGCATTCTTTTTCTGCATTAATGGACCAGAAATCATGTCAAAACTGGCTGGGGAGAGTGAAAGCAATTTGAGGAAAGCTTTTGAGGAAGCAGAGAAGAATGCTCCATCTATTATATTTATTGATGAGATTGATTCAATTGCTCCTAAGAGAGAGAAGACTCATGGAGAAGTTGAGAGGAGGATTGTCTCCCAGCTATTGACACTAATGGATGGACTGAAATCTCGTGCACATGTTATCGTGATTGGTGCTACAAATCGTCCCAACAGTATTGACCCAGCTCTGAGAAGGTTTGGAAGATTTGACAGGGAAATAGATATTGGTGTTCCTGATGAAGTTGGTCGTCTTGAGGTCCTTCGTATTCATACAAAGAATATGAAGCTTTCTGATGATGTAATATTCTATACTATTTATTTGTTGAAGCTAGATGTGCATTTCTTTTTTAATACAATTTAAGTTTATTGAACCTTGTTTTGTTGTGCAGGTTGATCTGGAAAGGATAGCAAAGGATACACACGGTTATGTTGGTGCTGATCTGGCTGCTTTGTGTACTGAGGCTGCACTTCAGTGTATCAGAGAGAAGATGGATGTCATTGACTTAGAAGATGAGTCAATAGATGCTGAGATACTCAACTCAATGGCTGTCACAAACGAGCACTTCCAGACTGCTCTTGGAACAAGCAATCCTTCCGCCCTCCGTGAAACAGTGAGTATATATTGACATCTTTGAAGTGACCTATTATGCTCTTTTGTCCTTCTTTTGTGCCGGAATGGGTCGCTAATATGAAGTTGTTGACAATCCAGGTTGTTGAGGTGCCCAATGTTAGTTGGGAAGATATTGGAGGCCTTGAAAATGTCAAGAGGGAGCTTCAAGAGGTAATTGAAACTGTTGCATTGGACTGTACATTTAAAATACTTGATTCACCTCACGTTAATTTTCTCTTTATTTTGTGGTCATGCAGACTGTTCAGTATCCAGTGGAGCATCCTGAGAAGTTCGAGAAGTTTGGCATGTCACCTTCCAAGGGAGTTCTGTTTTATGGCCCCCCTGGATGTGGAAAGACTCTTCTGGCTAAAGCCATTGCCAATGAATGTCAGGCCAACTTCATTAGTGTCAAGGGTCCTGAATTGCTGACAATGTGGTTTGGAGAGAGTGAGGCTAATGTTCGAGAAATTTTCGACAAGGCTCGTGGATCTGCTCCTTGTGTCCTGTTCTTTGATGAACTTGATTCAATTGCTACTCAGGTTCGAACAACTTCGTTACATTTCGCTACCGTGTGATTAAATTGGTACTGGCAGTTAATTAGCAATAAGTTTAGCTTGGTTAAAGAAACTTAGGAATTAATTTACTAGTTTCATAATTAGGAGAAATAACTACATAATATAAATACACGTGAATTTGACTATATCTGGTATTGTATCCATATATTGAGGACTGAACCAACATTTAAGTGGAGAATTATTGCAATTTTATTTGGTTCTCTAATATCTCCTTTCTATTTCTCTCTGGCTTGCAGAGAGGTAGCAGTGTCGGGGATGCTGGTGGTGCTGCTGATAGAGTTTTGAATCAACTCCTCACTGAAATGGATGGCATGTCTGCAAAGAAGACTGTTTTTATCATCGGTGCCACTAACAGACCAGACATTATAGACCCTGCACTCCTGCGTCCTGGTCGTCTTGACCAGTTGATTTATATCCCTCTCCCTGACGAGGAATCTCGTTACCAAATATTCAAGTCCTGCCTGAGGAAATCGCCAGTCTCCAAAGATGTCGACCTCCAAGCCCTTGCCAAGTACACTCAAGGATTCAGTGGTGCCGATATCACTGAAATATGCCAGCGTGCATGCAAATATGCCATCAGAGAGAACATTGAGAAAGTAAGATCGCACAACTCTTCCTCGATTCATATCCATTGAATATACACATTTAATTTCACTTGAATTGAGTACTTACGATGAGTCATTTATTCTGCAGGACATTGAGAGGGAAAGGAGAAGAAGGGACAATCCCGAGGCCATGGAGGAGGACGTTGAGGATGAAGTAGCAGAGATCAAGGCAGCTCACTTCGAGGAATCAATGAAGTATGCTAGGAGAAGTGTGAGTGATGCTGACATCCGCAAATACCAGGCATTTGCGCAAACATTGCAGCAATCGAGAGGTTTCGGAAGTGAATTCAGGTTCCCGGAGACCAATTCCGCCGCTGCTGGATCTGACCCATTTGCAACCTCTGCTGGTGGCGCCGATGAAGATGACCTTTACAGTTAGGCTCATCTTTGATATATGTTCTAATTTAAGCATGCAAAGTGCCCGACAGTGTGTTTAAAGGCCGATTTGAATCTCTTTTGTGCAAGTGAGATTTACTCTCGCCTGGATGCATTTTAAATTTAGTTTATAGACATTGTTATTTAACTTATTTTTCTCTGTGACAATATTGAATACTGCAAAAACAATTGAATGAATGTTAAGGACCCTCTTACCTCTAAAACCTCGGTGGTTGTGATCAGTGGTCACTGGTTAACCGATTTTTCATCTCTTGAAAATAAAAAGTAGAGGGAGATATTTATTTATTGTTTTCAATTATGGTTTATAACCGACACAAATTTCAAAAACACTATACAATATGATGCTGAAGAAACTCAAATTTCAAAGCACTCTGGAATATGGTGCTCAGACATGTTTCTTGAAAATCATAATTTCGAATAATGGGTCAGGAGTGTGAAAGAAAAACGTTGATAATATTGCTGGTAAATTGGACTGACAAGTTACGGTGACAGACGGCCGTTTTGGTTGACCAATGACTTTTTCTTACTTTGCAATATACGAACAATGAATTGCCACGCACCTGTTGGACGGTGGCGCACTTCACATTTTATTTTTTCATCGGGTGTTCAAGTCAATTTCGCAAGTTTAAATTAAATTCGACCGTTCGAATTGCGAGATTCATTAAATTGAGGGTTTGGTGAGAAATTTTCATGCGATTCATCTAAATGTATCAAGTTTTAAGAAGGGCTTCTTTACCCAAAAAAAATTATTATTATTATTATTATTATTATTATTATTATTATTATTTAACTAAAAGTCTTATCCGGCATATGTATCAAAGAAGAAGTCTCTCTTTTTATAATCGCAAGACATACATAATTTATAATATTCATTCTCTCTGACTTTCGAGATATTTTCTAAGGTTAAAGGAGCATGAGTACTGTGGCACACAATACACTTACGAGAGGCGGCGAGAAATTAGTACCTGAAAAGAAAGACAAAAATATACGCCTATATTAAGCCATGCCTTTTACACACACGCACACAATAATTTTGAAACAAAATTCTCTATTTTCTTATAACTTTTTAGCCAAAAAAGATGGGAGATTTCATGGTAGAGAGCTCGCCACTTGTTAATCATAATCATAAAATTTAAATCGGGCAATGAACATTATATTGGTTGGATATCATGAGACAATATTCTTTAAAATATACTATTTTATCCACTTTATAGGCATCGTTGGATATCGTTTGACTTAAATATGAGATCTCATTGTATGATCTCCCGAAAGGGAAAGTTGTTTAGTGCTTAGCTAAGCCATATAGTGAAATTTTTATATTATTTGGAAGCCAGAAAAAATAAAATAAACTATTTTTACTTGATTTTTAGTAAAATAAGATGAGATATTTTGCCATGGCAACACAGATTCAATAGGGTCATTGATTGAAATTGTAAAATTTATATACAACAATATATATCATATGAGATTGGATATCATAAGAGAATATTCTTTAAAATACCCCATTTCATCCACTTCGTAGCCATCGATTCATTTAAATCATATAGTTAAGGTCAATTCCTCACAGTAAGGGGACCTCACGGTATAATCTTCTGACAAAGAAAGTTGTTTAAAGCTTAGCTAAGCTAATTAGTGAAATACTTATATTATTTGGAAACAAAAAACAAATTTCTCTATTTTTTTTCTTGCTGAAAATATGAGAGATTTTATGGTGGAGCACCGTCACTTATAGATTCAATAGAATCATTGATCATATTTGTAAATTTAAAATCTAATGGGGTGGATATCATGAGAAAACATTCCTGAAAATATCCTGTTTCATCCACTATAGAGGCATCGTTTCATTTAAATTATAAAATTGAGGTCGATAACCCTAATAGTAATGGAACCTCATTGTATAATCTCCCAAAAAAGAAAAAACAAAACAAAACAAAATTCTCTATTCTCTCTATTTTTTAAGCTTAAAAAGATGGGAGATTTGACGGTGGAGTGCCGTCACTCATAGATTCAATTAATAGGATCAATGATCGTAATGCATATTATCTAGGATTAGATATTATGAAAGTATTCTTTAAAATACTTCAATTTCACCTATTATAGAGGTATATCGTTTGAGTTAAATCATACAGCTAAAATCAATAACTCTATAATAATAGGATGGTAACATTAATTTAAATCATACAGTTCAGACCAATAACCTCTATCATAATGGGACCTCACCGTGTAATCTCCGGAGAAGGAAAGTTGTTTGGTGCATTTGTGTAGCAAAAGTGGTTTATTGTTTAACCAAACAAACTAATTAGGAGAAACTGATGACGATTCGAAAAATCAAAATTGTCGGGTGTACTAACAGCTATGGAATGATTATGCTTTGCAATTAAGGGGTCAAAAAACTTGGCATTTTGCTAGCAAAATTGGGACGCCGAACCCACCTAACTCATTGGATTTGGGCGTTTGTATTGTAGGAGTTAGATAGATATTGCTACCCAATTAGGCAAAAAGAGTTGGAAATGTAGGGAAAAGGGCGTCATGTCCCTCTTTGCAAAGCACGCTTGGAATAAGGGGGAAAATGATACGATGAGTACACTAAGACAAATTAACCAAAACATATATATACATATACATATATTTGTATATATTTTGTTTGAGATGGTCCACATTACACATTATAAATTTGATCAAGACCAAGCCAACTTTATGAGGGGCACTTATCTTCTCAACTCCCCACCACATCGAAATAGAAAAAAAATTATTTGGTCCTTTTTGCTACTTGCTCGATATCTTGTAAACATTTTATCAACTCAAATTGTCTATATTCATCATATCACTATTGATCTAGGTTTCTTTGTTTTTGGCCTTTGCAATTTCCGATTAGTACAAGGCTCAAGTTGAGCTGTACTCAAGTGTGCAAACAACAAACTAGGGCACACGCCTATTCGCACCCTTCAAAAGTATATCATTTCAATAGTTTTGATGTTTTTGTTTGAACATTGCTATGTATCAAGATATTTTTTTCAGTTTTGGTTCAAAAAAGTTTTTATTCTTTTGAGGACGTTTCTACTTTTCTTAAGTATTATGCGCTCTAATCATTTACAACCACGAGCAATAAATTTAAGTAAAAACAATTAAACAATCATAAACAAGATTTAATCACCAGCTTTATAATATGTTTGGTATCGTGGAAAAGAAGAAGGAAGGACAAGGGATGAGGTAGAAGTAGAGGGGAACTTAGAGAGTTGGTTGTTTGGTAAGAAGGAAAATAAAATGAAAAGAAAAATAGGAGGGAAAAAGATTATAGTGCATGGGGTCTTATTTTTCATTCTCTACGAAAATGAAAGGAAAAATACATCCATACAATAACTACTAAAATTATTTTTCTGTCCTTGCTTTTAAAGTTAAATAATATATATCTATATAGATAAATAAAATAGAAATTATATAACTTTTTTATTTGCTCTCATTTCATAATACCAAACAACATAAAGGAAAAACAAAAATCTTTCTTCTTACTCTACTTTTCTTTAACTCCTATTTTTCCTTTTCCTCATGTTTTCTTTCCTTCTTACAAAACATAGACTAAGAGCTGCCTGCTGTAAGGTTGAAACTACAATATTCATAAAGAAGAATATTACAAGATAAAATTGGACTGCCACTGAAACTCAATAATTTTAACTTTTAACTTCTTAACCCAAGCCCCTCTTAGTATTGAAGAAGGAAAAAAAAAAAAAAAAAAAAAAAGACAATCAACATTACAAACGTGTAAGTCGATTCACTTGTTAACTCAGTATTATAAGAATAAAAAATAAGACTCAATACCCTCAAACTAACAAGATATTTTGACGTCTAACTGGGGCACATGTTTGGTGGGATATAGTGGTGTTGTCACAATTTTATGACAAGAGATATATATGTGGTGTATACATACATCTATACATATATATAAATATATATAAATTGCATATGCAGATCGATTTGCTACTAACTTTGTGCTAGAATAATTATAAAAGCTTCACACACTCAACAGAATTGAGATATTCGACATCTAACTAGACATGTTTGTTGGGATACATAGTGGTGTTGCCACAACTTTAACAACAGATCATATATGTCGTGTATACATATATACATTCATATCCAAAAACATAATTAATGTATAACCTACATGAGCGTATGTATAGACTATGTATTGTGTATATATATATATATATATGCTTGTTCCAGAACATACCCACAAAAATGCATTATGCTTCTGAGACGAGGGGACATGGTTAGTTGGCACTCATCTATAAGATGATAATAATGATGGTACCAAACACATATACATCAAATCATAAAATTATATATCTATATATACATACATGATGATAATAATGATGATGATGATAATGAATGATAAATGGTGAGAAAGCACATCATATAATGCACGTAGATATCAATCAATCATCAATGTCCCGCCCGGGGAGAGTAGTAGTACTAGTACTAACCCTAGCTTATACCCCACCACATTTCTCATCCTTCCCAGGCCTCCTTTTTCTTCCCATTTATTTAAGTGTAGCCTGCGCATATGGGGTCCCTATATTTATATATATACATATATATATTCCGTTCATTTAAAGTTTTTGATATATACGTTTGTTTTGTATGTACATTAATGTGTATATATATATGCATTTCATGATCGTATTTCTGTAGGACTGTTACAACCTTAAAAATGCCAATTATACTAGAATAAAGTCCTGTTTGGAAACCGGGTTCTGATACTCCTTTCCCTATAATATGAACTGTCTGTTTAAAGCAAGTGACTCTTCTTTTTTCCTTTTGAGGAAAAAATGAAATAAGGATATAAAGAAAGAAAGAAAGGGGAAAAAAAAACCCCCATCTGACATTTTTCAGTTTTGGCTGATTTTACACTCTGCTCTGATCAATGATCATGCAAATATCCCTTTCCTTTGATACCCCATTTCTCAAATGAAACGTTTTTGTGTGATATGAGACATGACTGACAACCGGTTCAAGAAGATAACCTGAAACAAATATATATAGTATATACTATATAGATATATAACTATATAGATATATATACACACACACAAACCCTAGCTGTGAGAGAGAGACTTTTTTTAAGGTTCATGGTTTCAGGCTTTAGTATTGGTAGAGCAGCTCCATTGATGAATACAAATGATCAGAACGTACACTCACCCCGTGTTCTTTTTACCAAGCACACGTGCGTCTGGACGTGGAAGGTCAGGAATGGATGGTGGTCGAAGGCATAGAAATCATGACTTTTGGCCACGATACACGTAACACTATATATGAAGCCTATGTATAGTTATTCACATATATATATATTTCAACCTTGTCAGTTTTGCACGTGTTTGCCCTCCAACTTGGTCCGACGCTTTTACAATAGTGTTCTCCACTCTGTAGGTCCACACCTTTTGGCATCCCATCGTTTGAAAAGTGTGCGGATTCATTGATTGCTAATTTGGAGGTGAAAATATATAGATTCACGCTATAAATAGGAAAAAATTATCTACATAATTATTTTTTATTTATTGATCAACATAACACAAATTTTAATTTATTTTAATTTGATTTTATGTCATTTTGGTTTAATGTTATTTTTTATATCATGTTGATGTAATGATATTTAAGGGGGAGTTTGGTGGAGTAGTTTGAGTTGAGATTTTTAAGTTGGAATAGTAAATTTTTTTGAATTTTCAGAAAAGACAAAAAACTTTTTGGGAAAAGACAAAAACTTTTTGGGAAAAAGACAAAAAAAATTTTGAGATGAAATGAGATGAGTGGGTGTACCAAATGAGGCCTAAATTTGTGTCATTCAGATATAGTGGTCCAATTGAAGTTATCAGAAAGCCACTATATGCATGTATGTATATATGTCACCTATTATTTGGTAGGTGAATATAAGGTTATGAGTGTTTTTCGATAAACTCTTATATTTGAATCAGTCTTATTGTAGTAACAGGTAAGGGGATAATTATTTCGTGAGAGATCTATAAATCACATTAGAAGTTCTTTTTTTAAATAAGCAATGATGATACCTGGATAATAAGCATCGACTAACTTTGTGCCAACAATTGCAGTATTACAGAGAATGCAAGCATTATCTTAAATACTTTTACTCTTTGAAATTATCTTAGTACGCAATCATCTATCTTTATAATAAACTTTTTCTTTAAATGTATTGAGACAAGAGTGACACAATCATTCATATCCAAAATTGTAATGATGAGAGCGGCGCAATCAAATTCTTTAAATGCTATTCAGGCATTGACTTAGGAATACATCCAAGCACATTTGTTTGGTCCCTTATTTCAAAGAGTCCTTTATGAATCCATAGACGTACCCAATGGATGGGTTTAGACTCTTTTTTAATGCTCAAACCACATAAGCCAACCCCCAAGTTAAGTATACCTATGTATCATATATTATAACGACAGATGTCTCTCTTTGATACGATATTGTCCACTTTGGGTCTCATGCCTTTACAATTTTGCTCTTGGGCTCACCCGAAAAGGCCACATATTAATAAGAGATGGTCTCTTTACTTATGAACAATCATATATATTTATTTCTAAGC
Organism: Ficus microcarpa; assembly: GCA_025413485.1. NCBI lineage: Eukaryota > Viridiplantae > Streptophyta > Magnoliopsida > Rosales > Moraceae > Ficus > Ficus microcarpa. The sequence goes on from CM046387.1 coordinate 32,620,197, forward strand.
GATGTGAGATTACACAGTTTATCCTTTTCTTGTAGGGACTGATGATTATCACAAGCACCCTCTCTTTTGTGGTTCAACATCCTCGTTTCTACACTTTCGATTGGGTGTAGGCTTTGATATCATTTGTAACGATCTATGCCTCTCTTTGATATGATATTATCTATGTTTTAAAACTTGTGCCCCTACAGGTTTTGCTCTTGGACTCACTCCAAAAAGGCCCCATATCCTTAAGAGGTAGTTTCTTTATTTATAAATCATTATATATATATATATCTATCCTCAAATGATATAAGATTGTACAGCTTATTATCCTTTCTTTATAATAGACCGATGACTATCACATATATTTAAATATATTAAAGTAGAAGTTAAAAGCATGCCAGTAGATATCTCTCACCCCCAAGGGAAATGTCTAATCGAAAAGAGTACTCTCTTAGATATTGAGTTATCCATCAGTAGATCCTAGTAGTACCTTATGTCTAACATTTGAATTTTTGATAGTGAAGTTTATATCCTAAAATTAAAACAGTTACATATCATGATATAAGTCGGTGAGATACCGAAACTAATCAATAAATAATAAGTGAATTATTCAATACATCATGCGTAAGTTTTTGGTTGAATTTTGGATCCATGTAGAAAATGACACGGTGTGGAGAGATGTGATAATTATAAAGAGATTAGAATTTATAATCTCTTTGCATCATTGAATCCGTCTAAGCTTTAAGATTTAAACCTATCCGTTGTTTGTCATTTGACTCGCTTTCTATACAAACACAGTAAGAATTAACCCTATCAGTACGATTATGATTCTACACCGTGCGATTTCTTATGATTTGGAATTCAAAAACTGTGTAGTATACTACTCTTGACCACAAACAACTAGTCTCTGGAAAAAAAAAAAAATACATATATATATGTGGGGTAAAATGAGTGGGTTCAGAAGAGGCATGTGTAAAAAGAAAGGGAGGGCCGCACACGAGGGGCCAAGAAGACACTGAGAGTGATGCTTCTGCACTTGTAAAGAGAGAAAGAGGAGAGAGAGAGAGAGAGAAAGTGAGGACAGAGAGAGGAGAGAGAAGGAGAGAGGTGCAGAGGGTTGCAGGGGAAGGGTTCGTACCCCATCTCACTTTCCTATCAAGGATTCTCGCTGTCGGCTGACATAGGCTGTAGTCCTAACCAATATCCACATCCCTTCAACACATATCCCTATGCATATATATAAATATGTATATAAAAGGTCTCGTAAACACGTCTTGTGAAATAAAATTACATATATAGTCAGTATAATACTATATGTTACATATAAAATTAAATATACATCAATTATTAATTATAGATGTTTAAATAAAAAAAATTATATTTATCAGACAAATATCACCGTCAATCATATCCTTTACTACTATACACCTTTGCAAAATGATTAACAAAATACACCTTTGCAAAATGACTTTAAAGCACTTATTTATAAAAATAACTTTTTCAAAAAATTTATTTTTAAAATTAACTTCAACATGACTCTAATCAACCTATTTTATATTGCACAATTTACATTGGTCGCTGATCGATATAAAAATAGAAGAAGATTAGTCCACTAATTTCATTTTGTGAGATTGTAATTTTTCAAAATTGTCCAACCACATGTCAATCCAATAATCTTACATATTCATAAGCTAGATGTTCCCTCAACTTGATTGTTATTTAATCTTTACATTTTGCTCTAATTCTCTTTTCTTTTTTTTTTTTTTGTTTTTGTTTTTCTTTTTGTGTGTGTGTAGAAAACACAATGTTTAATCCTATAAATGTTATTTAGACATGTTATTCATAAAAAAACTGCATTACTTCTATATCTAAGTCCTATTCATTTTTGCAAGTGTTTGCGTGCTTCTTATTTATTTATTTATGTTTCTCTTCAGCTTGTGCATAAGTCATTCATTCCCACATTTAAGTGCTATACAAACATGATTTTCCCTAGAAATAGTGAAAAAGAGTATCCCAATTATTGCTGAATTTTGAAAGTTAGCAAATGTGCTTTAATTTTGGTCCCCTCTTAAAACCACAGTCAAGGGCTAGCTGGCTAGGTTATAATATATATGATCCTCATCTCATGAGCATCTATTTCTTCTACCATTAATTAATTTGTTTGTTTGCTATATTTTTTCTTTCTTTGGTACTATATAGTCAAAGTGAGGTTCATTAATCTTTGAATATTCAAGAGTAAATGAGCGTGCACGAGTGACTGGGATTCATTCGTACAAACAAAGGAAGATTTGTCATCAGTCCCCATTAGTGTTGAAATTTCACTCTAAATAATCAAACCCGAATTTAAGTTTATTTTTCTCATCAAAATCACATTAAAATAATATATATTCATGTTTGTGTGTATCTAACAAAAAGAATTTAATCTAATATATTCAAACAAAGTCTTATCGATAATTCTTTAATGAATTTTCATTATTTTAGAAGGGAGATTACATTTAATTCTTCTTTGTTCCACTCAATGTGTAAACACATATATAAACTAAATTAATCTACCTTAAATTATGATCTTGTCGTACATTAGTATCAACAGTAAAATATGATTATTGAAGCTTTAAAAAAGCATCATTTGACTGATTAACACAGGACCGCATGTGCTATCTCTGTCGTAGCAATCACATCTTTATATGGAAAAAAAGCTATGATGTTTATTTATAGTATTACATATGCCCTGCACGCCATGTGATTTTTTATCCTTTCTACGTGATCATGTCCACTCGATTCAAAGGCAAAAAATAATAACAAAAATTATAATTCTTTTACATATTTTGTACAAAAAAACAAAAAATAAAAATTTCTGTTCCTATTGTCTAGTTATATACGCGTGCAAAATTGTAGGAATTTATTTCTCAATTTCCACAAAAAAAATTGTTCAAACTAATCTTATATATATAAATGAGTGGTTTTAAGTTGAGCCACGAAATTATATCTCATTATATGTGGACCATAAGTAGTTGTTGCCTGTGGAGGAACATTAAAGGAAACAGTGGTGGGTTTTGAGGACAAGACCAATAACAAGAAGAAGAAAAAAACTAAAGAAAACTAGAGATACATAGAGTAAGTACAAGAAAGGAAATAATAATTTCTAAGTTTTGATGCTATTTAATTTTGCTCCTGTCTGGTGTTCCCTTAACACCAAGACCCCTAAGTAATTTGATTTGTCCATATTTATTAACCAAAATCACATATGGGATTCGGGGCCTGCATGAAGCGCGATAAGAAATGCATTTATTGACTCTATATGACTTCATGTTTCTCTTTGTCAATATTTTATTGCCAATTGGTTCATCTTTATAAAACTATATATACATATAATATATATATATATAACACTCCGTGTAGGATATTTATAACTATTTTCTTTCAGGGTCACTTACAACATACAAATGCTAATACTCGCAGAATTTGATATCTCTCATCTAAACTCCCTTCCGTCTCACTTGCTAAGCTAATCCTAACAGGATGTAACTAATCTTGTTTAACTTTCCATAATACTTGAATCTTTTTTGTTTACCTTCTCTCTCTATCTCTAACAATTGAGAAGTACTTATAGTTGAAAAAGTGTTGAGAAGAACATTTGTGTATATATATATATATATATATATAGTCTAATTTTCACACAAATATATATATATATGTATAGATTTTCTCTTTATATTGGAGGCTAGTGTACGTGATGGTAGTCCAAGAGAGATTGAGCAAACCAGCAGAAGTGTTCAAGAAGACAGCTAATAATTTGACGTCGATTTAGTGCTTTATCATGACTCTGTTTTTCTTACCAACAAGAATATTGAGCAAACCATTTTAACAACGAATTTATATTAGGAATCGATAGGGACAGTACGGTATCTAAGGATTAAATATATTCCAGCTATATATATATATATGTGTATATGAATGATTAATTAGGACGAATGATTAACGTTGTATATCTTCATTTATACAACAAATCTTTATCACAAACAATAAAGAAAGGCTAATTACAATCTTACATCTAGAGAGAGAGAGAGAGAGAGAGGAAGAAAAGGAAAAAGAAAAAGAAAAAGGTAGAGAATCAAGAAAAGCTTGAAAGCTACAATATATCTCACATGAGGCCAATTTGTACGAGAATGTGAGCAGCATCAGTGAAGTTTCAGCTTGTCAAGAATAGGAGAGAAAAAGAAGAGATAAGAAAAGCACAACAAAAAAGAAAAAAAAAAAAAGGAAAGCAAAATATGGGAAGAGAAAAAGAAAGAAGAAAAAGAAATGAACTCAATTTTGCTAATTTGTATGTTATATGAAATGGAGAAATCTCAAAATCATGAATACCAAAGGCCAGAAATATGTTTCCAGAATGCAGATTTAGTAGTATGTCATATATAAATTTGAAAAGCTATTAAATACACAGATAAAATATTTTATATGAAAATGATCATGTTCACATCAAATGGCAAAAAGGCAGCTAGCTAAAAACAAGTACTTTCTAACCAAAAAAAAAAAAAAATCACCAGCTTATTAACTAGTTACACTGAACAAATATATAATACACTAACATATATATATATATATATTCTAAAGTACATTAATGGAAAAGAGAGTAAGAACAATAACACGAGAAAAAGTGATGACAATCAGAAGCCATACATACATATACATATATATGTATATATATAGCATATATAGCGCAGAAGTGTCATGTATGATCTGATCAGGGGTCTCCACGGTCACGCCAGCAGACAAGCATGGCAATACAGCGCCTGAGGATGTAGAACTTGGCACGCTGCTTCTTCACCAAATGGCTGCACTTTTGCCCAAATGATCTGCACGGCTCACAATACCCTTCCTCATGCTGATTATGATTTTGATGATTATGATAACTCTTAATATTTCCCGTGCTGTTTTCCTTCCTTGCTGCCATGAATATGATATATATTCTATATCTATATGCGTGTGTATGTATGTGTGTGTGTGTGTGTGTGTGTATCACTCTAATGCACCCTCTGGCTTCTCCTGAAGTACTAATGATCTGCTCTCTCCAAGCAGTAAATGTGAGAAGAGGGAGGTAGTTGTTTGGAAAGCCTCGTGTATTTATATAGCTAAGACATGGACTATATACATATATACATTTTTTTTTATTTTATAACCTTTTCTTTTTTTTTTTTTTTGCGGGGATTCTTGATTAGAAACAGTAGATACTAGTAGTACAAGTTTATCGTCATTTTGTTTCTACTGATACAAAATCGCATCAAAATTAAACAGTATGTACAAAAAAAGAAAAAGGTGACTTTAATTCGTTACGTCTTTATCAGTTTCTATCAGAACTTGTACTACATTTTTTTTTTTCAAAATAATTAACTATCAATAATTTTGGCACGAATTACACGTATTCATGTAGAAGTATATCCTTTAAATTATATATATTTACTGGACAATTGTCTTGAATTTTCTGTCTAATTTGATTATCCTCTAATAATATTTTGTCATCTCTTCACATGAAAAATATTAAAAACTAAATTACCAAACAACAGAAAGAGAGATGGAGAAATGGGACTCTGGACTTAGATGTAAAGTTTAGAAAAATTTTGGGTTTGGATCCTCCGGGCATCAGGTATGGACTGTGAACAAACTGCAACCCACCAGCTGTCAGGGAGGGTAAGACAGCATATGAAACATAGAAATGGGCCAATGTTTCTGCCACCTTTACCTGAAATTTTACCATTTTTGTGCCCACCCATCTAATAGAGCCCACTCTCAGTCTATAATATATATATATATATATATATATAATATATGCACACACACACACACACACTCCTCCTTTAAAATGCCTGCAGATCTCTCTCTCTAATATGCACACACACATACATACATACATACATACATACATATATATGATATGAACACAAAAATGTGTTATATTCCACGAGAATTGCCCCACTACTTCAGAATCAGAAAGAAAGAATTAATATATGAATAAAAGAATCAATAAATTGTCATGCTCTAACTACAAGAGGATATATATATCTACATATATATATATAGATGACTGTTTGTGGTATATTAATGTTAGTCAATAGTCATCTGATATATATGCTCCACACGAGTGCCCAAGAATTTAGGGTAATAGGAAATGACTGGACCACAATACAAACTATGTGTACATTTTTCTTTGGTCAAATATGGCCTGCAATTTCTGACCTACTCAGATTTCCTGCAACGCCTCAGTGAAAAGAAGGGGAGAAAAAAACTTATGAATGTCACTTTCTATGAACTTGAGAAAAGGGTAAAGTGATTTTGGGTTTTTTTTTTTTTTTTTTTGGGAGTAAATAATTGAGATGTGATATTATATATCGTTATAGCTTTGAATTAGGCATGTGCATGAATCGAATTGATGTCAATTATGACATAGCATTTCTGAAAATAATAGTCCTGAGAAACATGATGGATTTATATGTATGCTACATATTAGAATATATATGTAAAAAATTTTTGGGACTGCGTACATATTAGCAAAGGAATGACTAGGGTTCGTGTTATGTATATATATTCACTTATAATACAAAGCGGGAAAAAAAAATTGTTATTAAGACATCTGCACAAATGGGCCCTACCTGCATGTGCTAAGCAGCAGCTGGAGCCAAGCATTTCAAATGGTGGTGCAGAAGGCCGAATCCTTATATGGATCTGATGGGTCTCCATCATCCATCATAATATATAGACGCTTAAATGCATGTGTTCTATAACTATCACCCATCGTCCATCATTTCAAATGATTAATCCGTTGATAATTACGCCTTTACATATATATATCGTTAAGCTGGCAGAATTATGTAAAAAATCTTATTAAGCCACGATAGTGCTACTAGTATTATTGTACTTAATATAATACGCATATATATGCGCGTGTAGACGGAGGGAATTAGAGCCTCGAGGGCTTAAGCCCCCCACCCCCTCAATATTTTTTTCTCCTGAATTTGCCTATAGTTTTGAATAAATATTTATGGAAACCACCTCTAAAAATAAAAACTTCATCACGATAACCCCCTAATTACCTATTATATAGTTATTTACACCTCCTAATAAAAAGTTTTGGCTTCGTCATTGTGTATATAGTTGTGTATAACCTTTTAATGCCTCTTTCCGCTTTTCCAATATTATCATTTCGTGTTGAAATCCTCAAGCCCACACATTTTCCTCTCCGCTCAATAGAGAAGATCATTCACAGGAGAAGAAAAAGGGCATGAAACTAGACTACTATTTGCTACTTAGGTTAATTTTGGTGACTGTATCGATATATATAACTGATCAAAATATGAAGCAATCTTCCAAAGTTAACTAAATCGCAATAGCTAGAAGGAATAAGGTATTTTTATTTTATACACACACACACATATACATATATATATATATATATATATTTATGTATATGACAAAACCGATAGAATCATGAAGCAATCTCCTAACAATATTATTCTTATGGTCTGGAGTTTATGAGCTTCTAAGCTTGACAATATATGAAGTTGGCGTCATGCGTTAGGTAAGCTTTTTTGTCTCTTAGAAGTAATTGACTACAGTATATATAAAAGTTAAAAACATTTCATAGGGTAAAAGATGAAAATATTTATTGAAAAAACGGAAAAAAAATAAATAAATTATGAAAATGATTGATGACTGACGATATGGACATTGTTTTTTTTTTTTCCCTAATAAAAAATAGGATCCATCTCTATTCTCATTGTTTAAAATGTCTTGACATCCATTAATAAAACAGAAATAATCTGATTTAATTCTATTTAAGTTGCACAGTATATATCAACTCAACAAAACCTTCTATTTTAAGACTAGATCAGAATCAAATCTGGGAACATCCTGGAAATAGAAGGCATTTCGTATAGTCATATTTTTTTCCGCGACAAATCATTTAGTGATACGAGGGATGTATGTTTTGCAGGTTCATCATCGATGGGAGGTGAAGAAAGTTTTGTTACTTGTTGTATTTGGGCTTTAGCTAATTTTGGATATCTATGTTGAAACCTCGTTGGTCTATTCTAGGCAGGCTGCTGAGTTATGAAGATCTATTTTGTAGTTTGTACCTTAGCTTGTACACTAGGGTTAAAAAAAAAAAAAAAAGAGTCAATTACAATTTTGTAGCTGCTTTTTCTTATTTGATTTGGCTATAGTTGGTCCTCTACTTAAACGTATACAGATTAGACTACGAAAACAGGAATTGAAAAGGATAAATACAAGACAACTTGTCATTCTCTGAAACAGTTTTCTAAAGTAATCAGATTCTCAATTATCAAAAAGCTTTCTACAATAGGATATTTTATCTCAGATTCATCAAATTTTAAAAACTATACAAGCCTAATAAATCTAATATCGATCCTATTATTTAAAACTTATTTTTTTCACATCCTCCCATAAAAATTTTCAATCATTTAATTTAAAACGATTTTTCCTTTTTGTTAACATCTTGCATTTCATTTTCTACCAAAAACAGTTTTTTTTTTTTTTTTTTTTGGGATATAACTCTACCAAAAGACCTTGCATATTCTTTAATTATCAAAATATTTCTTTTATTAGATAGAAAGAATAACGTCTTGGTCACATTAATAAAACTATGTGTATGAATAGATGCAATGCCTTGGGAAAAACGACATGTCGTTTAATTACATACAGTACATGTCGTTTTCTAGTGACATGCGACACATGTCCTTTAATCTTTTTTTTTTTTTTTTGGGGTCGAAATGTCCTTTAATCGTTTAGAGAATGATGAAATACACACATGCCACATTACCGTTCATGAACAACGAGAACCGTCGTTTTCCCAGGTTCACATGACATGTTGTTGTCAAGGGACATAACACGACATGTCGTTCAGATAATGGCAGGAACACATGTCATTGAGATTGGAGACTGACAAAAACGACTTTTCGTTCAAGTGAACAATGGATAAGAGAACATTATCTTAGAAACGACATACATTTTCACGGTAAAACGTTCCTCCCCTTTTTTTTTTTTTTTTCATGAACAGAAACACGACATGTCATCCTCTAGAGTAATATAATACCTGACTTCACTTTAATATGGAGAATTTGAATCATCCATTTCAAAGTTCAAAAAAAATTTAATAGTAATAATAAACACGACTGTCATTTCATATTAAAGTGTAGGTCCTAGTCCACGCCTTTTCACATTTGATATTAACGACATGTCATTAAATAGGCTTGTTCATGCGTTTGGGTCCAAACCATCAAACCTGTAAATTTAGCTTTAATGTCATGATAAATGGACTTGGATGGGAGTGCTTTACCTAAAGAAAAATCTTATTTAATAATAATTTTTCAAAAATTTTATTTTATAGAATGACTTCCGCGCATCTTGAATACACTGAGACTTGCAAGGTGCTTACTTTAACTACAAAAAAGACTATTTTTGCTAATTTCACATTTAACAATTTCTACTTGAGTAGAATTCCTTCTCAGAATAAAAATTATAGTAACATTTTTGTAAAATTAAATAAAATAAATGACATGATTTAAAATATTTAAATTAAATAACAATAAATAATAAATCTCCTAACATAAATAATCTATTTATTAAAAATCCATAAATCATTTATCTAAAAAAATATTTATATATTTTCCTAATATTTTTAAAATTTTGTTACTTATTTTAATGCTCAACAAATTGAACTTCTAAACGACGTGTCGTTTAATTTCTTTTACGTTGGCTCTGATAAGAAGGAAAACAAAGCGAGCTTCCATGGCCGGTTCTGAAGATCACACACTTCACTTTCTTCCGAATCCACTCTTTAATCTTCTCTCTCACTTGGGTCTCCAACAATACTCCAATCCCAGCTCTTCAAAAAGCTCTTCTCTTTAATCTTCCTCAGTCTTCTCCGACGAAAGAAATGTCGTCTCAAAACGTCTTCAAATCCTTACAAAAAGCCTTCCCTCCCAACCAAGACCTGGCGTGGAAGATCTCAACGGCTCTCATCAACGGAAGAACCGACCTCCAACCTCTCCTCTCCGACCTCGATTCCCGCGTCACAAACCTCGTACTCTCCAACCCCTGCGTCACGCCCACCTCTTGCTTGTCCTTCTTCAACTCCCTCCGTACGACCCACTTGCACAAGCCCGATCTCCAAGCCCACGTCATCCTCGCTCGCAGGCTGTTCCAGGCCAAGAAATTTGCCCCAATGAAAAATGTGCTCGGTTTCCTCGCCACCGACGAGAATCTCCGACACCCAGTTTCGAACATCATCGGTTTGATCGAAAAAAGAAGTGAAGAATGTGAACAAGAACAAGAACAAGAAAAGAAGAGTAAATTTGTGGAGAAATTCTGTGATATGATGTTGAGAGTTTACGCGAGTAATGGGATGTTTGAGGAGGCTTTTGGGTTTTTTGATTACTTGGATAAAAATGGTTTTTTGATTGAGGAAAGGTCTTGTTCTGAGCTTTTGATTGGTTTGAAGAAATCCCGTAAGTTTGATTTGTGTTTAAGGTTGTTTGATCGGATGGTTAAGAGAGGAATTGAGATTACAGTTTATTCTTTGACTATTGCGGTTGATGGGTTGTGCAAAAGGGTGAGATTGAAAAGGCAAAGGAGTTGGTTATTGAAATGAGAAGTTCTAAAAATGTAAAACCCAATGTTTTTACTTATAATGCACTTGTTATGGGTTACATTGAAAGGAAGGATCTTGAGGGTGTTAATGAGATTTTGAGGTTGATGGAGAAGGACCAAGTGGGTTTTAGTGCTGTGACGTATACACTTTTGATCGAGTATTATGGTAGTTGTGGGAATATTGACGAGGCCAGGAAGATGTTCGATGAAATGCGAGAGAGAGGGATTGATCCCGATGTGTATGTGTATACTTCAATGATTAAGTGGTGTTGTAGGCTGGGGAACTTGAAGCGGGCAGTTTCATTGTTCGACGAGTTGACGGCGAGAGGCCTCGTTCCGAATGCCCACACGTATGGGGCTTTAGTTAACGGGTTGTGCAAGGCAGGGCAGATGGATGCTGCGGAGATTTTGGTGGGTGAGATGCAGAGCAAAGGGGTTGAGGTGAACCGAGTGGTGCATAACACATTGATGGATGGTTATTGCAGAAAGGGGATGATTGATGAAGCTATGAAGCTGAAGGTTGCGATGGAAAAGAGAGGTCTAGAGATTGACATATTTTGTTACAATAGTATTGCTAGCGGATTGTGTAAGCTAAACCGGTATGAAGAAGCGAAGAGGTTGTTGTTTGCAATGGTGGAGAGGGGCGTGTCCCCTAATTTGTGAGCTTCACTACTTTGATTGACATATACTGCAAGGAAGGGAACTTTGCCGAGGCAAAGCGCTTGTTTAAAGAGATGGAGAAGATGGGAGAGAGGCCAAATATTATTACTTACAATGCCCTTATTGATGGGTATAGTAAGAAAGGAAAGATGAATGAAGCTCATAAGCTAAAAGGCCAGTTGGAAGCGAATGGAATGACGCCGGATTCGTATACTTATACTTCGCTTATTCATGGTGAATGTATTGCCGGGAAGTTAGATAAGGCACTGAAACTATTTAACGAAATGTCTCAGAGGGGTTTAACACAGAACGTCATCACTTACACGGCGATGATCTCCGGTTTGTCGAAGGAGGGAAGAACAGATGAAGCCTTTAGATTGTATGACGAGATGATAAAAGCAGGTCTTACACCTGATGACAGGGTATACACTTCGCTTGTGAGCAGCCTTCACCCGGCTAAGTCATAGCTTATAAGATCTTCACTCGCAAAAGATTCAATTCAGTTGCAATTTCTACTTGAAATCAGTTTCGCTTACATCTTAATGTATCAAAAGAACAGAAGTAAAACTATGATTCTTGATCAACGTTTGAGAGTTGAGACCACTTACCACAAGTTTAAAAAGAGATTAACAAGACAAAAATAGTACTTAAATTTTCTTTAAAAAAAATAATTGTGACATTGGAATGAAATTTATACAACTTTCTTCAGGTTCACACAATTTGCAAACATCTTTTAGAGCATATAATATCTTGAAAACATTAATTTGAGTAGTGTCACTTGGGAAAGAATGTTAGCTTGAGATTAAAAGTTTCAAATGTTTCAAAATACACATTGAGAAACAGAATAACCCTTTTCAATTACATCAAAAGACTAGAATCATATATTTGAATCGTTTCAGGCCAAATCTGAAGTAAGCAGAATTTTTTTAGTTCTCAGTCTATGCTCATTTTGGATTGCTGTACATTTCACCTCCAAAGGCTTCGAAGATTGGCATCTGAATTCCAATTTACAATACTCAAACAATTAAATCAGCATATGCTCCAAGATCCTGGCTGCTGAGGCACTGCCTGAGCTTGTAGAGCGCTCGGCTCTCCAGCTGGCGCACCCTCTCCTTGGACAGTCCATACATTCTACCAATTTCCGATAGCGATTTCTGATTGCCATCTTCAATGCCGAACCTTAGCCTGATTATCTGCCGCTCACGAGCATTGAGATTTCTTAGGAGACCACGCACATGCTGCCTCATCATCTGCTTTGCCACACTCACATCTGGGATCTCAACCCCCGTGTCTGCAGTTACTTCCTGCAACTTTAAATTGTAAACATACTTTTTTTGCTATCAGATACGAATCAAGGCAGAAATGAACGAGTGTTGTTACCTGGTAAGTGGTTTTTTGGTCTGCCCAGACCGGTTGTTGCATTGAAAGTGGCATTCTTGTGGTATAAAGCAACTTATTCAACTTTTCAACCGTGATTCCAACACGTGTTGCTAGATCTTCTTTCGATGGCCAGTGATTTCCTTCCTGAATACATGATCTTTTCGCTTCTAATACTTTGCCAAGCAGGGTATACACATTCTCCTGCAGATAATTTGTTGATTTTATCTTAGTTATAAAGTTCTTCATCCTTTTTATTTTTGCTAAAGAAAATGGGTTATAGGGGTAGCGGTTGGAATACCCAAACAAACCCGGGGAGTTGGATACCCCCCGCATGATATATGGATACCTCACGAAGTGGATTGCCCATATACCCCGGCCAACGCAGTGGTGACGACTCGAACCCAAGCATTCAGCAAGGAAAACGAGCGCCTTACCAACCCCTTAAGGGACGTTGGCAATTCTTCCCTTAAACATGTTACAACTAAACTATGGATTGATAAGCTAAATCTGAGATTCAGATGATAGAATTAAGAAGGTAGGTTATAATATTTCATTACAGGTAAACGAATAGTCCGGGAATGTTGAAATATGGCCTTCCTAATCATTTGCCTTATCCACCAATATGCATAAGAAGCAAATCGGCAACCAATTTGCGGTTGGAATTTCTCGACACTCTTCATAAGGCCCATGCTTCCCTCCTACAAGAAGATTAGAACAACCAGAAAATATTATTGCCTTCTATTAGAGACATCTCATAAGCCCCTAGTGATACGAAACTAAGGAAACAGCAAAGCTAAGTTCCATGTCTTTCCCTAGTTGCCAGTGATCAATATAGCAGGAGTAACATAGCCATTTTCAGAAGTGTAAACATGATAACCCAATTAACCGCAACAGCTTATCAGGTTATTCATCTATTTTCCTCGGTGCGTTCGTGTTTTAACACTTATGCATTTGTTCCTATACAGGCAGCCAGTGCTACAAGCTTAATGTGTTTACATTTACCTGCATTAAGTCTTGAAGGGCAACACCTCGACCCTGATATTGTTTTGCGATGTGAACCACCATGCGTAAGTTGGCATTGATCAGCTTTTCTCTGCTGCTGGTACCTGATCTAACTTTTGACTGCAAGATCCTACAACTAAGCCCAACTGCTTCTGCCCATTCAACCAACGTTGGTTCACATCCAAACTGAGATTGAAGCCTGGCCTTAACTTGTTCTAGTTTTATCAAATCCTATGAAAAAAGAATGTTTATCATGAAAACATAAAATACTTGCATACCAAAACTTCCTTTACCAACAATGAATTGGTTTGGTTCAGATAAACACCTGTACTTGAACAATCAATTCAGACTCTTCTTGAAAAGTCAAAAGTTGTCTTGTTTCAGGACCCGCCAAGAACAACCGAAGGGGATTGTCTGAATACAAACCTTCGCTTAACCTTCCCTGAATGTCTGCAGGTCTAGACCTAGGGTTCTCATAAAGCAGGGCATTTGATTTAGGTACCTTCCGCCTCTTAGATCGCCTCTCTAGAAGTCGTGTTGACCTTACAGTTTTGTCCTCCTTGCCTAAATCGATGGCCAAACTTGTGGACCCAGATTGACAAAAAGCTTTAGCCTGATATTCATAAATCATGTTCTCTAATGAACAGCATAATAATATCAGATCAACGTAAATAAAGCTAACCTCACAGTAAGCGTATCATCCGAATCAGTTCCAACTAATTTGGACTCTTCAGCTAATGATGCTGCTTCCCTTGATGCCATCAAAGCTTTGTTAGCTAGCACAATTGTGTCAGCCACTGCAACATCTACATCCTTTGCAGTATCACCCATCGTAGTCTCCATTTCCAAAGATGAAAAACGATTCACCTTCATTTGAAAGGATGGTAATCTGCAACAGCGAATAACCCCATAAGTACTGTTTAACAATACAAGGTGATAAACGAAGTTCTCAAGCTATCCAAAAAAAAATGATGCAGGTATTAGGGGGAAAAAATTATATTCGCACACGTGCCAAAAACCAGGCCAATGAACCAATGGGCGCCGCTCGAATTCCAGCACAAACCGGTTTGAGTCTTCCGGGGTTTTGTCTTCATGGACCAAGGCCCCAGAATCATTCTGCCTTCGGTTTAACACCCCCTTTAAAGAACAGAAACAGGAATTTAAGTAAATGAAACAGGGATTATATTATATGTGAAGTCAAATTTGTAAGAACTAAGAAGTTAGCAAAAATGGTTACCTGGGACGTCTTATCTTCCGGGTTAACACGCAACAGAGGTTTGAACTCATCACGCTGTTCTTGTAAAAGAACTGAAGTGGAAAATGGTTGAGCAATAGAAGTTGCTGCTACAGAATTACTTCCAGTACCTATTTTTGCTCATGAAACACCAGCATTAAACGAGTGTAATAAACACGACAATTGGGATTCCATATGTACAAAATTATATAACTATATCCACACACACGTACAAGCCATGGCAAAAACATTCCCACATTTCAAACCAATTTCATCCAAGAAAGTTGGAGGAATTTAACTTAAACCCCAAATGGCCAAACACCCAGTTCCAAAACTACAAAAATTATCCTACCCATTTACTCAATTCGCAAAAAACAAAACTAAAAAAAATTTTAAAAAAATACAAACTTTGAGTTGTTATTAGTACTAACTCAACACTTATCAGTGACAAGCAAATACAACAGAACATCAAAAGCAAAACAAACAAATAACCAGAAAATGGAAGTTAAGAACTGGGATTTTACCTGAAGTGGAGGAAGAAGGAAGGTAATTCCTGAGTTGGGTTGTTCTTGAAGGGAAGGACGGGGGTGAAGAAAGCAAGCTCCTTCCGACCTCCATTACTGAAATGACAGAACACAACAATTTAACAACGTTTGTTTGTTGGGTTTCTGTTGCTACTATCAAACATAAGCTTCTTCTTCTTCTTGTTCGGCCATTTTTTTTTTTTTTTTTTTTTCAGTAAATGGTTTTTTTGGCCTCCAACAGATAAAGCAAAGCAGCTGAGTTTCTCTCCACCGCTAAAATCAGAACCCGGTCTTTCCAACGGATCAGGTTTGTTTTCTTCTTCTTCTTCCATTTTTGTTAATGGGCCTATTTTACTTGTTGGCCCATTTGATTCCATTTTGGGCTTTTATTGGAGTTTTGATCATTGGACATGTTGACAAGCCTAATGAGAAGGGGGGCATGTATGACATTTCACTTGCTGTTTTCCAACAACGGTCAAAGTATCAGCTCGTAAGACGTGTCTGACATGCTTACCGAATTAATATCCACGAGGCAAGTCAAAGCGCGTGTAATTAAAGCGCTTTCTTTTTGTTTTTAACTTTGTGGACAAATTTTTCAAGGAAAAACATTTTGGTTACATAAATTTTAATTTAGAGAACATTATATTAATATAATATAAAAATTAATATTATACAAGTATAATATAAAATTAAATTAAAATTAATTAAAAATTATGTCATGTTAGTTAACATTACTTAATTTATGTCAGGTTAGTCGATAGATAAAAAAAATGATTATTTAGGTAATTCTGTCTCTTTTTTTCAATGTCTTAAAAAAATTTTCTATTGCACTATTTATCAAATTTATTAGATTTACCTTTTTTTTTTTCATTTGATTAAATTGAGTAATAGCAACTAAATGAATTGTGTCGTCAAAAATGTCATATTATAACCCAATAAAATTATAGTATATATGCCCTCTTACATATATGCCTTATAATATTTTCAACACATTTCATGTGCAATCTTTTTCTGTTTTTTTGCCCCCCTTTTTTTTTTACTGAGTAAAATAAAAGATCAACAATCACCTCTACTCAACAAGAAATTTCCTTTATGGGCCAAAAAAAAAATCTTTGGAGATTATCCTTCATTTTATAAACTATGGAAATAGAAATGAAACAGTGTTAGGATTAGACTTCGTCTTTCCACTGTACCGTTAATCTTTGAACGTACATTAAATGAACATTCGATTCTTCGATGAATTATCTTTGGGCCAAACACAAATTACGGACTTACTTCCTAGTAACCGTCCATCGTTTGATTAATTGGGCCGGACTCAATCTATCATTTACTTGTTATCATTTAAATTTTGATACATAATCGAACGTCGAACCAGACTCGATCATACGAACAATTAAATGTGTAACGAACGATGGATAATACATGAATCATAATAGGACGTTCGCTCTCTATCCATCATTCATCGTTCGACCCTATGAAAGGTTCTTCAAGGGAAACTCCCCTTAACCGTCAGACTCATGCTTATCGATGATATATCAGATTATTCATAGTAACTGACGATCTATGAGTATTACATTTCAACCGCTGAGTCCACGATCTTACTTGGTAACTGTCTAGTCAACTGCATGACAGACCTTCTGACACGTGTCCCAGTAAATAGAAACAATAACCATTCGCCGAGAACTTCGGGTTCAGACCATGTTTCTTCCTCTATAAATAGAGGAAGACCCCTCCTTCAGAAGGGATCGAAAAACTTTTGCCTGAAACATACTGTTACTCTGCAGAAATATCTTCAGAAATCATTCTTGTTTTGAGAAACCTTCATTAATACAAAATTATTCTCTCAGAGGACGTAGCACCTTCATTGGGCGAACCTCTTTACATCTTGGTGTTCATCGATTTACTGTTTATTTCCGATTTCATCATTTTGATTTAATATTCATTTCATGACATGAATGTTTCAGTTCTTTTGTTTTGCTTTATAAATTTCGTCAACGATTGTCAGGGGCCCAATCTTTTGTTTATTACGTTCAATCTTACTAACTCCTGTTAAAATTTTGACTGTATAAATCCCCGCATCTACAAGCAGTATGCATGACACAAGCACAGCAAAAATAAGAAAAAGCAAAGTTTCCATTGAAAAGGGCAAGAGACGCAACTATTGTTGTGTGAGGAAGGAAGAAAGAGAAATGGATTCAGTTT
>CM046387.1:33377193-33538042 GCA_025413485.1 Ficus microcarpa
TCACTGCAGATTCAATCCCTGCCCATAACACCCAAAAACAAATTCAAAACTCATATTCTATTTCAGCTGTGAATTATGATATGATTTTGTGGTTGAGAAATTAAACAAACAAACCAAAAAAAAAAAAAAAAAAGGAAATCGAAGAACTTGCCAGAAACTGCAGAGAGTACGAGGTGGGTGTTCCGAGGAGACAGTCGCAGGTTGTCCGGGCCGGGAGTGGGAGAGAGGGAGAAGACGAGGCTGCGAGGAGGAGAAGGGGTTGAGAGAACACGTGGCGGAGTGTAATTGGTGGTTGGGATGGACTGGAGAGTGTTGGAGAAGAGAGTGGCTGCCATGGTTGATTCTTCTTTTTAGTCCTCCCGAAGTTTGGACAATGTCCGTTTAGTGTTTAGTTAGTTCAAGACGTTAGAGAGAGCAGTGAGCGGTCTATGGTCTTTCTGTGGGAAGCTCACACGTGGCAGTCTCTGGTCTTCACATTAGCATTTTTTTTCCTTTTTTTATTACTGGATTTTTTTTTGGAATTTCTACTTTACTGTATTACATAGTACGGATGTTTGTTTAAGTGAGTGGTTTAGATACTCCGATTCTTACAAAGATGATAGTTGAGTCTACCGGGGAGTTTGGTAGAGTAATTTAAGTTGAGATTTTTAAATTTGAATAGTAAATTTTTTTGAATTTTCAGAAAAGACAAAAAATTTTTTAAGAAAAAGACAAACTTTTTAGGAAAAAAACAAAAAAAAGTTGAGTTGAGTTGGTTGAAATGATGTTAAACTCATTTTTTTTTTTGTATTCTTTTTATCAAAATACGTTAATTTTTAACACAATAAAAGGATATTTTAATAATTTATTAATAATTAATTTTAAAAAATTAATTAAAAAAATTAAAATCTCTCTCTTCCCTCTCTCCTCCAAACCTAAGCCACTCACTCCCTTTCTCTCTCCCTCCCTCCTTGATCACTCTCTTTCCTCAAAACCAAAGTAACCCAAATCCAGGGCGAAGATTAGGGGGCGGGCAAGCTCAGTGACGGGGGGAGGAAACCAGATCGAAGTGCTTGGGCAGCAAGAATCATCGTTGTCAATTTCAAAAATCTTATTTTCAATATCAAAATATATGAAGTAACTATCCCTATTACTATCCCTAACCATGGGGTGGGGGGGGGGGGGGACCTCAGGCAACGGCAGGGGTGGGGGGGTGACCTAGTTCGATTATGGGTTTTGATTCGAGCTCGTCGATGGTGAAGATAGCGCCGGGGGGGGGGGGGGGGAGGCTCGACAACGATGAGGACGAAAGGGAAACAAATCAGTGATTCCAGGGGAAAGAGACCCCTGACGATGGTGAAGACAAAAGGGGGCAACTCCGATTTATGTTCCGGGAAGGGGGGTAGGGGCTCACAGCGAACGGCGGCAAGAGAGAAGGGGCCAGATTGAGAGAGAGAGGGGAGGGGGGCCGCAAACGGTGGCTGGGGTAAGGACACCAGACCAAGCGAGAGAGATGGGAAAGGGGCTGGGGGCGAACGGCGACGGGAGGGGGGGCCAGATCGAGGGAGAAAGAAAAGGGGTGGGCGAAACAGAAAAAGGGGCGGGGAAGTGTGAGAGAGGATATGGTATTTTAGTAATTATCATAAAATAATCATTTTAATAAAATTTCGTTAAAAATTTAATAGATTTTGACAAAAAAGACTATAACAGCAAAAAATAAGAGTTTAGATTCATTTCGGTCAAAAAAAAAAAGGGGGACCAAACCTTTACCTTTGCAAGAGTTCAATGGGACTGTTCAGGTTAATTACTCTATTTGTTATATTAGTAGTATTATGGTGGCAAGGATGTCACACTTACAGGGGTGGATGGGTTGACAAGGGTGTGTGTCTTTGCTAATTTCTCCCCTTCATCCACTCGGCTTCTATTCTCGTGGCCTTACCTTAGGTTTTGCTCCAGTTTTGGTTATTGAAACATGGTTTTGTAATGACTGAGTAAATCTCGGATGACCGACGAAGAGAAATTAGTATAAAAAACATGTGTTCCTGTCATATCTAGAGAAAGAAATTCCTATTTGTGGGGTTAAAAATCTAAAAATGATGGGGCCACCTCTAGATTCTTTATTTTTCACCCAAAAAAAAAAAAATGATGACAAAGATGTCAAAATTAAAAAGCTCATTTCTATCGGAATTTAGATTGAGCCTGAAATACAATGTGATGTTTGTTTTTGAAATTTGAAGTATGCTAATAGACTCATCTAATGACCACTGAAACTGAAATATAATGCCAATGTCGATTCTTTTTCTATTTGCTATATATATTCGCACACACTACCATGTGGCAGATGATTTTCAACCATAAATAATAATAATAATAATAATAATAATAATAACAACAACTTTTCATTTTCAAGAAGCTTTCGTTTTATATATTTTCGTTTTTCAAGAATGTTGGTTCCCTTGAAAATCATTTGCTACTTGCTGTCGTTTATCATATAAAGTTGTTTTTCTTGAAATTGTCCTTTAAAACGATAAAGAAATCGTTTATCATGTCCAAAGATGAACAAAAAAATGGCCTGTTTAATTTCTTCGAGAAAGAAATCCTTGTAAATTCCACAACTCGCGCAACATACTCTTCAATGCATTGTTACCATAAGGTCGACGTGTAAGCAGCTCGCCAATTGGGCCAAACTGCAATGCCTTCTTTCCTCTGACCGAAAGACTATCATCAATACTCAAGATATCGAATCCAAGTAGCCATTATTTCCTCCATTGAAATGACTCCACATAAAACAAGATTATCAGAAATTACAGAAGAAAATACTAGCTAGACTGGTGTAGATGAATACCGAATTGTTAGATTTTACTTTGTCGTTGTGAATCAGATTCCCCGAGCGATGGAGCGAGGGGGGAAACAAGAACTTTGTTTCTTGGAGTTTAAGGTAATGGATTTGCCTTTTCTTTAGGAGGGATTTTCCTAATTTCCCCAGCCAAAGCAACACTACCTGTACATTTTTGGAAAAAGTCTCTTTCCCATGACTCACTTTTCTCGACAACCAAACAACCAGTCAAGTTTTGCCTTTCATTATTTCTTTTCCGCAGATCTCAATATTTGCATTTTTGGATAATGTAAGAACCAAACACAATAATAATCCCTCCCTTCTATTCCTATTCTATACCATTACAAATGCACTACCATTTCACCACCGCAACCAAACATATCCTAAAGGCTTACAAAGAAATATATAATGACTTGATTAGTATACAAGAAATACGTGGTTAAAATTAAACGTCACTCAAAAATCATCACCAGATAGCAAAATCCGAAAACCAAAATAAGAAAGGATAGCAATTGGAAAGAGGTTAACTGTAAGTCTGTTCTGGAAATGTAAAGTTGTAGTAGATCCTCGTTAAATCATTACAAAAGTCGTTTCAGTTGGCATAATCAAACCTTAACTCACATTTACAGATTACATATACCACGTACCACATGGTATCTTTTTAAATATTTTTCGTTATTTTCCATATGAAACTTACGTGCAGGGATGGACCGATCTTCGTTTGTTTTTTTCATCCCTTACAGATACTTGTACTCTATTGATAATGTATCCAGAGCTGGTGAAAGCCAAAGCAAAGAATTTCTTAGCTTCTTTCTGAACAATGGAATACCTGTCTTTACCTTTACCTTCAGATGTTTGAGATCGGGCAAAGGTGAAGAGTAAATCTCTCTCAGCTCCTCTGGAATGATGAGAGCCTACATGTATTATGGCCGCCACAAAATAGACAAGAAAAGGAATTCATTAACGAGAATCCTATTTACAATAAGCTTAAGCAAATACCTCATGCATAGAAATTTACCTTTTCATTGGAAGCGGATATCCGAACATTCTTGGAGCAATTTAGTTCTGAAAGAAAACTTATCAGGTCAGTGTACCACACCATATCATAAATCCTCCATCGTCCCGAGTTGATTTCAATATTTGCATTCAACAGCTTCGGCGCACATAATGATAGTCCATACATTGAAATTGCATTACCGTCATGATGGGTGAAGGAAATTAAATTTGGGGTATTAATTGCAACTACTACTTTCGAATCGACTAGTTGACCATAGTCACCAGATAGCATAATGTGTTTCAATTGTTGGTTCCAGATTTGGATATGTTTAAGTCCATGACAAGCTGTCAAATTCAAACTCTCAAGTAGGGGAAGTTGAGAAATCAAATCTTCCAACCATTTGTCTCTCAAAACAGCTCGTGAAAGCAAAAGATTTCTGATCGCCCCACAAGAAACCAGGTTGAGAGTGCAATTTTTGCGGAGGCAGTTATCATTGGATTCATCATACACGAAAGACTGTAGATTCGGAGCTTCAACTGTAATAGTTTTACAATGATGAAACCAATCATTTTTAAATTCCATAAATTTCAGACTCAAACTCACAACTTGTGGATCTACCAAACCAGAACACAGCTTTAGACGAAGTTTCTCGAGAGCAAGGGGCACCCAGCAGTAGATTGGTCAGCATTCGATCATCAATTTGGTCATACCAAAGCTCTAGCACTTTTAAAGATGGTAGACTTATAGGAGAATTAAGTGACACCAACATCACACCATACAACTTTAGAAGAGTCAGTGTCCTTAAATGAAAAATGTCAGGAGGTAAGCGGCTCAATGCAAAACTTCTTGCACAAATTTGTATGTCCAACTCCTTGAGATTCCACCGCAAAGGAAGTCTAAACCACCGAAATCCGTGACTCCTACCTTCGTGGTAAGCCATGCTAAGCTTGAACCTAGTAACATCTACATCTGCATAGCGTTTCAAACACTCATTCACAAACTTTGAGAACTTTTTCGGCTGACTGTTATTATTGTCACATAAGTATAACACCGGAATCGAAGTCCACATGTGTCTCCATCGCTTTGAAAGGAGGCATGTCCTAACGGCATCAACGGTCGGAAGAAAAGATAGTATGAGGTGGATGATGGCATCAGGTAAATTGGAAATTCGATCCCCAAGCATGTTCGTGGGTTCCTGATTTTCCTCTGCTCCATTGTGCTTCTCAACTCTTTTGGTAGCCATAATAATAAGAGCAAATACTACCAATACCTAGTAGATTAAATTATGGAATAATCTTACAGTTATTATGCCAAAATTGAAATAATCAACAAATACATTATCCATAAAAACTAATCTAAATAGCAGAATGCATATCACAACTGATTGTTCTCTTAAGTAAAAATAAATAAATAAACAATAATAAAATAGAAAAACGGAATTAAACTTCTTCCCTAGTATCAAAAATATCTAAGCATGATTGACCAAGGTCCGTTTGGCTTTGATATGAAATAAAGAAAGCAATCTGGGTGTTTGGTAAACCGGTACATTTCATTTTCATTTATAAAAATAGATAAAATATGTTTATGATTTTATATCTTGTAAATCAACGTTTAAATTTTGTTATCCAAAAATTCTGACCAAAAGTAAAATTCTATACTTCAAAGACCAAAATAACAGTAAACCTACCCACAGAAAATATCAATACAGGATCACCCAATTCAGCATACCAAGTTCCAAAGATGTACAATCACTCATAATTTCTAGTAGTCTCCTTCATTATAAATCGAAGCTCATATCAGTATCACCAAACCTATAAATCAATCAAGTCTAAAGCAGCTCATAACGGCCGAATTGCAGTTCCTAATGCATAAATAAGTAACATTTACCTAAAACAGATGATACCCATGATCCGAAAAGTTTGAATCTGAAAGTAGTATTAATACTCCGAATCCTTATTTGTTCAGTACCAATACAAGCAAACAAGAAAATAGGCATATAATATTAACAACAAAATAATAAACCGAACTCGACATCTCCACCATAATCCCTAACTAACCCTTCAAGCTTTGAGCTGAGTTACCAATCTTGGGTCATCTTCCTTTACTTCTTCCTCAAGATTATTGTCAGTTTCGTTTATAGGTTTAAACAGTAAATTTCAATCGAAAATTTAAAATTTTTTTGAGAGAAAATACTGTAGGAAAAAAAAATGTTTGAATTATGCAGTCGAACTTATGATCCATACGAAGTCATCCATCAATCACTCCTCTTGAAATAAATAAAATTGAAACAACTAAGAAGGTTAATGTTACCAATTCTCAAGTACTTCAACTCAAAGAAAACATGGTGTGATAAATTTGCTTTATGCTAAGAAAACATCAAAATCAATAAATGCTAATTTATTCTACATGCGAGAAAAATCCAAAAATAAATAAATAAATCCACGTCTGATTTCACCATAAAGTGCAAATTTCAAATCTCATCTTCAAATTCAGAAGGGGGGGGGGGGGGGGGGCGAAAGTAATAGGATTTTTGAGAAGCACGCAAAATTGAGATGACAAGAGAAACTCCGCAAGTCATAAAATTAATTCAAACAATAACGAAAAGGAAAGAAACTGTACCTCAAGTAATGAATTAAGTCCAACTTCAGATTTCTTTCAAAATTCCTCCTTGCCCTAAGAGGGTTTGCTGAAGAAATCAGCGTTCTCCTTGGTGGGAGGTTCGAGAAAAGAAGGAAGAAAGCTTGGATTGGATGAGAGAGAGAGAGAGAGTGAGAGAGAGAGAGAGAGTGAAGCAGAGCTGAGAGTGACTTTCCTGTGATGAGATATTGGAGACCGGCAGTTGACGAGAACGCTCTCAGAGAGAACGCTAAATTATGTCGTTAATATTGTCGGAAGATCCTGTCGTTTGTAAATTTTATGTCGTCTCTTTAATGTTGTCGTTTCGTTGACCATCTTGTGTTATTAATCTCTTTTTTCGTCTGCTAGTTGTAACGTGCAGGGACGAACGTACTTAATCAATATGATAAATAAATTATAAGATATTGTAAAAAAAATAATTATTCTAAGAATATTGAGGAGAAAATTTTTAAGTAGCACGAAATTGAAAAAAAGTTAGCAAATTATATAAAAAAATTAATTTTATAATATTACGAGAAAATAATAGTTGAGATGATCACAAAAAAGAAAAATTTTGAGCAATGATAACATTTAAAAAAAAAGTTATTTTAGTATGGACAAACAAGAATGAAAAATAAAAATTTAAATCGATGAAAGAAAGTATACAAAGAAAAGATCAATCTGTGGACGAAAATGAAGAATAATTTTAAAAAAGATAAAGAATAATATAGATATATATATATATATATATCAAACATAATAAAAAATAATAGTTGAGAATTTGAGATGATCGTAAAAAAAAAAAAACAATAAGTATGCTGAGAGAATTTTTGGAATGAATTAAAGCAGAAAATTTTTTGGCAATTTAAAAAAAGGAAAGAAAGAAAGAAAGAAAGAAAGACAAGGAAAAGAGAAATAACGAAAGAAAATTAAAAAGAAAAAGAAAAAAAAAAAGAGGGAATGATACGTGTCAAAAAGATGAAAGAACTTTTGACTCTTTTATACTTGTTATCTTTTATACTTGTTAAGATAAAAATGAGATTAGTTGGGTAGTTTGGTTGGGTAGTTTGAGTTGAAATATTTTAGTTATAATAGTAAATTTTTTTAAATTTTCAGAAAAAACAAAAAACTTTTTAGAAAAAAGATAAAAAGAAATACAGTTTGAGTTGGAATGAGATGACGAGGCAAACAAAGCATAAGATTATTAATAGTTGGCCTAATTTGTCATTTGGCAGTGATGCTTTCAACGTGCTTCTGTTTGCTAAGGCATTTGTCGTTTACAACTCTACAAAATGTCATTTCTATATTAGTGGGTCGTTTGACGAAAATGTTGTCGCTTGCCATAACATTGTCTCCTTCGATATTGTTGTCACTTAACACATGTCGTATGGTTTCTTAGGACACTGTGGCATCACACTGTCGTTTAAAAAATTCAGATTGAAGTACTTCTTCTTCTTCTTCTTCCATTTTTTTTTTTAATGAATACACCTCAAATGAGGGTCATATTATCAACGGAAAATAATAATAATAAAAAAAAACAATCATCACATACAATCAAATAAATTTGCAAAATAGAATAAATATAATCAAAGCCGAGAGAGCTGCAACTCGTGGTGTCATCCACAATGAGATTATAAACATTTTATTGCTGATGATTTCCCCCCTCAAATTTAAGATGGGAAATTCAAATTCTATACCTTGTAGTAAGATACAACCACCTAACGTTAATGTCCTTGTTTACATGAGAAAGAAGAAAGAATGTGGTCATAAACAAGATTTTGAAAATGTGATCATAAATACAAGTTGCAAATATTCACCATTGATTGTCCAAACAATAAAATACTAAGATAGATCTCTGAAAATATTCTATATGAATATTTTGACATAGACTTCTGGTTATCATGTTGGAAATAAATAAATAAATATATATAGTAGATTATTAAAAATATTTTATCAAAATAAAATACTCAAAATATTCTACTTGAATTTTCCCACAACCAAAGTTAATGGCTCGTATTAAAACATGAAATATTCTTGTAGAATTTCCACAACATGGGCAATTTGGTGAGGTGCAGATTTATTTATATATATATATATATATATATTTTTACTACCATGGGCAACTAGGGTAAAGCATAATATGTAGCACTCTTGGGTGGCAAAAAAGTAAAGTGTCGAAGAACAATGTCCAAAATGTCAACAGGTTTTGAAATAGTAGCATTTGTGACAGTACCCCGTCTTGTACCACCAAACTACTGCAGTCAAGAACTGATTTTGTGCCCCATTTTGATGTTGCAGCTGAATTAACTTACTGATTGGCAGTACTTAAGCCAACCAGCTCGGCCAGCCGCGAAATTCAAACTCTTTTTACTAGTTCATCAATTCTTAACAAGAATATCAAGCTCTTGCGTTCAAATCCCCCATCAAAGTATAAAAAGTGAAAAAGGAAACAAAATTCTCATGTTACATTAACATCAGATCCTGACAAAATAACAGCAAAGGCGTGAAGAGTTTGGTGGGTATTTGCCCAAAAAAAATTAGTGCCATAAATTTTAAGAAATCTTTATTTTCAAGAGAATGGGAGGTTTCTTTGCAAAATTGGTAGTGCAAACCTAAGATGCCAAGAATGGCATGTTCATCATTAACAGGTGAAGTATCGTAAACTACGCTGCAGCTTGCCACCTTTTCTTGTAACCAACAAGATTAAGAAGTTGAAGCATCTTTGGCCACCATCCAACAAACCGAATTCCAAAAGTTTCCCTCGACTGCGGTCGAATTCCTCTATGAGTTGACTGTGGAAGAAGAATAGGAAACCAAGCATGTCAGTGAGTATGAAAGCAGAATTTTCAAGCCTTTTTTTTTTTTTTTTTTGGGTCATTTAGCTTGAACAAGAGATAAAACACAAAATGGAATACGTAATTATCGATTTTTTCATAAGTGCTCGATCAATAACCTCCTATTTTGGTTGCATCGACCGGAAATGTCGGCATACAAACAGAGATACAAGGTAGCAGGTTTTCCTGATACTGATTTCACTAAAATGTTGGAATTATCATCACAACCAAACGAAATCCTAGAGAACAGAAGTTATCATGCTTGGTTCAGAAAGAAAATATGGAAATTCTGCACATAATGGAAGATTAAAGTAGGCTTTTACTTGTTTTAACATTTCAAGCAAATTGAGAATTTTCAAAGTCTACCATCCTGCAGATCAAGTCCAGCCAATCTAATAATTATCATTTCAAAACTTCATCTACTGGTAGTCTATCGAACTAAGAAAATTATGCTTAATGCACCTATATCTCACAGCTTGCTTAGTCAGTTGAGGAAAACCGTCGAGAAAATTACAAACGGCAAAGGGTGGCACATGATTTCCCTACATTCTGTACCTACTTGACACTATAAAAAACTAATTGGCCCTGTTGCTTCCAAGACCAACAGAAATGTCTAAGCTTGTTTGAGGTTGGCTCTTTTAGTAAGTAGATAAGTAGAAATCCATCAACAGGCAGATGGAAGTATTCCATTTTAAGCCCTATGTCTTAGGAATAACTATAACAGCAACTAGCTTCACTCTAAAACATAACTATAAACGATCATTAGTGATAATTTTTTATTATTAGTTCTTAATAAATTAAGATAACCTCAAAAAACACATTTCTTTAACTTCGCCGGTTAATTGATAAACAGAATTGGACGGATGGTGCTTATTGAATGGTTTAATGCATATCAGGGGGCACAACAAACGGCTATAATAATTCTAGGGTCAAAATGAAATAGGTTACATAGTTCAGGGGGAATTCGTGAAATTAATCCTTTCAAAAGAGTAGCATTTGCAAGTTAATCAGGTATCTTGTACCACACAAACTACTGCAGTCAAGAACTGGTTTTGTGCCCCCTTATTGATGTTGCAGCTGAATCAAACTCTGATTGGCAGTTCTCAAGCCAACCAGCTCGGCCTGCTGCTAAATTCAAAATCTTTTTACTATTTCATTATTTCTTTACAACAATATTGAGCTCTAGTGTTCAAACCCCCACCCCAAGTCGCAAAAAAAAAAACTTCTCATGTTACATTAACATCGGATTCCAAAAAAATAACCACACAAGTGAAGAGCTCGCTGGGTATTTGCCAAAAAACTAGTCCCATATGTTTGAAGAAATCTTATTTTCAAGGGAACGGGAGGTTTCTTTGCAAAATTGGTTGTGCACAACTAAGATGCCAAGAATGGCATGTTCATCATTAACAGATGAAGTGTCCTTGTAACCAACAAGATTAAGAAGTTGAAGCAACTTTAGCCAGGATCCAACAAACCGAAATCCAAAAGTTACCTTTGATTACGGTGGAATTCCTCTACAAGTTGACTGTGAAAGAAGAATAGGAAGGCAAACATGTTAGTAACTATAAATAACGATTGAGTGCACAAAAACAACCAGTGAAAGAAACCAGAATTTCAAGCCTTTTTTTTTTTTTTCCTTTCAAATCATTCAGCTTGTATAAGAGATTAAACGCAACATAGAACATGTGATTTTCGATTCTACAAGAAGTGTTCGACAAATAATCTCTGACTTTGGTCGCATTGATCGGGAATAAAATTGGCAGACAAACAAAGATACAAGGTGGCAGGTTATCCGGAAATTAATTTCCCTAAAATGTTGGAATTATCATAATAACTGAAGGATCTATTCAAAATAATAATAATAATAATAATTGAAGGAAATCCAAGAGAACAGAAGTTTCATGCTTGGTCAGAAAGGAATGCATGCGAATTCTGAACAAAATGGTAGATTAAAGTCATCTTTTACATGATTTGAACATTTGAAGCAAATCTAAAATTTCATTATTCCATCCTGCAGATCAAGTCCAGTCAAGCTAATAACTCACTCATCAACTAAAAAACTTCATCTACATGTAGTCTATCTACCTAATAAAATTATGCTTCGTGCACCAGTATCTCACCGCTTGCTTAGTTGGTTGGGGGAAACTGTCAAGAAAATCACGAACGGGAACAGGCGGTATATGCTTTCCATTCATTCTACATGACACTACAAAAAACCAATTGGCCCTGTTGCTTCCTATACCAACCAAAATGTCTAAGCTTGTTTGAGGTTGGCTCTTTTAGTAAGTAGAAATTCACTAACAAGCAGATGAAAGTAGTAGGTCAATAAATTAGTTCATTTCTAGCCCTATGTCTAAGAATAAATATAATAACTTTAATCTAAAAACGATCGTTAGTTTTATACATGTGTGTATATATATAATGAAAGAATCTACTTTGACTCATCAATCCCCATTGAACTAAAATCAACCCAATATTCTTATCAAGTTAAAAAAAAAAAAAATTCCCTTTATCTACGTGATTTGCAGATAAACAACTTATTTCCTCTCGAAGCTTAAAAATTTATTCCTGAAAATAATAATCTAACCCCCACAATAAATGGGTTGATTAAGTTAAAGTAGAAAAATCACACAAAAAACTACATAAAACCAATTACTATTGTTGCTTTGAAGCTCAAACATTTCTAACAAGAATCCAATCTTCATGCCAAGTAGAATCTACTTGACTCATCAATTCTAACCAGTGTAAAAATAAAAAATAAAAAAGGGAAAATCCGATAAACCCTAAACCTGCTTAGACGCCGGTCGGTTGACGCTCCGCAATGAACCGTGTCCTTACGTGCATCTTAGACGCCGCCACGGCGATGGCCTTCTTGGCCACACTCTCGGCCACGCCGCCGACCTCGTAGAGCACTTTCCCCGGCTTGACGACGGCCACCGTGTACTGCACAGCTCCCTTTCCTCGTCCCATCCGAACGCCGGCGGCTTTTCCGGTGATTGGCTTGTCGGGGAAGACGCGGACCCAGAGCTTGCCGCCGGTGCGGGCAATTCGCGTAATGGCCCTTCGGCCGGCCTCGATCTGGCGGGCGGTGATCCAGGCGTGGTCTAGGGCTTGGAGGGCGAAGGAGCCAAAGGAGATGCGGTCACCTTTGTGGGAGATGCCATGGATTCTGCCCTTGTGGTGCTTGGGGTAGCCCATCTGGTTGCTCGGCTTTGAGGCGAAGGAGCGAGTAAGGGAGGCGAGGCTTGAGGAGGTCGTGGTGGTGGTGGGACGGAGGAGGCGAGTTAGGGCCGCCATTGGAGGGGGCGAGTTGAGGTTTTGGGGAAAATGTGGTCGAGTGGGTGAGTAGGAAGACGAAGGGGAAAAGGAGAGTTGGCGGAACGGGAACTGGAAAAACGACAACTAGTGATCAGAAAAGACAACATAGTGAAAAAAACGATTGCTGAGAAAAAACGACAATTAGTGATCGGAAAGGACAACGGCGAGCAAAAACGACAACTAATTATCAGAAAGGGCAACCGAGTGAAATGACAGCGGCGCAAAATTAATAAAAAGAATAAATGAAAAAATCGACACCATTTCGAGCACGAGGGTTTGCGTGTGGATTTTTTTTTGGTCATGTAGGACAAGCATTTTTTTTAAAAACTTTCGGATGCCAATAATAGGTTCTAAAATATTTGAAGCATATTTACGAGTAAATGATTTATTCATAAAAATAATTTACTAAACGATATATCTTATTATGAAATAGTTTTTTTAAATATATTATAAAATGGTTATTTATTATTTTGTTATTTATTTGTATATATTTTAAAACGTCTTTATTTACCTCTTTTCCTTTTTTTTTTTGTTTTTATTTTTGTTTTTGATTTTGATTTTGTTTTTTTTTGTTTTTAAGGAACTTTATTTTCTTCTTTAATGAGCAAATAGTTGTCTAGTGTGAAGCATCAAAAAGCATGTCATTCTACAAACAATCATGCCATCAGGCAAATCTGTTTCAGTTCGGCTGCTTATTTTCAATTTCTCCGATTCTTATCTTCGTTTTTAGCACCATACACCCCTAGACTTCTCCTTCTTCAGCAAATTACTAATTGAACTTTAATTTTATCGGTTAACCCCCTAAATTTGTCTAACAGCTGCAACTCGACCCCAAATCAACACATAGTTAATTGATTACGAGAATACCCCTCACATTACTGGTACACTACTCCCATTAACTTTAATGCTAACAGGTTAATCCCTTTTTTATTACCACCAAATTCAAAAGTGAAGAGAGACAATTTGTCAAAGTACACAAAAGTCCTATCGGAAGTTTTGTAGGTAAACTGTCCTATTATCTTTCAAAGGTACATATGTCAAAGTACATAAGTTAAGAAGTTATGCATGCATAACGTCTTATATTCATTTGTCACACCATTTTTTTAATTTAAAAAGACATTAAAAATTCATCAGGTACAAATGTTCCAACTCCCTATCAAGTTCTAAATGGCATCGATTTCCACCGAAAATAATTCTGGTTTCTTGCTAATGATGTGATTTTGAAAATTTGAAGTACATGAATTTGATAATGAAAGTATACAGCACAATCTATCCTGCACCACTCGAACTAATGCAGTCAAGAGCTGGTTTTGTGCCCCCATTTTGATGTTGCAGCTGAATTAAACTTACTGCTTGGCAATCACTTAAGCCAACCAGCTCGGCCAGCTGCGAATTCGAGATGCTTTACTAGCTCACCAATCCTTTTACAACAATACAACATCATTCTGCAAAATAATACAAGTCAATTGGCCTCCTTATTTGAAGCTAATTGTTTATCACAAAATTGTCTCTTCGAATCATCCCCTACCAAAAAAGTACCACTATAACTCTCCCTCATATTACAACGACATTCGAATTCTCTTTGAAAAACGAGAAGATGGCAAAACAAAAACTCAGGAGTCAGCTGGGCATCCGCCGTAAAAGAATTTCCAGAGATTTCGAATAATTTTATTCTCAAATGGAAAAAACCAGTTTCTTGGTTGAATGCAGCTAACATGTAAAGAATGGCATGTTGACCATTAAATAAGCGCGGTATAATAATCTATGCTGCAGCATACTGCTTGTGCTCGTGATCATCGAGATTAAGAACTTGAAGCAACTTTGGCCATGATTCAGGAATTCCTCCTGGTAAATCGAATTCCAATAACTTCCCTCTACTCTGGTAGAATCCCTCAACAGGTTGACTCTGGAAGAACAATAGGAAAACAAATATGCCAATAAGCATGAAAATGACCATTCAGAAAAGTTAAAAGATCGATATACTAAAGGAAAATCAGACTGAGTGCACAAATTCCACCCACGTTCAAAACAGCAATACCTTTTCATAGTATACTCTGAGACGTTCTCTTACAACTTCTTCAGTATCATCTGATCTAGTAATCAACTTTGGCATACAACCTGAAGGGGGGAGGAGTGGAGCCATACTCATTCCAGGTATCCCATCCTCGCCCTCGACATTAATGGATGCCACATTAAAGTTTTTCCCACATTGACCACAAATTCTTCTGCCAAGGCATTTTTTGAGCAATACATCTTCCCGAAGCTTCAGGTTTAACACCATGTCAATGTCGATGACCTCTTCTAATATTTCCTGAGAGAACCATGAAAGAGCCAAGACATTCAGAAACCTTTTCTAGTTTCAGTAAGAACTTACGGTATTAAGAATGCTATTCAGTTTGGAAAATATGTAATTAACATCTTACCGCTTGTCTTATTGTTCGAGGGAAACCATCAAGAATAAATCCAGATTCACCTTTAGCTTCCCCAGCCTCCAGCCTCTTTGACAACAAGCTTATTATTATTTCGTCTGAAACCAACTTGCCCTGGTTAACAATCTCAGACAGCTGCAACAAAAACCAGCAACGATCATGAATCACATTGAAGCAATTCTCAAACATAACGTTAACTTGTTTAAAAGACAAACAAATGAAATGGCTTGAGGTAGGCTCTAATAGGAAGTAGACAGTCATATACAAGCAGATGAAAGTAGTTGGTGAACATTTAGTCCATTTATATACAGCCCAATATTTGAGTGAAAAATGTTGAAGCAACTACCTTTATTCTCAAACATACAGAAAAAGAAGTTGCAGGCAGCGGTAATTCCGCACCAACTCTTCAAATCCATTCACCCCCAAGTTCAAAACATAAAAAAATAAAAAATGTATAATACAGAGAAAAAAAAAAGAAAAAAGAAAAAAAGAAAAAAAGACCCCCTTTAGTCCTAGTAAACGTAAATCCAATCTTCACGAGGATTACACCTGATACCAAAAAAATAAAATCTTCTTTAATTGTCAAATCCAATTCAACGCAACAACACCATCTTATCAAAGCTTTGAAATTAAGCAAAACCAAAGCAAATAATATTCCGAAGAGACCCCAAAAGAGCTATAGTGATGACAAGTACCCACAATGATTACACATAACTACTTGTTTCCGAGGAAAGTCTGAAACTTTATTACCAAAATTATAACAAAAGTGCCCAAAAAAAAAAAAAAAACCTAGGTCTGACGCTAATATGATTAAATCAAGGAAGTAAATCCAATAAACAGGCTCTCAACCCTACCCAATAAATCGGCACCTTTATCAACACGATTTGACATAAACCCTAAACCCAAGTAAAACGAATAAAAAAACAACAGATCTGAGGATAAATTGATTGAATTGCGAAAGAACATCCGAGGAACAGAACCTATAATCGATAAATTTATTACTTTTATCAACAGAATTTGAAATGAACCAAAATCAATACCAAAAAAAAAAAAAAAGGATTTGAGGCTAAATCGATTGAATAAATATAGAAAATTCGACGAACAGAAGGCGAACCTGTTGAGAGAGAGGACCGGAGGAAGCGAGCTCTTCGCGGACGAGATCGCCGGTAGCAATGTGAGGAACGCCGAGGAGATTGCAGAGGCGGCTAGCGTAGGTGCCTTTTCCGACCCCGGGGCAGCCGAGGAACACCCACTGCACGTTCCTGTCCTGCGGATCTTTCCGCGGGAAGTTGGGCTTGACGAGAACAACGGCGGCGGCGGCGGAGAAGGAGAGAAGGACGAGGCGGCGGTGGGCTCCGACGCCATGGCGGAAGCGAAGGACCTCGAGATGTAAGCCATTGTAGAAGAAAAGGTGGAGGGTTTCGAGAGGCGGGTTAAGGCCGCCATTGGAGGGGAGCTCTGGATCTCGAGGACGGCTGAATGTGTGGGCGTTGTGTTTGACGCGATGACTTAGTTAAGAACCCGCCATTGTAACCTAAGGAATATTCTTTCTTCGCGGTTTCGTAGTTGTGGAAAAACGACAACTTAGTGAAACGACAACTAAGTGTTAGAAAGGGGAAAAGTATTAAAACGACGGCAAGTGTGTTTTCAAAACGACAACTTAGTGAAAACGACAACTGAGTGTTAGAAAGGGGAAAAGTATTAAAACGACGGCAAGTGTGATTTTCACAACGACAACTTAGTGAAAACGACAACGAAGTGTTGGAAAAGGAAAAGATATAAAACGACGGAAAGTGTGAGAAGGCAACAAAAAGGAATGTTAAAAATGAGAGGGAAGAAACGTAGGGGAGAAATCGAAGTGGAATGGAAAAACGATAACAACGAGAATTGATCTTGGCGGTTGCTCTCGAGGAAACGAAGCAAAAAAATACGACGAATTGGGAGAAGAATGTAAAAGGGAAAAAGAAGAGAAACGACAATGCCTAAAACTGCAGCATATAGAGTTAAAACGACAGCTTAAAAAAATGTAAATGTGGAAGTGCATTAAGCTACAAGACGACAAATCACAGAAGACGACATCGTTTCTGTAAAACGAAAATTAAACAGATGACGACGAGGAAAATTTTAAGACGAAAAGTAAAATAAATTAGACCAACAAAAAAAAAAAGAAAAAAGCTTCCCATAGAACAACGTCCCTGGAGAGTGACGGGAAAAAATAAAAACGATGTTAGACTAATAAATAAACGACATCACATCAGGAAATTAACGAAAATGACCACCTATGACAACAAGCAAAAATGGTTAAAGAACCGAAAACAACTAAAAAAATGTACATATATTACAGAAACGACAACACACCTAGTGCAAGACAATGAATAGAATACTACATTTAACAAAACGACATCAAATATAAATGACGATTAATTTGAATAAACGACAAGAAAGCGACTAAAAAAGAAACGACGAGCAAATAGATTACAAAGATTTTATGGAAATCACGTAAATACAACAAACAGTAAGTTCAACGAAAAAAAAAAAAAAAAAGGGCAATTCACTGAATAAGTAACATCAACAACGTCGGGAGAAAAACATATCAGGAATAAAAAGGACAAGGAATCGAAAAACAATAACCGAAAAAAGAAAACAGCAAACACATGAATGAAAAATATTGGGAAGGCCACAATTATATGTGGGAAACAGCTGCACCTAAGAAAAACGTCACAAAATAGACATGAGGATGAGGAACGGGAAAACGACAATGAGAAAGCAACAATATGGGGCAAACGACAATGCAAAAAAAAAAGATATGTTGTAATTTCCTTAATTAATGTTTTAATTATACATACTTTACAAAGTTTAATAAAAATCAAATTATTAACAACTTTACATTGACACATTTACCAAAAATATGTTGGAAAAAGAGTTCTGCTATCTTATTTTTCTGTGTGAATAATTGTCCTCTATTATTGTTTTAACAACTTATCAATTTACTAAAATTTATATAATTATTAGGAGGACAACAATTACACAGGAAATTAAAGACAACAAAAATTTTTTTTTTGTCAGATAAATTCTCTATCACCCCAATTCAAAAACATTTACCCTATGTTTAAATGATATGTCTAATTTTTAAATTGGAAAATTTTTGAAAAAAAAAGCGTTTGTCTTAATTTTTTTCATCATTTTCTCATTTTGAAAAAGAAAGAATATTTTATTTTTAAACTAATTTTGTATAATACCCTTTAAAAAGAAAAGAAATGTTTTTTAAATCTTTTTACAGTGTACAATTTTTAATGTCATTTTTTCTCATTTCAAATAACTTTTTATTTTTAAGATAAAAACATTTTTATACATTAAAATATTATTTTATTTTCAATATAAAAAGACTTTTAATAAAAAATAAAAAAAATTTCATTTTCGGAAAAAAAGACTTTATCCAAACGAAGTGTTAACACCTTCGTTCAAAAAAAAATAAATAAAAAAATTAACACTGTCGGGACAGACCCGAGACAAAGGCACACCAAACAACAACGTCACGACAAACGACGTTACAAGCTAGGCTACCGCTCTGGACTCGCCACGTGTACGGCCAGGAGATCTGGAGATGTTGAGGAATGGCGTTGAGCTGATGGCTTTAGATTCGCGGCCCACCTCAGCAGGGCACGTGGCCCAACATCTTGGACTTTGTCGTAAATATCTCCATCCTACGTGGCACCCCAGCCCCCTCAACACCTCCAGTTTGTCCACGTCAGCAACCCGACGAGTTGTCAAGTCCTCAGAATATCTTCCCTTCTCCTCCTCCTCCTCATTCCCTAATTACCAAAAAAAAAAAAAAAAAAGCGGTTATTTCTAAATTTCTCTGTCTATATAGTCTTTCCGTTTCTCAGACCGGTCAAATATGTTTGTTTATTTTAATTATAACTGTAAATTAGCAGAAAGTGTAAGATTTCTGGTTGTTGATCGCTTTTTCTAACATGTAAATCTTAATCTGTGAAGTTGCTTTTTTCTTTTTTTATTTTTGGAAAAATTTTGGAAAATTTTTCCTTTTCTTGATATTTTTTCAGCTGGATCGAATAGGAAGTTATGAAACTCTAAAGGTATATTTACACACACACACACATTTAAGTTTGAGAAGTTCAATTTAATTTTATTTTTTTGCTCCTATTTTTGAGGGTTTTTCAATATTTTGTCGATTTTTGTAAGAATGAATTTATTTATCACGTAATAATTAGTTAAGGCTTATATTTAAATTTGTTTGAAGTATTTTCTCTCATGGAAATGGAATTCTCCTTCTGGATTGACTAAGGGTTTCAACAAAAAAATTTTTATTTTTTATTTTTTGGGTATGGTTATAGAGGAAGTTTCTGCAAGAATTCATTTCTGTTCGGTTCTCCTTTTTTTTTTTTTTTTTTTTTTCTGCTTTCTTTTTGGGCTTTTTTTATTGTTCTGTGGAGTTGTGTGTGTGTTTTTCCTGATATGACGTTCTCGGTGTTACAGGGTTAAAGCAATTTAATGGATTTCTAACATATTTCAATGGGCTAAGAGATCCGTTCTGCTTAGAAATGGCCTCTATTTCTTCATTCATCCATTTAGTTTTCCGTAAAACTCATCATAACGGTGATTCGGGGATCTAGGAGATAAACTGGTTCATAGGATTGGAGGTTTGGTTCTTGAAAAGCATACGTTTTTTTGATATTAATTCTTATTTTCTGAAGCCGGGATTTTACCTGTTATGGTCAGTGTTTCTGAATTCGATTCGCAGGGAGTGTCCTGATGAGCTCCGATGACCACGACTCCAAAGAGCTTCCGGAATTAACTCACCAGCTGCAGGACGGGAAGAAGGGAGTTGACGATGAAGTTGTGGTTCAGGAGCAAAGATTACTTGAGGAAAATGAACTGAGAAGCAGTAACGCACCAGCGGATGTGAAAGATGGGCAGGGTAGGGCGGCTGAAGCCCAGGCTGTCCGGCAAGTATCGCAGCAGCCGCCTCAAGGAGCGATGGTGTGTTGGGAGAGGTTCCTACATCTTAGGTCCCTCAAGTTTTTGCTAGTGGAGAACGATGATTCTACTCGCCATGTTGTCACTGCACTACTTCGAAATTGCAGTTACGAAGGTTGGTAAAGTGACTTGGTCAGGGTGATAGCATATTGTTTGTAAACTTTGTATATAATAGGACATGGTCTTTGGACAATTCAATTAAAGAAAATGTTGATATTGCTTTAAGTAGATGGTGGTATTTAGTTGCTTATTTCCTTTTCTTACAATCTAGGACCTAGGCCAAAAGGGGTAGCTTGTGGAATAAATTTTCTCTGTTCTGATGCTTCCCAGACTTCCATGGATTACCTACGAGAGTTTCCTGATCTTTATATGTATTTCTATAGAATCCTAGTCTGTTTATTTATTTATTTATTTTGGTTCCGGAATTGTAACCCGAAGAGACCAAGTGGATGCCAACCGATGCCCGGTATTACAGAAGAAACACCGGATCACTGCGTCGGAAAAACCAGGCTTGCTGTCCGGGTAATAAATATAAACGAGTCTGACCATCAAGAGCCCAATCGTTTGGCTTTATTGTAGCTTTTTTAACGATTTTCATCTTTCAAGTAAGGTTTCTTCTGTTTGTGGACTACCGGATTTCACTCTTCAACTCTTCCCGCCGCACATTCACTAGAATCAGAAGATTCAGTTTCTAATTTTTCCCCCCTTCCCCTTTTGGGTGTATTTTCTTGGTAGACTATATAATTTTATTACTTAAAAGAAACGGTACAACTTTTAGTCTGGATCAACTATTTCCCCCTTTTACGCTTGTGCCATGTACCATAGTGATGACACGTAATTACAATTGTAGTATTCACATTCGACAATTATGGTATGTGCTTGTGTATTTTCAGTTATTGAAGCCACGAATGGATTACAAGCATGGAAGATACTTGAAGATTTGACCAATCATGTTGATCTCGTTTTAACTGAGGTAGTCATGCCTTGCTTGTCAGGCATTGGTCTTTTATGCAAGATCATGAGCCATAGGACACGCAAAAATGTTCCTGTGATTAGTAAGTTTCTCTTCATTTCCATATTTTAATAATTTTTTTGGAATTAGAACGGAACTGTTTTTACAGTTTACAAGATAGATACTTTTAACTGTGTTTCCGGTGAGATTTGTCTGCAGTGATGTCATCCCATGACTCAATGGGTCTAGTCTTTAAGTGTTTGTCAAAGGGTGCTGTTGATTTTTTGGTGAAGCCCATACGGAAGAACGAGCTTAAGAACCTTTGGCAGCATGTTTGGAGGAGATGTCACAGTGTGAGTTATTGCATTTTCCCATTGTTGTTGGCCAACCGATTTGTGTCTTTCAGTTGAAGCAAGTTATTCTCCTGCGGACATTTCTAGCGAAAATGGATTTTTTTTAAATACGTAGGAATAGCGTAGTACTTTTTGAAGATGGGTAGCTCCCTCGTAACTTACCTGGCCAAAGGGGGTTAAAAAGAAAAGAGGAGAGAGTGAGGCATTTTCCTTTCTGAACACGAAACTCAATTTGAAAGTCTTAATTTTTTGAAAATAATATTATAGAGGATTGATATTGAATCCATTATTAAAATATCAGATTTATCTGTTATTGCTGCTTGTCTCGAGTTATTAATCCTAGCTCTAGTTCTTCCTCAGTCTAGTGGGAGTGGCAGCGAAAGTGGCGCACAGACTCAAAAATCTGTTAAATCAAAGAGGGTTGCAGAATCTGAAAACAACTCAGGAAGCAATGACGAGGAAGAAAATGGGAGTATTGGTTTGAACGCCGGGGATGGAAGTGACAATGGGAGTGGCACTCAGGTATAAGGGTCTAATATAAATTAGCAAGATATTTAATAGTGTCTAGATATTATTCACGATTCCATTTTACCGCGATTTGAGTTAAGGTGAAAAAAGTATTGAGATTTCTAGAACGAAACTACCAATATATCTGTAGGCTACTAATGAATTACATTTCAATCACAGTTGTTAGTCTCGATTCCATCATGTTGTTTTGTAAGATATGAATGTGTATTGTCGAATATTAATTTGTTCTGTTGATCCATTATGTAGAGCTCTTGGACTAAACAAGCTGTAGAAGTTGACAGCCCAAGACAGATGTCTTCATGGGGTCAAATGGCCGAGTGTCCTGGTAGTACTTGTGCCCGAGTCGTCTATCCAAATGCTGAAATTGGTGGTGAAATTTTGGTTTCAAGAAAAGAGTGTCCTGAACAGAATGAAAAAATTGGTGTGCTTCGAGTTTCCTTGACCTTTTCTTTGTACACGTTATGTGTAAGGTTTTATATGTAGTATTCCTTCTTATGCATTGAATGTCTATATTTGTAACGATGAATATTTCCTTGAAGACGGAGGCGCAACGGGAAAGACTTGGAGATCGGCATGGCCAGTACACTGAAAGTACAACTTGAATATCTTAATGAGTGTCCAACCAAATATAC
This sequence comes from Ficus microcarpa, assembly GCA_025413485.1. Classification (NCBI taxonomy): domain Eukaryota; kingdom Viridiplantae; phylum Streptophyta; class Magnoliopsida; order Rosales; family Moraceae; genus Ficus; species Ficus microcarpa. The sequence goes on from CM046387.1 coordinate 33,399,666, forward strand.
TGTTACGAGACAAAATAATCCGGTTGAGATGGGTTACAATAAATTCAATGAGCAGAAAAACAAGGGACTGGTTGACTTTGATCATGAGACACCATCTAGGAAGCTGAGTTGTGAAAGTCATACGCTTACAGGTGCTGTCACTAATTCGATCGATCTTCAGATGGGCATCAAAGAGTTTCAGGCGCCAAATGGATATTGCAAAGTCTCAGATGTTAAGAGTAAAGGCTATAATTATACAGATGAAATGCCATCCCTGGAGCTCACCTTAAAAAGGCTTAGGGGAGTTGAAGGGACTGGCACAACAGTACAAGATGATCGAAACGTCTTGCGGCGTTCGGACTCTTCAGCCTTCTCAAGGTATAAGGAATTACAGAATATCTCGACTTTTCTTTATCTAGCGAGCTCCATATTTTGTTTCAGCTGGAGTGAACTCTTTATTATGTCTCTGCAGGTATAATGCAGCATCAAATGCTGACAAGGCTCCGACTGGGAGTGTGGGAAATAGTTTTCCACGTGATAATAGCATGGAAACAACAAAAAAGGAATTTCACGACATTCAAACAAGTGGCAATCCTCCCAATCATAGCGCAACGTTTGCAGGTGCTGCTAGCAACAATATTGATGTGTGCTATACAACCGGTAACGCTTTTACCAATCATGTTGTTTTTAACAAGTCGGTCACAGCATCCACTGTCCAACAATTGTATCCTGCATCTGCTTTCCATCCTGTGAAAAATGACCTTTTGTGTGCTCCACAACAAGTTAAAACTGATAATGGCGGCGATGAGCCAGCTAGAAAAGTGCTACCTCAATCAAAGGGTGCCCACGAGGAACAGCATACTCAGCAACTCTATATCCGTTACGACAACTACCAGGTCCATCATCTAGCCGGTCATGGTATGCAACAACAGCAGCCAACTGACCATAATGATTTTTCGTTGAAGAAATTGGCGACAGCTGCTCCACATTGTGGTTCATCTAATGTGTTGAGTGGGCCTGTTGGAGGTAACACCGGAAATTACAGCATCAATAGAAGTGGCTCGGGCAGCAACCATGGGAGCAACGACGTAATTAAGATTGGAGGGACAAACGTTGAAAGTGATCATGGAGGTTCTGGTAAAAGTGGCGGTGGTGATGCTAGTGGGAGTGGAAGAGCAGACGGCAATAAGTCTGTCCTCAGAGAAGCTGCTTTGACCAAGTTTCGCCAGAAGAAAAAGGAGAGATGCTTTCGTAAACGGGTAACTGAAACTTTTTGCTTCCGTCGATTGTTTTGTTTTCAGAAGGCATAATTTTCTTGTGGTAAACTGTTAAAAGGCCGCTGAATCCTGTATATAACATTTAGGACATTAGTAGCATCTACTTTTGGAATTTCATATGTCAATAGAAAGTTGTTCAGGTTAGTTCAACTGGGGTTTTCGTTGGACTTTCAGGTGCGTTACGAAAGCAGAAAGAAACTAGCAGAGCAGCGACCCCGCCTCCGGGGACAGTTTGTGCGGGAGACAACAGCGAGTGAGAACACGAGCAAGGCAATGGACAGCTAGCTAATTCTTGAGCCGGCTTTTCATTTCAGACGGCATGCAATCTACGTGTATGCATGCATTCAAATATGTCGTACCATTAACGAGCAATGCATGTCTGGAACTAGGTATTCTTGGTGGAGACTCTTTTGGAACTCTTTTAGACGTCTTGAACTGCATTCTATAACTGTGATTCTATTCGAACTCTTAGAGGACTCTTCCAGCGTTGATGAGAACTGCACTCTCTTTGGTGTGCTTTTGTTTTAATGGCCATGGTTCGGTTTGATCTAGAAGCTCTTCAGTTCATTGTTGTAGTTTAGGGGGTGGTTGGTGAACGAGTTTAGTTTAAGATTTTTAAGTTTTAATAGTAATTTTTCAGAAAAGACAAAAAACTTTTTCAGAAAAAGACAAAAATCATGATGAAAAAAGTACAATTTAATTTAAGATGAGTTACAAACCAAACTTACCCTTATTGACATATTGTGACCATAGGCATGGTAATAACACATTTGACTCTGTTAGAAAATAAATAATTTGAATCTCTCATTCTAACTTTCAAAAAATAAAAATGAAATAAGTTAACTGAAATCACATAAAAAGCTAGCCTAAAATTTCTAGATTGAAATAAGTTAACTAAAACCACATAAAAAGTTGGCCTCAAATTCTTAGATTAAAATAATGTCGAGGAGTTGACAAATCGTAAAACCTCAAATTTTCAACTTTTTTTATTTTTTATTTTTTATTGAATTTAGAAATGAGAAATTCGAACTTTACATCTTTAGGTGGAGTCGGATGTAATATTATTGCTAGATTATAAGTACAATCACATATTGTCAAGGTTTTTGATATTGCTGAAAATTTAAAGTTAGGAAGGAAAGAAAGAAAAAAACAGATAGAGAAGAAACAAGCAGGACGAGATTGAATGATTAAAATGATAAATATTTATCGTTAGATAAAAATTTTGAAAAAAAGAGAGAGAGACAGAAAGATTAAAACGAAACTATTTACCTACTTTTTTCTTAAATGCTATCAGGATAAATATAAGAAATAATTACACAAAAGTCTATTTTTAGAGTTTCATTTTAAAATATATTCATTTTTTTTTATAATATTATGTATGTTTTCATTTCTAAAAACACAACTGTTTGTAGTACCCATTTATCCTTTTACTATATTTAATGTCGTTTTCCTTCGTTATGATTCATTTTTTTCCTTATTTATTTATTATTATATTTTTATCTTAATGATTAATTCTTTATTATTGTGATGACTTATTAATATAATTAAGTTTTTTTTTATAAATATATTTCTTAAATATGATTTAGATTTCTTACAAACCTTCTTTTTTTTTTTAGTATCATTTTAAGTTCTTTATGATAATTGTAACATTATTATGATAATTTATTAATTTATTATTAGTATTGTTTTAATATTTAGCTTCTAAAGTTTAAAGTTTAAATGCGTGATGAAATTGTTTATTTTTTTATGATAATTACTATATCATTATGATGTTTTTTTTAAATGTGTTATGGTTTTTTTCTTTATGGTATTATTATATCTTTATGATGTCTATTTTTTTCATAATATTTACTATTTCCTTATTTATTTTTTTAAGGTTTTAAAGTGTTTCATGTTTCTTTACAATATCTATTTATTTATTTTATATGTTCCTTATGAATTTTATTTTAATGGCTAATTATTTATTATAATGAATGTTTTTCATGTATCATAGAATTAATATAAGTTATGGTTCTTTTTTCTTTATAATAAAGCAAGTAAAATGGTCTTTTTTCCTTTTTAATAAAAGATTTGTTTAGTTTTACATTTTTTTAAAGATTTTTTCTTTCCTTTTTTAATCAATTCTTTATTTGCTTAGTTTTAATTCTTGACAAAAGGGTAATATGGTTTTTATAAGTATCACTTTAGATATTTATGTAAATAAAAGAATTGATTCAAATTTATGTAAATAAAAGGATTATAATCTTTTATGTAAATAAAAGGATTATTTATGTAAATAATCCTAAACATAATTTTCTCATTATTATTTGATTAAAATTTGCACTTAAAAAAAAAACCCATCCCAGATTTGAAGGATCAAAATTGGTGGATACGTTTATAATCTTTATCTAGTTATTATTATTATTATTATTATTTATTTCTTAATTATCTTATAATTCTTCACCCACTTCCATCTGATCTATCATATCAGACAGTGTAAATATCTCTGTTGGTATAATGTGTACCGGGTCGTTGGACCCTACTTGTTGGGTGCGGCAGAATTAATGACATGAAACTGCCATCCATTCGTATTTAGAGGAAACGGGGGCTCCACGGCACCCTCTCATATGTTACTTGTATATATATATATACATATAAAATATATATTAGTTTAAAAACATATGTGATGCACATGATTTGCTATATTTGAAAAAATTTATCTAAATAATATATATATTTACATAAAAAAAATCAGACATGAAAAAAAGATCATAAAGATAAAATGACTAAAATATTAAAAATAAATCAATATAAAAAAAAGACTAAAATAAAAAAATAAAAAAAATTGGGCCAAAAGAAAAAAACTGAAGGACTAAATAACGTTTTTAAAAATTTTCGTCAAAAAGGATATACAATAGCTGTTTTTGAGCTTTCCTGTACGTGTGTCTATATATATATATATATATATTCACATGTGTTTCACTAGAAAAATGTAAAGTTAGAATTTCCAACCTCCAACTAAAAAAATATGTTATATTCTTAAAAATTCACAACTAGAAACTGTTGTAGATTTTAATTCTTCAAATATTAATTGGTGGGACATTGACACTGATATGGGTATTCAATTTTACTAATGTTTGTCGGATAATTATGACACGAAAATCTATTCTAGATCTGAAAATGTTAATTACTTCAAACAATGAATAAATTATAAGAGTGCTAATAGTTTCTTGTCCAGGATTATACAGCTTGGACAAATCGACTCCTTTCTCTTTCGCTATTATTCCTGTACTACCACATGAATTAGTCTCATTGGCTGCCATGATGTATCTTGCTTTACAGCCAAGCTAATCCTCAAGCTATGCGTAAATTTATTTCCATCCATATTTATTTATAATTATATTATATTGCGTTTATGCTTTGACTGGTTCACTTTTGAAAACGTGACGGATAAAAGACAGGAAAAAGTTTGGAATGATATTTATTTAATGTGTAATTAAAAGGGGAATTTTGACAAAATTAATTGACGAGTTGGAATAGACAAATAAAATAAAGTAAGAGAAAAAAAAATCACAAGATAAGTATTGGACTGTCACGTAGTGAATGATTAGACTGTGACGTGGTAGTTCAAAAATTAATAAGGACGAAAGCAATATTCATAATGCATTCGTTTTTTGAAGGATGGTAATAGATAAGCCTATATGTAGGTATACGTACATTTGATTTATGGTGGTCTAGACATGCATGCAAGTCACTTGATGCTTCAAATTTCTGAAAGTTTTGTTGTGTGCTTAAAATTACTTTCGCAAGCCACAAACTTGTGTAAAGCGCCGGGGTGGTTGGGGAGGGCGTGGTGGTTGGGGAACTAACTTTGAAACATGTTAACTTAGAGTAGAAAAGAAGTAAATTCTGGATCTTTCAGTACAATATGTATACATATACATATATATATATATGAATTATGTTGATTTGATACTCTCTTCATAAATGTCAAAGAAGCATAATATAATGTGAAGATTTTCTTGTTCTCTTTTGTTTTAAGTCAAAGAAGATAAGAAAAAGAACCAAGTATATCTTCGAATCCTTGATGAAAAAGAACAACTAGTACACAAGGAGACAATACGAAGCAAACAAACGTAAAACATGGGTTGTCTCACTATTAAAGTAATAACTCGACTTTGTTTTTCCTGAATAAACACGAAACAACGTATTTTTTCCCCAAACATTTCACTGCTTTTCCTAAACAAAGAATATGTATTCGTGTGCATATATATGTATGCATAGAGAGAGAGAGAGAGAGAGAGAGAGAGAGAGAGATTTCAATACGTCTTCTTTAATTCCTTTTTGTTAGCTTACTAGGAAAGTGGGGGAGTTATTGCTTTCACAATTTTTTTTTTTTCGTTTTTTGTTTTTTGTTTTTTGTTTTTTGTTTTTTGTTTTTTGTTTTTTGTTTTTTGTTTTTTGTATTTTGTTTTTTTGGGTTTGTTATTGCTTTTACAAGTTACATGAACATGATTTCAGACGCACTTTAAATTTAGATGATTTGTTCTTGATTATTGTGACCATTTCATACACATTCATAACCAGTTGGGAAAGATAAAAAGGAATAATAATAGTTAAAAAAAAAAAAAAGACTAGGGTTTTAAGTCACTGTCACCATCACAACAGATATTATATTTGACGTTTGTTATTGTTGTTGCGGAAACAAATATATATACGGACACACATAATTTACACTATCGTTAGATGTAGTCATGAATTTCTCTTAGATCGGCATAAAAGAGGATCTCTAACATACGCCTTATGTTAAAGCCAAATTTAATGTTTGGATAGAAAAATCATTTTTTTAGTATAATGTTATTTTCAATTTATATTAAATATTATAAATGTTAAATTTTAGCACTCATTGTTCTTGGTTGATATCTTGTTTTTTCTTATTTAATCATTTTATTAGTATTGTCATTTTTCAAGTGTTTAAACAAAAAAAATTACTTTTACGAGTTTCAATACTAAACAATTATCAAAATGAATAGTATTAGAAAAATAATATTATGGATTATACATTAAAGCACAAATCAAATTCGCTATTTCACACTTTTTTGTGACAAAATTACAAATATAACATTGATATTTACATTTATATTGGAGATGATCTAAAAAAAGCTTTACTATTTTTTTTACTCTAAGATGACATTGATAAGATTTAATGTTAAAAAAAAAAAATCTAAAACCAATAAATATAACTTACCGTACACTACCAGAAAATGATATTGTTTCATTTGATAGCTTTATAGAATAAAGAATAATGCTAAAGATACGAACTCTAATTTCAACCATGGTTCCATCTCACATAAAATGTGAGTTATCGTTATCTTATTGATAGATATTTAAAGAATTATCTTGTCAACTAAAATTAATAAAATTCATTTACCTTTGTCAATTAATAAATATTTAAAAACGACAATGCAACACAATAAATTAAACTTTATGCCACTAGCACTATAAATTCTAAACTAAATATTACTTTTATCTTTACACTTTTAACCTTTACATGTTCCTTGGTAATGTGAATATATATATATATATAGACATGGAAACGAGGAAAAGGAATATGAAAAGCACGTGGGCACGTGCTGATCTGATGATTAGCATGATACAACTACCAGTCACAGACGTGGAATTTCAGTTTATTGGCGATTTTTTTTTTTTTTTTTGGAGGTTGGGACAATGCAAATCGGAGGATGGCACCACCACACGTCCTCAACTTCCTGTTTTTCCCAACTAACTTTTTGAAGGCCCTATTTTCTTCAACTAATTCTCATATCCTTTGTTTTTTTTTTTTTTTTTTTCCTCAGCAAAAAAGGGGAAAAAAAAATCTCAGATACTTTTCTTACAAAAAGACAAGCCCTGTCAAGACAATTCCCACTCCACTAAACTTTACTTAACACGCTCAAACTTGTTCATTCCATATATATATTATATGTATCTATTTATACCTCATAGATTCTTTGAATTTTGAACTACTAAGGACTTTTATTCTCGATTATATTTTGCCCATTTGTTTTTCGTTTTGATCTGTTTTGGTTTTTCATTTTCTATTGAACAATGTTGAACGTGAAGAAAAGATAGCATGACTTTATATGAATACTTCTTTTACTATTATCTAGTTAGATTATTTTAGCTTTATTTTATGTAATTTAAAAAATCCTTCATTATACATCATTTTCCTTTTACATTTACAACAAATCATTGCATATTATATCCCACGAAAAGGAAAGGATAAGAAAGGGGAAGGAAAGTCATGCTTAATTAGAGAGAGAAAACTTTTTGTTTATTTACCCTTTCATGTTGTAGTAGGCCACATTATACAAACATCATTGCAAAGACACTTTTAAAATCTTTCAAAAGGGTAATTGATGAGCTAGCTATACTCTCTCAACAACAAGCATGAAGCATGTCTTAGGAAACAAGTGCCCTCAAAATGGGTTCTCATTCAAAATATGACAAGCTACACTGACATCTCTTAATTTATGTTAATTTTATAGGAACATATCCTTAAGTCTCGATCTAATTTAATTACACTGACCCCGCTTGATCTTAACCTAATTAAATTATTCAAGGCTTTTCAAAAAACCGAGGATACAACTTCGAGGTAATATCCTAGCCTGTAATATGAAACAAATTGTCCCCCAAAATATATCGTCACAATTGGAATAATATATTTAATTTCAGGGATATAATTAACCATTACTCAAATCAAAATTTAAATTTCTACTATTTGTAGCCCATGGCCTAGCTACCTAATTCCTCCGTCTCTTCCACACTTCTTTGGTCCACAACCATCCAAAAAAATTGATAATTCTCTTCAAGTTCTTCACATTTTCTTGTCATCATCAATAAAGCTAAGTTGCTTTCATTTCTCTAGAAGAAAGAAAATCCATTGGCTAATCCAAAATAGATCCTGCCTAATTCTTCTAGACCTTTTACTGTTTACTCCTTTTTTTTCTTTTTGGGGGTCTTTTTTGTTTTTAAACATTGCCAAATAGCCATTCTAGTTTAGTTTTTGTTCTTCACACACACTTGAATTGCTCTATTACCCTTCCTACTTCCTTGGTCCACATTCAAGATTTGAGGTTTGGAACTATCTTTCCACCTCATCCCCTAAAGGGGTAGTAAGAAAGATCAAGGTTCGATAGTTTGGATTCCGAGCAAAAAAATACGGCTTAGTACATTGATAATATCCAAAATCATAACTCACATGAAACAGTTCTTACGGGCATGTAAGACTCGTGTGAAACCCATTTCATGTGAGTTGTAAAATCAAATATTATTATTACTACCACCGATACTCTTTAATCATTCTTTCATGACTATAAGTCTGTCAGAAAGGAACACATTCAAAAGCCACAGTCTTTGGCTCAATTTCCTCCGTTGCAGGCTCTAACAAGTAGCAAATAGCTGGACCAGCTTATGTCTGCCCAATGACAGTGTCGTAGTGTTGTACACGCGCCTTAATTGTACGTGGGGCATAGTTCCCATTCTAGCACGAGCCAGATTTCGTAGGCTCAAATCTATATAAATCTCTTTATATTAAAAAAAAATTTTACATATATAAACTATTAATTAGTTTGGTTTGAATTATATAGGGAAATAAGAACAAAGGGTCAAAGATGTTCACAGAGAGTGAAAGACGGTTAGTTGGCCATGCCAATAAGGCTGGCTGGTTGTTTAAGTCACCGACAAAGTCTTTTTGAGACCCTCAAACGGGTGGAGAGAGAGAGAGAGAGAGAGAGAGGAAATAGTCACTGAAGTGTAACGCTTAATGCCAAGGACAAAAGCTTGAAAAAAACCAAAAAAATAAAAATTAAATAAAAGTCCAAACTTGTGTTTTACTAAACTAGCAGTAAAATATTGTGAAAGTAGTTGTTGTTGGAATTCCCTCATTAATTTGTTTTTTTTTTTTAAACAGTGAACTGCCTTGCATTCATGTTTCATAAACTTATGAGAAAGCAATCACTCTCTCTCTCTCTCTCTCTCTCTCTCTCTCTCTCAAAAGGGAAAGTCTCAAAAAATAAAGACATGACCAGAAGAACTTAGATATGATATGAACTTTTGTTAAGGTATTGTTAGAGTATTTCTCTCTTTGTCCAAGGTCAAGTTCTTTGTATTTATTTCACCTTTTTTTTTTCCTTCTTTTTGTTTGGTTTTAATATGTTTTTATTTAATTTGCTGACTTGTGTATTTTGTTTGGCAATATTCCATGGCTCAGTATTATGAGAGATATCAGAGAAGACAGCTAGCAACCCCTCTGGTCTCTTCTTCAGCTTCTTTGTACCAAAAAAAAAAAAAGTTATTTGGTTAGTTCCTCTCTCTCTCTCTCTCTCACACTCTCCATTTCTTGGTTGTTCAAGCTTTTTTCTCGAACTCATCTTTCTTTTTCTCTTCTGGGGTTCATTCTATGTATGAAAATTTTATTTTTGGTAAATATTATATGTATGAAATTTGAGTTTTGGTAAATGTTTTTCTCCCTCTCTCCCTCTCTCTCTCTAGAGACACTTCTTGTTGACTGTGTTTTTCTTTCTTTAGTAAACTAGACGTGTAGTCTATAATAATCTCAAGACAGGAAGAAGAAGAAGAAGAAGAAGAAGAAGAAGATGTTTAATGTAGTTACTCTGACTTGTTGGCTAATGATTTTATTTTTTCTTTTGATGTAAGTTTTTTTAAGAGACAATTTGAAACTATTTCTACTAGAAATAGAAATTACTTGAAAAAAAAAAAAAAAAAAAAAAGAAGGGAGTGAAGTGAAGCTAAGTTTGCAGGCTCGAGAGTACTGAAATAGTAATGGGCCTTAGATATTTAACGTACGAAAATACTGTTTAATTTTTTTTCCCCAATCTGTTTTTTGTTTGTTTCTCAATTTTTCTGATGTGCCATGGGCAAAAACCCTCTTTCTGCTTTTAGGTGTTTCATAATGTCTGTCAGCTTTGGTAGATATCATTATAAAGACATGGTTTTTAATAATCTTTTTTGTCGTCAAGTTTCATTTTGATTGTCTAGGAGAATAGTTATAACATAAAAAGAAAATAGTTTTTTTTTTTTTTTGGAAAAAAATGGTTAGTTGGTCCTTCCCTTTCTTCAATACTGTTAAAATTACTTGAATTAAATTTTATCATCTTTTTTTTTCCCCCCGAAAAAGGGTTATTTAATTTCCCTCAGAAATTTAATTATCTGTTTGGCATGAATTATATTTTACTCTTCTTCATTCTCTTCATTTAATTGTTGTGTCATGTGTTTACCTATGTAGAATTCGATTATCATGCAGGTTTGAAGTAGAGGATTAGCAGTTAATCGTCATTAGTCTTTATTGAGACGAAGAAAAGCTTCAAGATGATTCAATTCCATGATCGTTAGAAATTATCGTTGGCAATGGATGTTAAGGAGGCAGAGAGGACGGTTATTGCTAAGCCGGTTGCTTCGAGGCCTTCTTGTCCTGGCTTCAGATCCTTCACGGAGCTCCTCGCTGGTGCCATAAACGCTGCGCCGGCTACCACATCTTCTGAGGCTGCAGTTCCAGCCATTAGGCCAAAGACAGTGAGGTTTAAGCCAATGGTGCACCGTGCACCCGCCGGGTTGATTTCGTCTCAGGTATATTCGTAGTCCTGGAGATGTTCTCTTGTTCTGACTTTATTGTGTTTCTCTGAACTTATGGTTTTGCAAAATTTCCAGGTGGAGATTTGTGGCGCTGCAGTTTGTAATTCGTCTGATAAGAGTTCTAAACCGGATGGAAAATCGACCGTGGTATACAAACCATTGGCGAAGGTTGTGTCAAAGACAACTGTTTCTCTCTTGGCAAATATGGTTAGTAGCTGAATTTCGTTCGAACTATTTGTAAGGCTTGTATAGGTTTTTTTCTTATCATTTTATTTAGAAAAATACTTATCATCATCGGTCAGTGATTGACATAAAGACTGTGTGAGATCTATATTATGATATGCGAGTCACAGAGTTGATGTGTAAATAGATGCAGATGGTCCAATGGGAGCAAGAATTTATAAAAACATTTTGAACCTTTCTCAGCGGTTGATTTAGAATGTGTGATGATCATCGCGGGCAGGGATAAGTTCCATTGTTCTTTTCTTTTTAGCATTCGGTTTTATCTTCGGGTGAAGCAAAGCCGGGAGAGTAAAATGCATCTATTTTGTTTTTCCTGATCAGGGAAAATTCAATCACAGCCACCAACCGAAACAATCATCAGTCGAGTCCAAACTTCAACATCTACACCAAGATAAACAAAACTTCAAATCCCAATTGAGCTCAAGTCTACACCAGAATCTTTCTTCAAGAACCGCAACAGATCACACAACCGAGGCCTCAAAGACGGTGTCCACGTCAGAGAACCACGAGGAGGATCCGAGGTCTCTACCGCCCATGGGAAGCAGCGATAGGCCTTCTTATGATGGATACAACTGGAGAAAATATGGGCAGAAGCAAGTGAAAGGAAGTGAGTTTCCGCGGAGTTATTACAAGTGCACGCACCCGAATTGCCCGGTGAAGAAGAAAGTCGAGAGGTCTTTGGATGGACAGATTGCGGAAATTGTCTACAAGGGTGAACACAACCATTCAAAGCCCCAGCCTCCTAAGCGCAGCTCAAGCGGGACGCAAGGATTAGGACTAGCATCCGACATCGCTGGTCAAGATATGAATAATCGGTTATGGAATAGTCAACTTACCGAGAGAAATGATGGTTCTGAAGCAAGAATAGACAATCAAAACGAAGCTGGATTTTCGCAACATTCATATCAAAATAAAGCTTCACAACCTTATGATTCTCTCGCAACCGCAGTGGACAACACTTGTAGTCCCAGTGTTGAGCCTGAGGAAGTAAGCAAGGAACTTGAAGTAGAAGATGATGAGCCCAAGATTAAAAGAAGGTAAGAAAAGCTAAAATCTTAGAACCATCGCACACGGTAAAAAAGTAAAATTACGCATCCCACATTACTTTACAACAGTTTTGACACACTGACGCGTATATAGTGATTGCATTACCAACAATGATAAATAACGCTTTTCTAAATCTTGCTATCAGCCGATATTGGCCCTTTCTGGCTAATAATTGGACCGAATGTCCATCAAAGATATGGTATTGGCGAAATGCATTGAAGTCGAATGCTGTATGATTTTATAGTTGAAGCTATTCTGTCTCTCTTTCAGAAGAGGTGAAAATCAATCCAGTGAAGCAGGCACATCAGGGGAAGCCATGCAAGAGTCCCAAGTTGTGGTGCAGAATTCTAGTGATCCCGAGATCTCAGGCGACGGCTTTCGCTGGAGGAAATATGGACAGAAAGTTGTGAAGGGCAATCCATATCCCAGGTTAAGATTTCAGATAACTTGAACCTTTTTTATTTTTTTATTTTTTTGAGGAAACATGTTTATTGTTACATGTATATAAATATTTTTCCAGCTTCAAAATTCCACGTGGGGCTTCCAATATCCTCTTCTTAGGTTCCAAAGGGAAGGGAAAAAAAAAAAGGCTTTGTCTTGAATCTGTAATCTTATCGTACGCTTGTCTAACTGCATTAGTTAGAACCGAAAAATTATGCAAGTTGACGAAACTTGATGAAAATCAGACAATTTAAAACGGCACAATACTTGTAGAACAAGAAATCTCTTATTTCTTTTGTCTGCGTTTGATTTATAGGTTCAAACATAATATTTTTGGCTTTAATTTTAATTCATATTTTTATGAGCGAAAAGAAACAAACGGCATGTTTTTCGATAAAATTCCCTCAAATTCTATTATATTCTTGTGTTGCAGAAGCTACTACAGATGCACCAATCTGAAATGCAACGTGAGGAAGCATGTGGAGAGAGCATCAGACGATCCAAGGGCTTTTATCACAACATATGAAGGAAGACACAACCATGACATGCCAATCAGGACCCATCCAAATCCGGTGGACCCACCAAAAGCCCCTACTACTTCTAAACACAGACAGACCACATGATTTACACTTTGGAACACACCTATTTTAGCCAACTCATTAGTTTTTTTATCTGACACCCCAAAATAAATTAAAATAAAATAAAATATAAGGTTGCAGATTAAGGTTTAAAAAAAAGAAGGGGCATTTGATGCCCAAATAACTGCTGTGATTCTGGTGCTCACCTTAACTTAGAATCTCATTATTAGTGAAGATTAGGTTAAATGTCACTACTGGTTATCATCATTGCTATATATATATATATTTTTTTTTTTTTTATTTTTTTTTTTTCAAATAATAACACGAGACAATGTTAGGGCGTATTATCCGATATTAGATGTAAGAGTTTGTAGTTGATTGAGAATCGATGATAATAATGATGATCGTGACCGATATATGTAGTATATGACTTTAATGTCTATTTTAATTGAGAATCTAATAAGTGAGACAAAGTGTCTGTCATCGTTACTATTTTTCATTTAAAGTTATGATACTTGATAATTTTAGCATGAGTTGATCTGATATTTGAGGTAAAAAATCCGTATTGTACTGATGATGATCACCACGGATACACGTCGTGTCTCTTCATTTGGAAAATCCGTATTAGTTGGATTGTAAGTGGACAGATTCGACAAGAAACAGTTCAGTTATTCTTGTCTGTTTGACGGGTTGCATGATATTTTCATTTATATTCTTGCAGATTTTTAAAATAAAATATTAGTACAAAATTCAAAAAAAAAAGATTTTTTTTAATTTTAATTTTTTTACTTTTATGTTGATGGATAAGTTAGCTTCACTTTGGTTCATGAACCGTACACATACGGGCACACACGTATATGTACATATATATTTCTTTATTTTTTTCTGAACACATATGTATGTCTGTAATAAGATGGAAACTGAAGGTGATTTGGTGGATTTTGACGTCTCTATTCTCTTGTCCTTCAATGGAGATGGGACAGCTGGGCTGAACTGAAGAAACGTCAAGTTTTTCTGGTTAACTTGCAACCAATAATGAAGAACACTGGATTGGTTTCACATGAACAACAATTTAAATTAATTAAAAAAAAAAAAGCTTAACTATCATTGAGAGGAGAGTTTGGAACAATTCCCTGTGGGATCTCATTATTGAATATAAAGCTTGCGTGGACACACACACACACACACACACACAAAATATTTTTTGAGATGCAAAATGCTGTTATTTTCTGTTAACATTCAAGCTATTAAACGATGATCACATAATGTTGAAATAATTGGAAAGTTCATCATTAGTTTTAACGGTTAAGGATCAAAACTGTCTGAAAATTTTAAATTTAAGAATTAATGAAAAAATTAAGGACCAAATTATCAGAATTCTAGTAGTTCAAGACCTAACAACAATGTATATTTTTTTGTGCTAGTTGTAACGAAATGTGTAGGACATTGATAAAAGTTTCTTTTTTCTTTTTTCTTTTCTGGGGTTTAAAAAAACATTATTAATTTAAAGTTTCTGGCTTACGTGACACGTCAAATATAAACCCATAAAAAGATAAGCCAAAAAGGAAAAATCTTTTGTCCAAAGTTTGGGTTGGTTGAAAATGTCTTCAAAAAGAGATTTTATAAATAATATTAAAACGTGGTTGCCACTTCCTTTTGCCACATACTAGGAACAATAATACTGGCAACTTCAAGATTATTATTATTTTTTATTATGTATTTAATATATTTTTTTATGACCAGCTGTCGGTAAATTTTTTATTGGAGACATAAAGTCTTCAGTAGATAAGGTGGACACGTGAGTCTCTATCAAATCATCTCCGCCGTTGGTCTGAGATAAGTGATCAGAGCCGTCCATTTTGCACGTACTGATGTGGGCCATCAGCGGTAAAATCCAGCTCATAGTTACGGGCGGTCCATCACGTAATCATTAGCCCAATTTTAAAAATGGAAATGAAATGACGTCGATTAGCCCATGAGAGTTATTATTCTTTTTTTTTTTTTTTTGATGTAATGATGATATTTTTTTCAAGAAGAAGAATTTTTGCATATAGATTTGAAATGAAAAATTAAAAAAGATTCATTAATGTTGAAACACTATACAAAAAAGAAAAAGGATAAAATATTTTTTTAAAAATGGCGAGTAATGTTTTTTATTTGTATTTTTGAAGTATCAAGACCAAGGCTTTTTATTTTTATTTTTAAGAATATAGAGACCAACCATTTTAATTGAAAATTTTTTACGAGTGTTCCTAATTTCTACAATATTTAACAGTTTCGTTTTTATGTTTTTAATTTCAATTAACTTATCCTTGAATTCTTGATTTAAGTGAAATGTTAGTAAAATCGTAGTAAAATCGAAGTGGACAGTTTGTGTATGGGAGCATCATATAAGTGTCATAAAACGAAAAATCACTATGCTTCACTTTGATCTCAACGATTTTGAACCCTTTTAGTCATTTTCCCCGCTCGATTGAATTGAAGTAACAAAAAACCTCAATCCCTTAAGGCCCCAAAATTTTTTCCATGAAACCCTAGCTGACTAAAAAGAAAGAAGAAAAGAAGGGGAAGAAAAGGGAATTTGCCAATTATATCTCTACAATTATAAGTAGGAGTGGCAATACGGATCGCGATACGACGACACGATTTTGAAACAACACGAATTTCGCATGTTCGGGTTAGGAAAAATAGGGGTCAAGTCAATTTCGGATCACCCAAAATTGACACGGAAAAGAACGGGTCGTGTTCGGGTTGGACCCGCAAAACCCTAACACGACACTTTTTTTCGTGTTAATTTTCAGGTCAATTTTCGTGTCAATTTTTGTGTCAGTTTCGTGTCAATTTTCAATTTCGAGTCAATTTCGGGTTAATTTCGGATTAATTTCGGGTTGATTTTGTGTCGCGAGTTGATTTCGTGTCACGGGTTGAATTTCGTATCGCTTGTCAATTTCGAGTTATTCGTGTTGCGTGTCAATTTTGTGTCGCGGGTCAAGTTCGGTTCGTGTCATGTCAACCCGTTACGGGTTCGTGTCGTGTTCGTGTCACGGTTTCGAGTCGTTTTCGGATCGCGGGTTGTGTTCAGGTCCGGAGAAAAAATTTTTGACACGGCTCTAATACGACACGAACCCAACACGGGACATGAATTGTCACCCCTAGTTATAAGCCTATGTGGAAGTGGAAGTAGCATTTGCCCTTTAAAGCATCACACGTGAGCTACCGTGACTTTTTATACTTTATTTTAAACTTAAGTTCTAACGTAAAAATTTCAACTTACCCTTTATTATTTTCTAAAAAATTAATAAACTTCTTAATTAATTTTTAAAAAATTCATCAATTTTAATATAAAAATTTCAATTTAAATCAGTGTTGCAAACATACTCTTTATCTTTTGTCTTCAATTATACAAACATTTAACCCAAATTTAACAGTTCAAAAATAAATTAATTATTTCAAAAAAAATAAATTAATGAAAATTAAAAATCTAAAATTGCAAACCGTTATAGATTAGGTAGAATTCAAGGAGCATCCCTGTAAATTATCCCTCTTTATCTTTATTATTTTGTTTACATTATTTTGGTTAATTAATTTAACTCTGCTGACCCCGACAATTCTCTCTTTCAGTGGTGTCGCTCGTGTTGGGTCTGTAAGTCTGTCTGCGCTGCTATTGGTTCGGTTGAAGAGTCGAGACTTGAGGGGCTTTCTTTGATTCCTCTCTCTCTCTCTCTCTCTCTCTCAATCAACTATCTTTTCTGCTTTCTTACAGATTCTCAGAGATATAACGAATTTATACTAGAAAACATATTTAAAAAAAAAAAAAAGAAGGAGAACATGTGTTGGATTCTGTGTTCTGGAAAATCCAACGGTAAAGCGACCAAGAAGAAGAAGAACAACATAGACGACAACGCTGATCAGATCAAACCACCCACTTCAGGTACTTTCTTATATTTATTTTCCCCCTTTTCAATATAATTTTTGTGGAAAGCTTGAAACTTGATATCAGGTTTGATAATATAGATACCCTTTTGATATTTGGTTCTGTTTTTATCACAAATGATGAGTTTTGATCGATTTCTTTTCTGGGTTTATTCTGTATTAATCGGAGACTAGGAATTTCTTGTCTATGTTTGCTGGTTTGTGATTTTTTTGTGTTTGTGTTTATCTTTTAGAAATCGTTCTATTTCATTAAATATGTGTTCTTAGTTTTGAGAAATTACATGTCTTTTGCCGTTTGCCGTTTGAATCGGCTTTGAGGTTATTCTGAATTTGCTTCTAAGCATTTAAAAAAAAATTTTTTTCTTCTTCCCTTTTTATTTTTTTTATTTTTTTAAAGTTAATTCTTGTCCTTTTTATCAAATTTTGGTCTTTGTGATAGTTTCTAGATGAACTTCAACCTAGGAAATCCCATGAAATCATTCAACTAAGGCATCAATTTATGTTCTTAAATGAAACTCTTGATATGCATTTTTCTACTAATATATAATACATGCGTCTTCCTATTTGCCAATGATTTCTTCTTGTATTTTATGACACAAATTTTTTCGAATTTAGTAGTCGAACCGTAGTTGGATTATTCTGGTACCTTTGGAGTTTGAACCATGAATTAGAGGTGGGTAAAGCTCTTTTATGGTTAAGATGGCTTTAGGTTTTATTTGCTTTGCATTATCAAATCTGAATTCCAGCATCCTTTTTTGCATATTTGTTCTGTCTTTGGCTCTTTGCCATTTTTTTTTTTTTTGTTATTTTGTTCTGGTAATTTTGGTTCTACTTTCTCTCACTGTGAAAATCAAGTCTAACCTTCTTCAGCTCTTCTCATGTTTTTTTATAATCTTAGTATTTGGTTCAGGTAGTTTCAAGACGAATTCATCCTTGAACGAGGAGGCTTCCAAAAATGGTGGGTCAGATCACATTGCAGCACAGACTTTTACATTCCGCGAGTTGGCAGCTGCAACTAGAAATTTCAGGGCTGAATGTCTCTTGGGTGAGGGAGGATTTGGTCGAGTTTATAAAGGGCTTTTAGAAAGTACTAATCAGGTTAGTCAGCCATACTATTCAAAATGGCTATGCATGTATAAGCGAAACTATGAGCAGCTGAAAGAATATCCTGCTAAAATATGAGTTTCTGGTTGTCTGGCCATGGGTTTTTTAAAAGTTTTATTGCGTTCTGTGTAGGTTGTGGCAATCAAGCAACTTGATCGTAACGGCCTGCAGGGGAACAGGGAATTCCTCGTTGAGGTTCTGATGTTAAGTCTTCTTCACCACCCTAACCTTGTTAATCTTATTGGTTATTGCGCCGATGGAGATCAGAGGCTTCTTGTTTATGAGTTTATGTCCTTAGGATCATTGGAAGATCATTTACACGGTGTGTACGGGAATTAATTCCATTTGCTTTTCAACCTTGTTTTATTTATTTACCCTTCATGCGATGCAGTTTTTTTATAAGCTCATTTTGCAGACATTTCACCCAGTAAGAAACGACTTGACTGGAACACAAGAATGAAAATAGCTGCTGGGGCAGCAAAAGGATTGGAGTATTTGCATGACAAAGCGAGCCCTCCTGTTATATACAGAGATCTGAAATGCTCAAATATTTTGCTCGGTGAAGAGTACCATCCAAAGCTCTCTGATTTTGGCTTGGCTAAACTTGGGCCCGTTGGGGATAACACGCATGTATCTACAAGGGTAATGGGCACCTATGGATATTGTGCTCCGGAGTATGCCATGACGGGTCAATTGACGTTAAAATCGGATGTATATAGTTTCGGGGTAGTTCTTTTGGAGATTATTACGGGCAGGAAAGCTATTGACAGTTCAAGAGCCACAGGGGAGCAGAACTTGGTTGCATGGGTAAGAGTTTCCCTGTCCCTTGTTGCGGTCGGCTTTTCATAATGAATCGGTAACATTATGGTCCCTACTTATCCATTTTTGATATATTCTGACCCAACAATAACTGTAGCAATAAGACATTTTTTTTTTAATACATTCTACTTTTCAAAAAAAAAAAGGAAGACATTTTTGATATATTCTGCTCGTTAATTACTTTAAGAGCTGAAACATTTGGTTCCTCAGTAGTCTAATTCCAAAATTGCAATACTATTATTCGGACATCTATTTTTAGAGTAAGTCCAAAGAGAGAAATTTCTGTTTACATTTTTTTTTGTTGGACAAAAGAAGCTGACCCTTTTACTTTTAGGCAAAACCTTTGTTTAAAGACCGGAGGAAATTTTCGCAAATGGCCGATCCAACGCTCCAAGGTCAATATCCTGCAAGAGGCCTGTATCAAGCTCTTGCTGTTGCAGCAATGTGCGTGCAAGAGCAGCCTAATATGCGGCCGGTGATAGCTGATGTTGTAACAGCTTTGAGTTACCTCGCTTCCCAGAAATACGACCCTGATACACAACCAGTACAAACTTCTCGCTTTGCCCCCGGTACTCCTAAAGCTCGGAGAGACATTGACAAGAGATCTCAGTGGTGGTAGGGGACGGCGGATATGAAATAATAGAAAGGATTGAGAAGGCGATTCACGTACTGGTACTAAGTTCAAAAACCTGAGGACTTCTCTGCTGCTTTGGGATTGAGTCAAATGTTCATGGGGAAAGTAAATGCCGGTTATGTTCGACTTCTCAGCAGCAGCTCATTCACCTTATGGATACCAAATTTCGTGTCGTCTTCCCCTGTGTTTTTTGTTAGAAAGAAAATTTTAGTTATTTCTGCATGTATATCCAAACCAAGAGAGCTTTATCTAGATTGGTATGCCTGCTTGCTCGTAGTGATTATTCCACTGTAAAAACCTGCATTCTTTATACCATATTGGGTTTCTTTTCCTGAATTTTTACTTTGGGGATTTTGTTGTACAGTTTTGACATGTATTTCACTTCTCAAGGGTTGTAAAAACTGAATGGTCCAGTCATGAATATGCATGGACTCTAAATTATTCGTCTGATTTCTGAAAGGCATGTTTGGCCATTTTTTTTGGCCATTTTCTATCTTCAATTTCATGTGCTCAAGTGTTTTTGCATAATGATAATCATTTCAAATTATGCATTCGAAGACGGTAGTTCGAGCTCATTACAGATCAATTACACCGTTACAATGTGTTCAGATGACCAAGCCGATTTAGGGAACTTATTAAGCATGAAAAACTTAATTAGCATCAAATCCATCTGTTGAACAAAATTTCTTCAACTTTATTAGAAAAAAATAAATTTAATTAAATATACCAAAAAAAAAAAAAATCTAAAATCCAGGGAGTTGCATTTAAATTCGACATGGTACGTGTTGATTGCTTCCTGAGTTGTATGCATATCTACAAGAAGAAAGGGGCCAGATAAAATGGTACTAGATGGTGAAGCCATCTGTCTTTTATACCGTGCACTATTGCTGCTCTTGTTCACTAGTTTTCTTCTGTTGAGTGCTCGGATCCATTCGCTCATTTGTTGCATTACTTTCACCAGACTCTTTGGTACTAGCTGGTTTGCCCTGTGACGCAAAAATGCTATAAATTAACAAGCTTTTGCAGGCTCTGTTGCAGTATTTGAGGTTCAATGAAGCAGGTTTGTGAAGTTGGAATAAAGAAACGAACTTTGGCAAGCAATACACGAGTCATTAAGAGATCAAGAAGGCAATCTCAAGATACATACCCTATTTCTGTCACGCCAACCAAGTCCAAAAGGTAGAAGACCCGTCTTTCTTGTGTTATCTTGAGTTGATCCTTGATTCCGTGCAACCCTAGAAAGGACACAACCATGTTAAGTTAACAGGAAAAAAAAAAAAGGTAAAAGTATATGGCCAGGCCAGCAAACCACTTTGTATGGATCGTTGCAATATTAAGAGAAAAACCTGTTCATTAATTGTGATCTCTAATTTTCTCATGATAAAGAAGTCGGGCATAATCTCAGTTCAATGATATTTAATCCTGAAGAATAGTAGCATAGTACAAAAGAAATTCCCACGTACCCGGGAGAAGAATGTGCTTTAACTTGGCCAGATTGGTAGTGAAGTGTAGCCTCCAACATTGATTCGGCCATAACCGCCCTCTTCTCCATCTCAGCAAGTGAAGCCATAGCTTTCTCATATTTTTCCTGCATAACGCTCTTTACTTGGAGAAACATTTACGACATATACATAATAGCCATAACAATATTCAATTTATGGACCAAGACCAGCAGTAAAAATGAAACTATCAAGGGGCAAAATGAAACCTGAAGCACATATACTGCATATTTCTGTGCAGCTGCTTCCTGCTCTGCACCTAATCGAGCATCTTCAGTTACCTTCTGCTCTTGCTCAATCCGCATCAAGACCTATATCATGTTAAGTGAGATAAAGCTGGACAGTAAAACAAGAAGCAAAGTTTACTAGTTCCCATAAATAGGGCAGAAAATTAACCTTCAGCATTGCAGTTTCTTGTTCTTTCTTATCAGAAAGGGCTTGATGTAGTGTGGCCACCTCTTGCTCCAATTGCTCTACCTGCATGGAATGTAAACGAAGGCTAAGATGAAACATAAGAGTTTAAAGATGACAATTAGATGATTGTTACCTAGTTTAAGAATACAAGGCTGGTAGGTATGAAGTCTTAAGTTGTGTAAATGCTAATTACCAGGATGCAATTTAGCATGTTCACAGATATGATATAGAAGAATTAAAGTCATTCAAAAGAGGTGGAAGGACTTGAGAACGCAGCAATAGATCTCATTGTTTTGGAACTACAAATAGCAAAAATATTCCACAACATTGTTTCACAGACGGACAAAACAGAGCTAGGAGAGCTGGCTAAAACAGTACTAGAAATACCTTTGCACTCAATTGTCGCCTATTATCTTGCTTGACCATCTCCATAAGCGCTGTTTCCAACTCCTCAGCTCTGGAAAGAAAGAGAAATCAAGCAACAATTCCCTTATTTTTTTTGGCACTAAAAAGAGATTGAAATTTTCATATATTAAAACTTGTTGCACCTGTCAACTATGGAGGTTTATGAACAGTTTGTGACAGTCAAAAGCACTGCGGCAATAATCAGCCTACATACAAATATGTACATGTACATATATCTGTCTATTTCATTTTTTTCTTTTTGCTTGAAGATTCAGTCAGAGGGTAGATTTGAAAAAAGATAGTCTGAGGGCTTGTTCATAGAAGAAGTGATCATGCAATACCCCCTTTTTGTAATGTCAACGTGAAAACAAATTGAAAGTGTGGAATATAAAAGATGAAACATAGAAAAGGAATTCTAACTTCTCCACTAAAATTACATCAAGCAGGCATTGTTGATGAGGTAAGTATGACGCAAGGATTCGAAACATGATGAGTTGGCAATGACAGTGAGCCTAATGTGTGTCTTCCCTGTCTTCATCTTTGACAATATGTAAAGGGAAAAGTATCATATGAAATCGTTATCTCGGGAAACTAAATCCTAAAGTAGGAACTAACCTGAGTACAGCAGATCTTTTCTCCTCCAGCAGCCTGCATAACTCAACCTTCAACCAGACAACCTGTACAAACGGTTTCAATGAGTCAATTTTGAAGGAAAAACATGAGAAAAACAATGCTAATGCCGAAAGTTAAGCTACACAGACTTCAAATCAGAACGATGCACTCACATATGGTATATTTGAGAAGATGAGAGGAGATAGGTACCTGTTCTTGAAGATCTGGTAAAGAATCTACTTCTGGATCTACAGCTAAGTGATCAAGCAAATCATTGACGTTAGAGGAATGAGGATCTAAATCAGATTTATCTCCCTTTGGAAGCTTCTCACCTCCTTCAGTAGACTTTTTCTCTTCTATCAGTGATCCGGGATCATGCTTAAAACTATACAGCTTCGTGGCTAGCCCTTTGGAATCCTTCCAAACACGACCCTTTTTTGATCTCTCCTCAACTACTGCTAGTACGGCTGGGCGATGCTTTTCTCTCAACTCTTGCAACCTAGCTTCAGTTACAGCAAGATAACCCATGCAAGCAGTCAAAACCAGTTGGCTGCTATCAAACGTCGAGCCTGCAAGGGACTGCAACAAAGTAGTAGCATCTCCTGCATCTTTAGTCGTAACTAATGCAGGACCTGCACGAATTTATACAATGAAAAAATTACTTTGCTTGGTACAATTGGGACCAAAATAGATTGAGTTTTCCATGCACACTTAATAATATAAGATGGTACCATAGAACTCCATCAATGCTAGTGCTGTCCGAAATAGCATAACACGGTTCCCATCATATAGAAGCACATCCCAAACTCGGAGAACTGAAGATTGAGAAAGCAACAGGGGTAAACGTGAATTACAAGAACGAAACTTGATATAGAGGAAAGCTAGATGAAAAATCCTCACCACTTTCCCAAGGAAGCATATTGACAAAAATGGAAAGAAACCAAGGTCCGGAGATCCATGCCACCTGCACTCCCAAGTAATCTAGATGATTAACTGCACCAGAAGTGAAGCAAAAGCGAATGAAATTACACACACTGTTTCATGAAATGAAAAGAACTGAAAACAGGGGACAGAAAAAGATCCACAAACCTAATTTTGGAAACCTTTCTCGCATCAACTCCTCAAAGACAAGTTGGTCCACCTGACATGAAAGACCAAATAATAAAATGGTAATCAACGTGCTCAGAACCTCCGCAAGCCTAAGATTAATTGGGTTTGCAGTGTATACATGCAACAATATTTCACAAATCAGATTGATATACGCAATAAATGTAAAAAAATCTTTTAAAATCAAACCTGAGATTCTATCATTTCCTCAGTGTAGTAGCCATTGAAGTAGTCATCCAATATACCCACCAAAGTCCTAAGAATGATATTAAGCAGTCCGTAAGCTACTCAGGTCAGTTTTGCATGTATGGTTAGGTGTATACACACAAATATAGCTGCAACTGCTTTCAAGGACAGTATCTATAGCAAGGGAAAGTTAATGCCCCTAAGAAAGGCAGCAAACGAAGGTCATGCTTGAGAGACAAGTTGTGCACCAGTCAGAAGTCTTAAAATACCGATCTAGGTTATCCATAACACTCCAAAGAATTGTTGAACTAAAAATCATACATACAAAGATGGGCGACCTTTTGAACCTACCAAAAGGCATTTTCCTCAGGCATCAAGAGTAGCAACAATCCTGCAAAGAAATTCATTGCCTGCACGTGTGGCACCAAAATACAATATTAGAAGAACTACAAATATATATATATATATATATATATGTATGTATTTATTTTGGAGGATATTAAGGCATGAACCAGCCAAAATTGAATATCATGCCTTTCAGCCCGTAGTATTTTCTCTCTTTCCTTTTCTTCTCTTTTTTCAAAAAATTATTTTTCTTGTTGTTGGACAAAGTCCACTTTAGTGAGTTGGGCGGAAGGTTTGAAAAGACAACTTCACTTAAGTCAGTGAGCTTGGCCAAATACCTGGCAATACCCAACAGAGGGGTTATGTCGAGCATAAGCTAAAAGCAAACGTCTCAAAGAATTTCTACCATTCTCATCCAAAGCAGGATGACCTGGAAATGTACGTGGTATGTCCTGCACAAGAATTAAAATTCAGCAAAGGGAGAAACCCAAATTCCAGTTTAAAGCAAAAGAAGCAGCACCTACGAATTGAAATGATAAAGTCCAAGGCGCGTGCATCTATTGACCTTCTCAATCTGCCTTTTCCATTTCCTGGCTGCACCAGATAAGTTGTCACTGTCCATACTTTCACTAGCGTTTCTTTCTTGTGCTAGCAAATCATGGTAATATCTCTCCACCCGCCGAGCCTTGACACCTACAAAAGCTTGCCATACCTGTGATCAAATGCAGCACTATTTTACAAATGAAAGAGGTTGGTAGGTTCCATCAACTGAAAAATGTAAGCTTTACCTCTCCTCTGATATCCTTTGGCACTCCTCCTCGGACGAGGCACTCTAATTCCTCATAAAACCCATCATCAACAGCCTTTTCTTCTCCAATGTCATTCACGTTAACTGCGATTTTAGTCTCACTAGTGTCCACACTGCCATGCCTCTCTGGATTGCCAGCATCCACAATATAAGAATTGCCATCATCCACAGCGAACTCTTCCGTGGCAGTGTGTGCACCACAAGAAACACTAAGTGCCAAATTCCCTTCTGCGTCAGTGGTATTTGCACTCTCGGAGATCCCACCATTCTCTGAATTTTCTGCAATGAAGGCACTCTTACTTTCATCCAAAACATCATTAACATAGTCTTTTTCCTCCAAGTCCTCGGAAGCTTTTGAAGATCCTGTCTTTTCAACTAACTGAAAATGGTTTTCTCCTATGGTTATTGGTTCACCTTTCATATTCTTCCTCTTCTTAACTTGAGAGCTCATTATATTCTCAAGCGCACAAAGGGATGATCTAATTTGAGCCCAGGCTTGCACCTTATTGGATTTTGTTTCCTTTGAAAGTTGCACCTCCTTTTTGAGATCACTTTTTGATAAACCATCGGTACTAGACTTTGTGTTGCTCGTGTCATCCCCTTCCTCGGGGCTCTCAGATTTTACTTCTACTTCCTGCTCAGTAACTTCCTTCTGCAATGCCTCTTTATGGTCTCTGTCAGAAGAGCAGGATTGAGCATATCTCGTCAACTGTTCGATGAAGTTCTTCCACTTATCTGATCTTTCCTCTTCCTCTTCCTAATACCAGAAACATACCATTAGAAAATCCATCATAGCAGCATATTGCCATTAGATATTAACGTATTCAAATTAGACATTGATTACACGTACTGCTACGACAAACACGATGTCTGATATAAGCAACATCAAATACATCCCCGCCACAAGACATAATTCCATTGGTTGCATAAAGCCGGCGGTAGCAATGGAACCAGAAAGAGTATGCAGTAAAAACAGTTCCTTTTTGTCGTATCAGCATTTTGTTTCATTTTGTTTAGTTAGTTAGTTTGAGTTGAAATATTTTAGTTGTAATAGTAAATTTTTTTGAAATTTCAGAAAAGACAAAAAACTTTTTTGGGAAAAAGACAAAAAAAAGTACAGTTTGAGTTGAAATGAAATGACCAACCAAACGCACCCTCAGACTATTAGTTAGGATTTCCATATGCAGAAAATATTTTTAAAGCGTAGAGACTTGTTGTAATTTCATTAGCAGGTGCATTGTTCACGCACATCGAATCAAATCCGAGTCAAAAAGGGGACAAACCCAAATAGCAAATACCTTGTAGATATTAGCGTACTCTCGATATCTTTGCGCGTGCTGAGGTCTCAAGGCAAATCCATAGGAATCCCTGCAGACATCAAAGTTACTGGGTGATAATACAAATCTAAACTAAGCAAAATTTTGAGACATTAAACTGCAACCAATTAAACTACAGCCGACAAAGATTGTCCGTATCTGACAGACGACATGTGAATCCTCAAAAAAAAAAAAAAAAAAGGACTGCACTTTTGTTTATTTTTGGAGACAGACCTGGAATCAACTTCCAACGAGCGTTTACTCAACAAGGACAACAACATAGCTCAAAAAGATATTCAATTCCACTGCCCATAGCTTTCTCACTCTTCCAAATTCTAAACCTTACACCACATTTCACTTCCAAATTCACCCAAACTTTCTTCAATCTCTATTTTCTTCAATAAAAAAACCCAACAAAACCAAATTTAACCAAAAAAAAAAAAAAAGAAGCAATTTTGTCTCTAATTCATGTGATCCTGGCCTGAACAACGCAAGGCAAAAGCTAGAAACAAGAATTGATAGGCAGAAAAGGTTCCAGGACGAGAGTTTGTCCGAGAAAATGCAAGAATTTAGGGGTCAGAGGACGCGTGGAAAAATCCAGAGCTTTCGAAACTCAGTAAAAGGAGCTTTTTTTTTTTTTGGGGTGAATTATCTGTCTTTGTAGAATGTGTAGATAGTGAAGTAGTACCTTTTGGGCTCGAGAGTGTGGAGGAGATTGGAGGTCTGATCCGCCATTGTAGCTCCTCAAAGGGGGGGGGGGGGAGAGAGAGAGAGAGAGAGAGAGAGAATCGGATTGATCCGGAAGAATCGAAGGGCGGTCTCTGAGCTTTTCGCGAGCTCCACATGAAGATTTTTTTTTTTTCGAGAAGAATTTTCTTGTTATTGGTTTGGGAGGAGAAGGAAGGAACGTTTTAGACGTGGCGCTTTTTGGAGGGAGGGAAGGGACAAGTGGGTCCCACGCGTCAGTTTTTGTCTTCTAATAACTGCCCTTTGTTTTGTCAATCAAAAAGTTTTTTTTCTAATTTTTTTTGGGAGTATGTGGCTGCCAAAAAAAAAAAAAAAAGAAGAAGAAGAAGAAGGAGAAGATGAAGGTTATCTATATGGGAAGCAGAAAAATATTTTTTTGAATGAACATGTTTTGTATTAAATTTTTTGCCATTCAAAATTTTTTTAATATATAATACCGTAACTAAAGTATCAATGAAATTGTAAGTTTGTTGACGATTTCGATGGCTGAAAAGTAAATTCTATTTGCAAAAAAGAGTTTACTTTTTCAACATTTTTTGGTTTTTTTTAATGTTGTTAAATATTTTTTTTAATGTTGTCCTTTGATTTTTTTTTTTTTTTGAACTTTTGTCATTTGAATTTAGACCAGAATAGTTGTCTTTTTATATTTATTTTAACCAAAAAAACCTTTAAATAGAACTTTCGATAACCATTTATAAAGTACAAGTGATGAATGCAACATTCTTGATAAATGAAACAACATTTCAATAGACTACCGAAAGGAAGAAGGTTAGGCTAAGGGTTAGTTGAGAGCATAAATTTAAACTTTCGTTTGTTTCATCCATTCATTTCAAATTTTTCACCTCAGTTTTTGTCTTTTTCTGAAAAAGTTTTTTATCTTTTCTGAAAAAGTTTTTTGTCTTTTCTGAAAAGTTAACAAAAATTACTATTTAAACTTAAAATTTCAACTCAAACTGATGAACCAAACGGACCCTAAAGTTTAAACTTAAATTTTTATCTTTTTCTGAAAAAGTTTTTTGTCTTTTTTAAAAAAATTTTTTTTCTTTTCTAAAAAGTCAACAAAAATTACTATTTAAATTTAAAAATTTCAACTCAAACTCATTCACTAAATGGTCCTAAAGTTTAGAAACTTTACTTGAGAAACGACAAGCCGTTTTCAGAATGAATGAGCCCAAGTATGCCTTTAAAGTACACGTTTTTTTAAGATGCTGCGTCAGATAAAACATGTCATTTTCAGTAAACGACGGCTAATCCATACAGAAATTCATTTGCTATGTTTTATGCAATTAAGGGCAGCCAACATTTTAAAGTTTTTAGATGATTATTGATGTTTGCTTAAAAAAAAAAAAAAAGAATAAGAAGGAACAAATTTTATCAACGTTTTATAGTTCAAGGAGAAAATGTCAGTTTTAAACTAATAGAGAACTGAAAAAGTGACATAAATTTAGTGAAATTTGTAAATTTTGTTCATTTTATCTTTGTAATTAGAGATAACCAATCCATTGGACACTCGTGTAACATATATGAAACAAACTTTTTGTTTCCACATTTAAGACCCCAAGTCTGATAATCCTTAACAATTCTAGTTCAATGGAGGTCGAGCACTAACCGTTAATTGGGGTATCAAATGCCGAAGTTAAAAAATTCAGGATCCAACTTGCCAACCAACGTAAAGTAAAATTCAAGCAGCGATCCAATCAATAACAAAAACAATTTAAGCACAAAAGTCGAAGCAATGGTACGAAGTCTAAACATGAAATATGCACAAAACCAAAGTGTCAAGAATGAACATGAATCACAATGAGCCCAATGGGTCATCATGTGGCGATTTAGGTCGGTTCTGTGGTGGCAGAGGTAGGTCTGATAAACTAGGAATGTTTGGATAATCAGGAAAATGAGTCTTGAGAAACTGAGTCATCTGCTCAACCTGTTGCTTAGTTTCAGCCAACTGTTGCTTACACTCAGCATACTGGTTCTTGCTGACCTGCTCCGACATAAGAACTTTAAGCGATGCAAGAAAGTACACCTAGTAGTGCATGCAACAATAAAAGACGATCAAACATAGAAATTTTTAAAGAATTCTAATTAGATTAAACTTCAACAAACAGCTCTCTGCCCCAGTTCTTTCGAATGGCTCCATAAGGAAGCATTTGTTTAGTCAGATCAAGTAAATGTGCTTAGTATTACAGGAGTTTAGGGAAGAAAATGTACAGAGGAGAATTGGGAAACTGATTGAAATACGAACGTCAAAACAACAATTGTTATAAAAGCATGAAGATAATAGACATTTTATATCCCTGAAGGAATTAAGACAGCATGAAGCATATAACAGAAAGCTCAACCTCAAACAAACGCATCCTAAACAATATAATAAAAGATGTAGACGATAGGTCTCATCGTGTGGTGTAGCATACAGCTATAGCATAAGTTAGTTATACTATGACGTCAGCAAGCTCATTTCCAATTTGTTCAGTGCCGGTCTATTGGTCCCAGAGGAAGGTGAAGATGACATGAAGTTGTCATGCCCGTTATGCCCTTTATGCCCTGGGCGACATGTGATTGTGCAATATAATATTGATAAAATCTGTGTGTCCCTGTTAGCTGAGCTCCGCATCCTCTCCCAAATTCCCGACTATTCTTTGCCTTTCATCATTCTCTGTTTCTCTTTAATTTGCATTAGCAAACACCATTTTCATAGAATTTGTCTGGGTATCAGAGCATATTTCCTGAAATGGATCCTATCACTCACTTGAAGGCCCCCACCACCCGTAACACCTATACAAGACCCCCATTTTTGTTTTGACTTTTTGAACACCAAAGTCACTTCAAGAATTTCAGGCCCAATTTGTGTTTGGTAAAGAACATAAAAAGCACTCCTCCAAGAATTTTTAGCAAAGCTACAGCTAAAATGAAAGGTAAGCCAAATGCTGCTACATACCTCTCTAAGATGTTGAACTTCCAATTGCAACTCAGCCTCTGTTTGTCTCCACTTAGCTTCCTTTTTACTCCAACGAGCTCTCTGCACATGACATAAGAAAATGTGTCTGAATCACCAACTTCAAGGAATCATTCAATGCGAAAAGAACGAGCTACTTCAGAAATTCAACAAGTGATCACATTACAAGAAAAGTATAAATTATTTCTGCTCGAGTAGATCCATACCTTCTTCTCAAGAGAGGCACATTTATTCTCAAGTGACTGAATTCTCTGCAACCAACAAGATCCATAATTCCAATCAAGTTTCTCATTTCCCCCCTCTTTTGGGTATTAAAAGTATGAGTTTCATGATATCAAAAATAACCTTTTGTGCTTCTTCATCAATAGCAACAACCCGCGACGCAAAAAGCTTCCGAACATCCTTCAGTGTGCATCCCCTCTTGCACTGAGGACACTAGAAAAGAAACAAACAAAGAAGAAAAGTACATCTACATCAACTAAAAAAATAAAGAAATAAAAAATAAATTAAAAAAAAAACAATAATAATATCAAGGTTAGAGAGTCAACAGTGGTGAAAAGAAAAATACCTTCCCTTGATTTTGACGCTGTTTAAGCCACCTCTCTATGCAAGACATACCATATATATGCCCACATGGAAGACAACTATATCACCAAAATTATTACATTACGAAAATTTAGGTCATGGCAGCTATTGTACACTTATCTAAAAGAAAAAAGGACCAAATAACCGGTGACCATGAAAATGTGGACCGACAATTAAATTCGGTCAATCACTGGCAAAAATCAATCTCTGATTGACCGATAAAAGCACATCAATATATCGATCGATCATTTACCAAAATCACTAATTTTCTAATTTAACAAACGTTGGACATTTATTTAAAAAATGGTTTTAAAAAAGTGACTATTGTCCTATGTTTCATATATTGCAAGACAAAGACAAAGAAACTGTAATATTCTACCGGCAAAATGATTCAGTGTAAGAGTTACGTATACATGTGTGTGTGTATATATAAATATAAATATGCTAAGATCTAAGGTCGCTTAATAATTCATAAAAAAGGTACAAAATTGGTACCAGATATGATGATCGCCATGAGTTGTCCAAGATTCCATGCAAATAGAGCAAAAAAGGCCGTCAGATTGGGTGGCGCTCCACTCAACTCCTTCGGAAACCTCGTCTCCCGACGAGCAAGCTTCGTCTTCATCGTCTCCCAAGGAGCAAACTTCGCTTTTCCAGTATCCGTCGTCTCCCTCTGAATCCTCCTCTTCGCTCAGCGATTCTAAATATTCCACATAACTCAGATACTCCTCATCTTCCTCGTCTTCGTCGTCAAAGAAAAACGGCTCTTCCTCGTCCTCGTTTTCGATGTCGCTTTCGTCTTCAAGGAAAGACGGCGTTTCGTCGCCCTCGTAATCGGCTCCGTCTTCAAGGAAGATCGGCGATGAGTCGCCGTCGTTTTCGAGTTCGGTCTGTTCTTGGGGCAATTCGGTGCTCGAAGGGAAATTGTCCGCCATTAGAGCCTGGTTTCGAACTTCCCTTCTGATTTTTTTTTTTTTTTTTTTACTCTCTCTCTCTCTCTCCCTCTTTTCTCTCCCGCCGAAATGAAGCGACCTTTTTTGGTTCCACATCTAATGGGGGAAGGAAGAAAAACGACAAGCCGTTTTGGTAAACAAATTAACAGACAAAATTTCATGTTCGCTGTTTCAAAAAAAAAAAAAAAGAAAAAGAAAAAGAAAAAAAGTTCGCATCTAAACTACACGTCGTACACAAATTTAACGAGGTTCGGAGCACAATCTCCTACATCCTCGGGACTGGAAACCACCGTGAAGATCACTAATCGTCAAAAATTTAGTACACCCTCTAAAGATTTGTTGTTCTTGGAAGCTTTCCAAAACCCCAGTACACCCCAGAGTTGTACTTCTCACCAAAGAAAACTCATAGTCCTCACATAATAAGATCTCTTGAATTCTCTGACAATAGCCATTGCATAGCCATTCCCATGTCCAACCCTCAACCATCCATCACTGACTTTGTCTCCTTTGTTTTCTCACTGGCCATCGAGAACTGCTGACTAGGCGCTTCACAAGTCCTTTTGTTCTCCTCGGAATTTCCGAATCCTTTCGAAGAATTAGTAGCATTTGATCAAGCATCGGTTCCAAGGTATGTCCCAAGGCGCACAAGCGTCAAAACATTATCATTTATGGTCTCCTTTGTTCCTTTTGTCAACGACGGTCTGCATCAAAGACGTAATTAGCTTTAAATAATTGAATGTGAACGGCTATTTTGCGGGGGGGTGACAATCAAGGTTGTGAGCAATTAGAGGATCACCTTAGCTTAAGATTTCGCATCCGTTGCTTCGAGGCTTGTAGAAGTTGATAAAAGCAATTAACTGTCCTGCATTGGCAGATGTCGCTCCAAAACTGGCGTTGATTGGCGTCTTGTAGCTCATGTCCCTGAGGTTCAACTAGGAAAATCATGTAAGACACATAAATTACATCAGGATATTTATAAGGCAAGGTACAAATTCTCTGAGTGTCCATACACATTAAAGTTCTGATCAACTTCTCTGCATGCATGTACATCTTATTTATGTTTGAGATGTCACTTTTTTTTTTCCCCTTAAATTCAATACAGCATAACGTAACTCGTTTATAGACGATGAATTTGAGACCCGAAATTGTAGAAAACCAAAAACCCAATTTGAGAACAAAAGAAAGCTAGGATTTCTCATTTTAATCAATAAATGAAAATAATACATCAAAAGAAATTTATACAGACTAACTAGAAAATATAAAAAGACTAATCTATCCTTAACGGTTGAAAAGAAGAAAACCTTATAATAACATAAACAAGCTAGGAAACAAGCAATAAAATAATTTAAAACTATATCATCTAACATCCTCTCTTAAACTCACGATGCTGCTGTAAGTAGCATTGAGAGTTTGTCAAATAAGAAACAAAAACGCATAGTGGAAAGCATCTTGGTAAACATGTTGGCAATCTGTATGGAAGAAGAAACGAAAGGCAATGTGATTGCGCCAAGTTGATAGTAATGTCGAATGACATGACAATCAATCACAATATGTTTGATCCGCTTATGAAACACTGAGTTGTGGGCATTCTAAATAGCACTTTTACCATCACAATATAATGGATTAGTAAGTCGATGAAGAAAAACACTCATATCTGCAAGCAACTAACGCAACCAAACTATCTCACAAGTAGTAGAAGCCATAACACGATATTCTGCTTCAGTGGAGGATTAGAAAATAATATCTTGTTTTTTACTCTTCCAAGAAATAAGAGAGTCACCCAGAAATATACAAAAGCCAGTGGTGGACTTGCGATCCGTTGGATTACTAGCACAATCAACATCAAAGTAAGTACGTGGTTCTAAGGACGAAGTAGATGGAAGTAAAAGACTTTGAAATTGAGTGTCCCGAAGATACCTCAAAATACGTAGAATAGCAGCCCAATGAACTACAGTAGGTGCAGTGACAAACTGACTAACTATATGAACCGCATATGCAATATCTGCCCGAGTGATAGTGAGATAAACCAAGCTGCTGACATTAGTGCAGTATAAACTAGGATCTGGCAAAGGAGGACTATCAGAAGGAGTATATCGAGCATTAATCTCAATAAATGTATCAACAATCTTATTATCAGTAAGACGTGCATTCTCAAATATATCAGCTATATACTTTGATTGGGAGAGAAAATAACCTTTCGGAATATAGGAGACCTCAATGCCCAAAAAATAACGTAGTGAGCCCAAATCTTTCATGACAAAGCAACAAGCTAACTCAATCTTCAGTGCTTCAATACCGTCAATATCATCACCAGTAATAATCATATCATCAACATATAAAGATAGTAGAATATGACCCGCATCAGTACATCTGACAAATTAAGCTAAATCATGATGACTAAAGTGAAAGCCAAGCGAAGTAATCACCGTAGAAAACTTATCAAACCAAGCTCGGGTTGCTTTTTTGATATCAAAAAGAGCTTTTCTAAGTCGACAGACTTCACCAGGGTGATGAGAAATACCAGGAGGAAGTACCATGCAAACTTTTTCATAAAGATCACCATTCAGAAAGACATTTTTTACATCCATCTGAGATATGTGCCATTGACGAATAGAGGCAACTGTAATTAGAGTGCGAACAGTAGTCATATTTGCAACTGGGGTGAAAGTCTCCTTATAGTCCATGCGATACTCCTGAGAGTAAACTATGACAACAAATCAGGCTTTGTACCTTTTAAAAGAGCCATCAAACTTCGTTTCATTTTATAGACCCAACGAGATCCAATTGGTCTCTTACTTGGTGACAAAGATACCAAGTCCCATGTATATGTCTGATGCAAAACAGTAATTTTATGATTAGTATTTTTTTTTTTTTTGAAGTTGGGGGGATTCAAACTATAGATTAGGTTTATGTCCTTTCTTTCTTTTTCTTTTGTTGTGTTTTTTTTTTTTTTTTTTTTTCATGTTAATTCCTTTCTTGACATCTTAGCAGCAGCCAGCGGTTTCTATAAGGAAGGAATCATGAAACTACACAATCCTTGGTGCGTAATCAATTATAACAGTGATAGATACAAAATATACATTTAAAGCTTGACTTTGATCCTTTCGAAACGAGAAATATAACATAATATTTATTTAACATAATATTAACATCGAAAAAGTAAAATGATAGTTTAAGATAACGAAATTTCTTAGTATTGCTTCCAATATCAAGATTAAGTTAGAAAAGTGTAATAGTGTTACATTGAAGAGATGTCATATTACACTTCTTACTTCTAGATATTATGTTGGATTATCATACATTCATTGTCGGTTCTGATATTATGTTGGCTTATCATACATTCATTGAGGGTTTTTCTCTGACATTTGATGTTAATGTTGCTAATTTTTCTCCAAGTAGAAAAAATAATTAAAGAAAAGCAAAGAAAAGAAAAGAAAAAGAAATGTACAGGATAATACAACCATGACCTTTGTTTTTATTTATGTATGCCTAGCAAAGCAAGGCATGCGCTTTTGTTTTTATTTATGTATGCCTAGCAAAGCAAGGCATGCGCTTCATACAATTCATACTAACCCACAATCTTCAACTTTATCAGACACATATTTATTTATTTAAAAAAAAAAAAAAAACACATAAGCAGATACATAAACGCTAAACAAACACTTAGATTGGCGACAACTTTGAATAAAAGACAAGAAAACCCTTTTATTTATGATGTGTGATTAGGCGAGTTTAGTGCTACTCCTGCAAAGAAAGAGAGAAACATATAATCAAGCTTAGAACAAATTTTGGTGAAAAATAGAGAAGATTTTTTGGGTTGATAAAGGGCAAAATGTATACCAAGAAGCGCTTTTTGTAGAATTCAACAACCTCCTTTGCATCAGTTTTTGTTATCTTATAAGCATTAATCTTGTTCAGCTCCTGCACAAGGATTTATTTGTTAGCCAGACTTCGAAGGTGATTGCGGTTGAAGTTTAGCGGTAATTTTAATGTCAGGGGTCTAAAGTTCAAAACCCGTCATCCCCAAATTAAAAATAAAGGGGGGTCAACCAAAAAAAAAAAAAAAAAAAAAGCAGAGCTAGGAAAATAATTTGTCATAAATGAGTTACTCGCTTTGCTTAGTAGGAAGCTTCTCATGGCTACTGCCAGATCCTGTTTTTTATCCACATTAGGACTAACTACATTTTTTTTTTTTTCCAAATTTCTGCTCTATATACGTGCTCTCGGTGTATTCAGTGTCCTCATGGGATACACAACGCCAAAGTTGCATTAAAACTAATAATTAAAGAACTTATAAGAGATATCAAACGAATAGAAATATAAGAAATGCAATGGGACCTTTAATTACTATCCTTAAGATGCCTCAATCTACGTTTGAAATGCCAATTTGGTGCTTTAACACAACAAACCATCATTATTCATCAATGCCTATCCAAAAATATACTCTTCGATCATTAACAAAGGAGTAAATCAATGTCGAGATACATAATAAAGCTCAGGATCCATTTGGATAAGGGGTTCGAATGAACTCTTGGCTTGCGTTTGGAACAAAGGTTTGAAATGGAATTTTTAGGTTGGAGTTGGTTGACTTTTCAAAAATGAAAATTATAATTTTTGTTGACTTTTCAGACAAAAAAAAAAGGGGGGGGGGGGGACAAAAACTGATATGAAAAACTTAGGCTCAAACCTAAGTTCCAAACAAGCTGAAAACACGGTAGCAAAAGGTGTTTGAAACAGAACTCTTCAAGTCCCTTTAATAGATTACGAAATGTTCAATACTAAAGAGATTAAGGGGATATGTTGTACCTCAAGCCAGGCAGCTAGTTTAGGCCTGCCTGCTGTGATGTCATACTTCCACACATCTGCATAGAAGGGTTGGAATCTCTCGAAAAACGGAATAAAGGCAATGTCCACCTGAAGATTACACGGTTTTTATTTTCCACAAATCAGTTTGTAAAACACAAAATTCGTAACTCTAGCTCCTCTAGAATTGAAGGAACAAAAGGGTCAGAGTAGAACCTAGGATATGCGCGAAGATAGTTGTGAATCAACTTACCAAACTGAACTGACCGAGGAAGAATGGACCATCGTCGAATTTTTTGAGAGAATTCTCCAAGTAATCAAATTGAGTACCTAATGCAGGTATAGATTCTCAATCCGTATAGCTTTGCAACAAAAATACATAATACAACGGAGTAAACAAATAACTAACCAAATCTTACCAGCTTCTTTTACAGGGTCCGATTTAAACGATTTGTAAATAGCTCCGGTGAAAGTGTCAACATAGAGCAACAACTCCTCTCCAAACTGTTTCTTGTTAGGATCCTACAATTATCAAAAGTGCAAGTGACACTTTAGTTAAAGCTTCTACATAAGGGCACAAATAAATCCAACACGGCCTTATAAGCTAAATAAGACCCCCGGGGACCCTTCTAATTAGACTTAGAACCGGGAATGCCCGAATTTCCGTCTCATCCCTAAGTGTTATACATCACGACTAGATTATGCTCGTGCGAACGGATTCTACATGACTTACATGAGGGAAAAGTGAAGGCCCTTCAAAGTTGCTATCGACATATTTGATCAGATCAAGACTCTCTCCAATGACTTTTCCATTGTGTTCCAGTGATGGCACCTACAGATATGCAGAAATCTTTCAACAAATGAAAAAATGCAAACAGTTCCGAAGGATTTCCGAGAATAGAAATTCCTAATAAACAGCCTTAGAAAAACAAAAGGAAAAATGCAATTTTATTGTTCAGGTGTATCACCTTGTTCGGAGGGTACACTTTCTCCTTGTACCAAGCAGGCCTGCTTTGGAGATTTATAGGGACCAATTTAATCTTATCTTCCAACCCCTGTACCAAAGAAAAACAGAATTTAAAAGAAAAAAACAAAAACCCCAAATATTTTATCTTGATGGAATTCTGTATTGACACTGCATATTTCTATATATGATGATATCATTAACCATATCATAACGACGTACTCATAAGAAAATTAGAAAACATATATAGATGTGACGATTCCACAAGTGCAGTACTAATGAATGATTATTTTCTTGCAGCTACAACAGAATTCTTCTGTAGAAAATAGGAAAAAAAAATGGTAAAAACAAATTAGAGCTAACAAAAACTAATTGAAATACCTTGTAGTTTCTAGTGATCCAAACGCGCTGTGCAAACGGACAAGAATAAGAGATGTACAACCTTCCAAAAGACAACGAAACTCTGTTTTAGTACACATAAAAAAACCTACCCTAAAAAATTGAACACAGAAATATTAAATTACAGAAGAAAGCACACAAAAACAAAAACAAAAAAAAAACAAAAAACAAAAATATAAAACAAAAACCTTGTAGTTCCGTCGAAAAGAGGAGGTTGATCGGAGGTGGAATCCAGAGCTGGAGGAAGAACATATTCTTGCACCTTCCTGGAGAACCCAAAACAGAAAAACGTCATAAAAATTTCAGCACAGAAAATAAAATTAAAAAAAAAAAAAAGATGACCTGGGAAAATGAGCTCCAGAAGATTTGGAGAGCTTACCCGGACGCCATTGATGATGGACTGTTGTTGGAGTGTCCAAAAAGTTACTGAGTTCTGTTTTTTCAGGAAAGTTCAGTGAGTTCTATTTATAAATGAAAATGTCTATTTATAAAGGGTGGGTAGGTTGTCTTTAATCACAGCATTATAAGTTTGATGAGATTTTTAAATTTTAATAGTAAATTTTTTTAAATTTTCAGAAAAGACAAAAAAAATTTTTAAGAAAAAGATAAAAATTTAAAAAAAAAAGACAAAATTTGAGTTAAGTGATTTGATGAGAACTAAACACCTAATTAAATAATTTTTTTATTTAATTAAATAATCTAATATATATTTTATTTAATTAATTTTTATTTTTCTCGAACACCTCCCGCCCTTCTGTCTTTCTCGAAGCGTCCTTCTCTTTCTTCTCTCTTTCTCCTCTCCAAATCACTGATTGATCAATTGTCAATCAATTTAATTACTAATTTATTATAAAATTTGTGAGTTAGGTTAGTTAATCATTGATTGACTTAATAATTAGTGATTAATTAATGATTAATTAATGATCAATTATTAAATGCGTGTTTGGTGGAGTAGTTTGAGTTGAGATTTTTAAATTTTAATAGTTTTGAATGAGTGTTTTAAATTAGTGTGTCAAACACCCTAAAAAAGAAAGAAAGATTTAGAGTTTGGATACAATTTTAGTTTAAACTAAACTGTACTTTTTTCATCATGATATTTTTTTCTGAAAAAATTTTTTATCTTTTCTGAAAATTTTTTTTTATCTTTTTTAAAAAATTACTATTTAAACTTAAAAATCTTAAACTAAGGGGGTGTTTGGTGTGTTAGTTTGAGTTGAAATATTTTAGTTGTAATAAAAAAAGAAAAGACAAAAAACTTTTTGGGAAAAAAGATAAAAATTTTTTTTAGGAAAAAGACAAAAAAAATTTTGAGATTAGTGTTTTGAGTTAATGTGTCAACCATCCATCCTAAACTCATTCACCAAACACCCTTTGCTTTTTTTTGTTTTCTTCTCTGTTTTAGTAGCGGTGAGAATGTGGCTCAGAATCATGTCTACGTGCACTTTTGTAGAGAGACACTTGTACGGGAAAGTGCTAAGTAAGCCTTGATCTTAGGACTAGTGACTAGTGACGAAGTGTTACGTTAGTACTTACGTTTTTGTGGTTCGAGGTTGTGATTTGGTGAGGGCAGTTTTATCATAACATTATTGTGATCTTCCCATTTTTTAAGGGAGAATTACACTTACACCCTTTCTTTTTTCTAAAATTATAGAGAAACATTCTTGATCAAAATTAACAAAGTCAACCTCCCTGATCTATTAAAAAAAAAAAAAATAGACGCTTTATCTACTAGTTTGATCGTTAATTAAAAAAAAATCTTCACTTATAAGGATATTAATATTCCCCACAATGCCTACCCCAAGCAAGACGAGAATGGAGACAAGTTTGAGGATGAGGACAATTTTTTATTCCTTAAAATTAACGAAGCGGGGATAGGGAAAGTACTTCCCGCTCCAACCCTATCCTGTACTCATTTCAATATATATATATATGATTTCAAAAATTTATATGTATGATATATTATAAAAATTATTTTCAAAAGTATGTGTGTCCATGAAATGAAGATTGAAACCATGAGAGATAAACAAATAAGGAGAATTTTCTGTTTTTTTTTTTTTTTTTTTTTTTTTTTATGGTTTCAAGTTTTTTTAGGCTTAAGTATTTTATAAAGGTTTAGTTTTCGGATATTATAATGTTGATGAGCTCTTTAATAGCTTTATGATTAAGATTTTTATTTGCATATGTGTAGAATTTGGTTTGTTTATAAAATCTTTGATTGTGAACTTAATTTATGATATACTTATATTTTATTATTTGTTTTTACTTTATTGTAATTTCAAATGTATATTTATAATAAATGGGAAACGGGATGGATACGGGAAACAACCCTCTAATGAGGAATCCCCATCCCCAGTCCCATTTGTATTTAAACAGTGATGGGGATAGGAAAGCATTTTCTAGCTCAATTATGTCTTATTGCCATGCCTGTTCACTTATAAATTGAGGTATATAATGACATTTTTATCCTTAATCAACTCCAAAAATAATTTTGATTGATTTTTAAATATTGCTGATCATAATATACACCTTAATAAAATAAGGGTTGACTAGTAACGAAGTGTTACGTTAGTACTTACGTTTTTTTTGGATGGGGATTGTGGTTGGTGAGGGCGGCTTTATCATAAATCAATTGTGATTACCTTTACTTGGTCGTTGCCCTGTTGGAATTGATTTTACATTTTTGAAATTGCTTTTTTAGGTATGAAAAAGTAAAAGATATTAAACATTTTGGTGGACTCGACTTATTGTGTTATCGTATTCATACGTACTTTTATGTCCTTTATTAATATTAAGACATCTTAATTAAAAATATATTAATATATATTTAGAGATCGTTTTGGGATATTCACCAAACATATTTTTCCAATTATTTTTTTGTCATTTTCTTCAAAGTAAACATAATTTTACTATTTACATCTACAAATCTCTTTTAAAAAATCAAACTTTAAGCCTATGTTTAATAAGAAGGAAAGAAAACAAGAGAGAAAGGGAGTGAAAAAAATTTTGTTTTTCCTTTATATTATGTATTTATTTTTAAAGGGGTTATGTTATTTGATATCATAATAAAAGGAGAGAAAATAAAAACATTGTATAATTACTATTTTATTTATATATTATTTTACTATAAAAGCAATTGTGTTTAGCGCATAGTGAAAACATTTCATTACTTTACAAATTTTAGTGCATCTGCAAATAGTTTAAAGCTTATGTAGAGCTTGTCTATATAATCTTTTCCAGAGATAATGTAACAAATTAAAATGACATGATATTTATTTAATATAATACTATCCTTAAAAGTGTATGACATTAGTACGTGGCTTCTTATGTCAACTCTGAATTAGAAAAATGTAACACTATTTCAAGAAAAACCAACTTTCAGTGTTAAGCCCTTCTCACATTATCTTGAATATGTAGTATTCTTACAATTGTTAAATAGATATCATATTACGTTTCATACCACTAGATATTGCGTTGGATTATCATACATTCATTGTGGGTTTTTCCCTGGCATTTGATGTTATTGTCGCCTATTTTTTCTAAAAAAGATTTATTAAAAAAAAAAAGAGCAAAGAAAAGAAAGAAAAAAGAAACGTTCAGAATTGTACAATCACGACCTTGGTTTTTATTTATGTATGTCTAGCAAAGCAAGGCATACCCTTTAGACAATTTATGCGAACCTCCAATCTATCAGATACATATTACACACACACACACATGTATATATATAAAACATTACCAGATGCACAAACACTAAACAAACACCAGGATTGGGGACAACTTTGATTAACGCACAAGAAAACCCTTTCATTTATGATGTGTAATCAGGCAAGTTTAGTGCTGCACCTGCAAAGAAAGAGAGAATTAGAAACATACAATTAGCTTAGAACAAATTAAGTAGAAAAATAGGGAAGATATTCGGGTTGATAAATAGCAAAATGTGTACCAAGTAGCGCTTTTTGTAGTATTCAACGACCTTCTCTTCATCGCTTTTTGTTACCTTGTAAGCATCAATCTTGTTCAGCTCCTGCACAAGGATTTTTTGTCAACCAGAATTCCAAGGTGATTGCAGTTGTAGTTTAACAATAATTTAATGTTAACGTTCAAAACTCAAAACCCGTCAACTGCAAATTTACTTTAAAAAGAAAAAAGAAAAAAACGGATGGGGCAACTACTAATTCCATTTACGGGGTCAACGAAAACCAAACAACAAGAATCACGAAGCAAAACTAAGATCTGAATCCCAAGA
The DNA here is from genome assembly GCA_025413485.1 of Ficus microcarpa. Lineage (NCBI taxonomy): Eukaryota > Viridiplantae > Streptophyta > Magnoliopsida > Rosales > Moraceae > Ficus > Ficus microcarpa. Next base: position 33,441,696 of record CM046387.1, read on the forward strand.
CAGCAAGCAAGAATATTCACAAGGCTATTTCACTTCCCCCTTTTTCGACATTAGCATTAACAGACATTTTTTTATATATGTCCGATTTATTTACTTACTTTTGAGGGATGTTAAAACGTTTATTTTCAAACTTCTCGGTCTATTTAGTGTCTTCATGGGGGTACACAAGGCTAAAATTGCATTAAAACTATAATTAAAGAACCTAAAAAATACTGAATGAATAGAAATGTAAGTAATACACCAAGGCCTTAAATTACTATCTGTACCTTGATGCTAACAACATTTTCTCATCCTGCAAATGTGTTAATCGAAGTTTGCAAATCCCAATTTGGTGCTTTGACCCAACAAACTATCATTCTTCAGCAATGGCTATCCAACAATATATTCTTTTGATCATAATCAAAGGAGTGAACGCAAAAGGTAATCTTTAGATAGATAGTAAAGCCTAGGATCCATTTGCATAAAGGGGTTCGAACGAACTGTTCGGTTCAAATTCTTTTTTTTTTTTTTTTTTTTTTTGATTTTATAAATATAAAACATGGTAGCAAAAGGGGTGTTTTGAACTAGAACTTTTTGGGTCCCTTAGTCAATAGATTCAAAAATGTCCAATATTGAAGAAGTGAAGGGGATTTATGTTGGACCTCAAGCCAGGCAGCTAGTTTAGGCCTGCCTTCTGTGACGTCATACTTCCACACGCCGGCTAAGGTAGGATGGAATCTCTCGACAAACGGAATATAGGCAATGTCCACCTGAAGATTACACGATTTTGATTTTCCTCCAATCAGAGTTGTTAAAACACAAATTTTGTAACTAAATCAGAAACACACCCTTCTCTAGCTCCTCAAGGATTCAATGAAAAATGGTAATAAGATAGCTAGTAATCAACTTACCAAACTGAACTGACCGAGGAAGAATGGACCGTCGTCGAATTTCTTGAGAGAATTCTCCAAGTAATCAAAATGAGGAACTAATGCAGGTATTGGAGTCTCAATCTATATAGCTTTGCAACAAAAATACATAACACAACTGCGTAAACAAATAAGTAACCAAATCTTACTAGCTTCTTGAATGGGGTCCGAGTCAAACGAATTGTAAATATTTCCGGTGAAAGTGTCAACATAAAGCAACAACTCTTCTCCAAACTTTTTCTTGATAGGATCCTACAATTATCAAGAGTGCAAATGATACTCTAGTTAAAAGCTTCAACATAGCGGGACAAATAAATTTGCCATGGCCGTATAAGCTAAAAAAAGACTGGGGACCCTTCTAATGAGACTTGAAACGGAGAATGCCCGAATTTACGTCTCATCCCTAAGAGGTATATCATGACTAGATTACTCTTGTGTGAACGGATTCTATAAGACTTACATCAGGGAAAAGTGAAGGCCCTTCAAAGTTGCTATCGACATATTTGATCAGATCAAGACTCTCTCCAATGACTTTTCCATTGTGTTCCAGTGATGGCACCTAAAGATAGGGAGAAATCTTTCAAACAGCAAAAAACAAGAAACAGCTCCGAAGAATTTCGGAGGCTAGAAATTCATAATTCACAACCTTAGAAAACAAAAAAAGCAAAAAACAAAAACAAAAATACAAAAAGAAATTTGCAATTTTGTTGTTCAGGTGTATCACCTTGTTCGGAGGGTACACTTTCTCCTTGTACCAAGCAGGCCTGTTTTGGAGATTTATAGGGACTAATTTAATCTTATCTTCCAACCCCTGTACCAAAGAAAAACAGAATTTAAAAAAAAAGAAAGAAAAGAAACAAATACCTCAAATATTTATCGTGGAATTCTAAATTGATACTGCATATTTCTAAATATGATCATGTCATTACATTAATCTTTTTGTGAATCATATAATAATAATACAATCATATTAAAGTTAGAAAAAAAAAATACTTAAATTTAACGAAACTTGATGAAAATATGAGGATTTGACATGTTGAGTACTAATGAATGACTGTTTTCTTGCAGCTAGAACAGAATTCTTCTGTGGAGAATAGGAAAAAATAATGCTAAAAACAAATTAGAGCAAAAAAAAAAGTAATTGAGCTACCTTATAGTTTCTAATGATCCAAACGCGCTGTGCAAATGGGCAAGGATAATAGAGGTACAACCTTCCAAAAGCGGAAAAACGACAATAATCAATTTAAATAATAAAGTAAAAAAACGAAATTTCTACATATTAAAAAAATAATATTAAAAAAATGCCTTGTAGTTCCATCAAAAAGAGGAGGTTGATCGGAGGTGGAATCAAGAGCTGGAGGAAGAACATGTTCTTGCACGTTTCTGGAGAACCCAAAACAGAAAAACGACACGAAAATTTCAGCACAGAAGGAAGGAAAAAAAAAAAAAAAGATGACCCAGATGGGAAAATGAGCTCAAGAAGGTTAGGAGAGCTTACCCGGACGCCATTGATGGACTGTTATTGTAGTGTCCAGATAGTTTAGTGAGTTCTATTTATAAATATGAATTTTTATTTTTATTTTGGGTTTTCTTCTCGGTTTTAGCAGTGAGAATGTGGAACAGAATCTTGTCTTTGTGCACTTTTTATCATAACACAACTGTGAATTTTGATTACCTTTTCTCGGATTTTTTTTATTTTTTTTATTTTTTATCTTTGGTTTGAATTTGGGACGGAAAATTCGAACTCTGGTCTAGGAGAACTCACAAGGAAGATCCTTTGAGTCTGAACCTACGGTCAGACGGCAACTGATTCTCCATCACTATCGCATTGTACACGACACAGCCGGCAAGACATCTTGGCATTCTAACCAAACTCCCAAAGTTTCTGCGGTTTTTTTTTTTTTTTTTTTTTTTTTTTAAAGAAAAACAATAATAACACAAAATGACAACACAAAGAATGCCAAAACAAACACATCAAGGAAAGGAAAGAGACAAAACTCAGCAAATTAAAGTAAACCGGGAATAGAAAGAAAATCAACAGCCAACACCAGAGAAGAGAGAAACTCTGTGATTAAGCTGACGACATCGGCAATTCAATCAGAGATGACGCCATTTTGGTAAGCCGGCAAAAGTCATCCCCTTTGTGATCAAGAGACAACACTTAATAAATATTGATGTTTTGTTTTATGTATGTTTGCTTTAGCAGATTATAAAGGGAAGGCAACCAATTGACAAATGTAGTATTGTTTTTTAAAAAAAATGCTAATTTGAGATGGGATTAAGTTGGTCTGGAGTTAGACAGTGGAATTGATTAATTGGGTTTTCTTTAAAAATATTTGTCGTAGGTGATATAAAGGGTCAAGTAACTTAACTTCGAAATTTTATATCATGGTAATAAAAGAGATGCCATGAATATTGTTCTCTTAAAAGAATAAAGGGAAATTTGCACACTTACAAATCATAACTAAGCCACAATATATTTAGTCTAACAGATACTCAAACACAAAAAACTAATACTTGGTTTTTATTGGATTATGTATTTGCCACTTCTAGTTTTGCACCTGCAAAGAAGAAAGACACGATTTAATTAGAAGCTAGGAAACAACAAAATTATGTAAACTTTGAAATACATTTACTAGGAAAAATAATCAAGATAAACATATTCATGTTGCTAAAGAATGTTACCAAGTAGCGAGCTTTGTAGCTTTCAACGAGTTGCTTCGGATCGATTTTTGTTTGCTTATAAGCATCAATCTTGTTGAGCTCCTGCAATAAGGATTGGTTCACCAGAACAGTTACAACAAGGACTAGAGAAATCCGAGAATTTAGGGACTCTTCTATTTGCTAACAAGATAGCTGCTTTTACCATGTCAGTCTCAAGAAAATCCAAACAGAATCACAAAGCACAAGGAGGGGTTTTAAACAAATAGTACACAAGCAAGAATGCCAACCAATCACGGTGGGAAGAGATTCGTAGACTATGACATTGAGGAAGAGAAGATATTTAGCTGCCAAAACAAAGATTTTAGCATAATTCCTATTTACCGCCCTGGATGCAGGGCAGGGAATCTGAGGGCCAGTTCGCAGTCCACAAAATTACTTGTAACATAAAACAACGCAACCAGTGTGTCAGTAAAAATGCAGAGAGAAGTGTTTTACACCGATATTAATGCACTTCAACAATTATTTTGAGAAACTGGATCTCTTAGCTTTTGATTTCTGCTACTTATATTTTTGCTAAAAGTAATAGCGGTGTTCCTTTTCAAAACACAACAATCATAAATGGATCCTAGTTTCATTAGATGGTCCCGACAATCCCAATTTGCTGCTCAACAAAACAAACTGTCATCAATGGCTAACCAAGGATAGGCCTATTTGATTGTAACAAATTAGTGCATGAAGAGGTTAGAAGAGTAAATCTTAGTTATTGAAATGCGAAATGGTATGTGGATGAATTTATGTTGTACCTCAATCCATGCTTCTAGTAAAGGCCTGCCTGCGGTAATGTCATACTTCCACATCTCTGATAAGAAGATTTCGAATCTCTCAACAAACGGAATATAGGCAATGTCCACCTGATCAGATCACCGAAACAAAAGATTTATGCATAAACCTAAAAACCATTTTGTTCTATCTTATGAATTCAGAAGTCGGAACAGGCAGACTAAAACCCCCGGATGATTGCCAAAGTAAACAACTCACCAAACTTAACTGACCAAGGAAGAAAGGCCCATCATCAAATTGTTTAAGAGCGTTTTCCAGGTAATCAAATTGAGCACCTGATTAAGGTATTCAATTTTCGATTAGTTCTTACAACAAAGTGACATCCCTGAGGCAGTAAAAATTGACTGGCTTTGGCTACAAAGTCTTACCAGCTTCTTTCGCTGGGTCCGATTTAAATAACGCGCGCACAGCACCAGTGAAAGTGTCAACATAGGATAACAACTCTTCACCAATCTTTCTTTTGACAGGATCCTAGAATGTTTTCAGACAGTAATACTCCATATGAGAATTTCTTAGGACAGCAGAAGTCTATCGACATGGGCACAATTAATGACTTCTGTAAGACTTACATCAGGGAAAAGCGAAGGCCCTTCAAAGTTGCTGTCCACATATTTGATCAGATCAAGACTCTCTCCAATTACTTTCCCATTGTGTTCCAAAGCTGGCACCTGTACATAAGGAGCATTCTGCATTCAACAAAAAAGTAGCGGAAAGTTCCAAAAAGTATCCCATATTTAAGCCTAACTTGATGACTTATCCATTTTGTAGCACGAAAGGTTTAAAAAAAAAAATCCCTTGGCCATTCACATTTTTTAAAATACCAAAACTGCCCCTTGCTAAATTAGCTTTCAACCCCATGAATCTTAACAATTGACACTCTGACTTTGGCAATTCTTGAAGCATATATCATCACCTTATTAGCAGAGTTAACTTTTTCCTTGTACCAAGCAGGCCTGTCCTGAAGATCGATACCAACTAATTTAATCTTATCTTGCAACCCCTACACAAGAAAAGGAAGAGAATAACCATAACAATAAGGGACAGAAAAGGATTTAGCTAGCAAATATCGTTTCATAGTTCATGCTTGAATCATTCTTCGTCAAGAGACTACCCTATTAAGGAGAAGAGTGCTTAACTACTTAAAATTAGATCATGACATTCCACCAAGCTTTCAAATTGACATCCATGGCGATAATCAAAGCGCCAAAAAGAGCGGGATCTGTATCCCAATCCAGGCAGCCAGCCACAAACAAATGGGGCCGACCCTCCCAAGGGGTTTGCAATCTTCACATTGACCATGATATGACTCGAACTTTAATACATACTTTCCACCATTCATCCACAAAAGACTAGCCTAATAAGAAGAAGAAAACTTAAACTGTTCTTAACTAGCTGTATGACATTCCACCATGCTTCCAAACCAACATCAATGGCAGAATTCAAAGTGAGCAACCGGTCATGAACGAGTCGGTCACAACCTTCACATTGTCATGCCGTGACTCGAACTAGGGACGTGTTGTTTTCTCTTATACCAATAGAAACATACTTAAACTGCTCCTCCTCAAAATACTAGAAAAGTGCTTAATTATTCAAATTAAACGCAGAGACAAATCCTAAAAGCAAAGCCTGATTAAACAAAATCAACATTAAACAACAAGGACAAGTCCCATGTAAAAGGAATCTTAGTTTAGGATTTCAACAACCTTGTAGTTTCTCGTGATCCAAACGCGCTGTGCATATGGGCAAGAGTAGGAAGTGTACAACCTTCAAAAATGCAATAGCAAAAATGTAAGAAACGCATGCAAAATACATTAGAAATTCAAGGCATATACAGAAAACGACACTGATTTGAGGAAAAAGGAAACAAAAAAAGCAAACGACACTGAGTTGAAAGGTGAAATCATCGAAATTGAGTGAAAGCAAAACAAAAATTTCTGGTGAGAAGTGGAAATTAAAACCTGGTAGTTCCATCAAAGAGAGGAGGTGGGTCGGAAGTGGAATCCAACGCCGGTGGAAGGCCTTGCAAGTACCTAAAATATATATATATATATATATATATATATATAGACACACACAGAAACACAACACACTCAATAGAGATGAAGAAGAAGAATAACAGAAGAGAAAGAGGAAAATTTCGGCAGAAAAGTAAGAGAATTTAGAGAACCCAGATGCAGAAAGTGTTAAAGAAATGTCAGAGGGCTTACAGTGACGCCATTGTTGCTGGTGTTGTGGATGAAGTTGGGTGAAAGTTCGTGGGTGGGTTTGGTGTTAGTGAAAGAGAAAAAGTAGCTCAAGTTTCTGAACACTGGGCAAAGGATGCCTAGGAAATCGAGATTGGTACGATAAAGCTGCCTTGCAATTTTTTTTCATTTATCATTACGGTTTGAGGAGCACGCAGAACACGTGCAGTATAGGGGGAAAATAGATAAATAAATAAGGCTTCGTTTGGTTCACCGGTTTGAATTGAAAATTTTAAGTTTCAATAGTAATTTTTATTGACTTTTCAAAAAAGATAAAAAAATTTTTCAGAAAAAATAAAAATTTTTTTAGAAAAAGATAAAAACTAATATGAAAATTTTAAATTCGAATCATCGAATCAAACGAGGACTAAATAACTGATAATTGATAATTCATAGCTTGTCGCGGGTGATAAGGATTATCACGTGCTAATCTCATAACATAGACAAAAAATCAGTATTCCGCGCTTTTTAATATAAAAAATGAAAAAATTAACAAATTTTTACTGGATGAAGGAATTTTTATGGTAAAATCTTGTTTTCTTTAACTGGACGGAATCAATATTTTATATCAGTAAAAAATACAAATTAAAAATTCTATGACATAACATAGAAAAATTCTCTATCAACTGAGCTTTGTTTTGAAAAGCGTCATATTTATATTAAAACCTATTTGTTTGACATTTTTTTTTCAAGTGATTTAATCTTTAAAAACATACATTTTTAATAAAGATATCCTGTCATATAAAGCTTCCATATATATAACGATAAAGCATATCACAATAGCTCATGCATAAAAAGAGTAGAGTTATTTATTAAAACAAATATAGAAATAAAAAGAAAAAATTTCAATGGGGCACATATTAGGGTCGGTTTGGTTTACCAGTTTGAGTTAGAAATTTTAAGTTTAAATAGTAATTTTTATTCACTTTTCAGAAAAGACAAAAAGCTTTTTCAGAAAAAGACAAAAACTGAGATGAAAAGTTTGAAATGAACCAACGAAACAAACGCAGTCTTAGTATACTAAAACTTAGTAGAGCAAAATGAAGAAATCATAAATTTTTGAATATTTAAGTTTGGAGTTCATTCCAACTCTAACTCATTTCAAACCTTTTTTTATATTTTTCCTAAAAAGTTTTTGTCTTTTTCCCAAAAAGTTTTTTGTCTTTTCTGAAAATTCAAAAAAATTTACTATTACAACTAAAATATTTCAACTCAAACTAACACACCAAACACCCCCTTAACATTGTTTCAAAAATTCAACGAGGGACCGTCCCTACTCGGCCTAACACCACTCCATTTTTTTTTTAACTTATGTGAGACTCCGAACTCTACACTTTTAAATGTAGTCAAATATGATATTACAACTGCGCTATATCTATAACCACAGAACCACTCCACTGTTGTTCCTTACAAATGAAAATGATCATTTTAATCATTTGATTAAACTTTTAATAATGTGATTGATGAAAATTCAGATTTAAGTTTACAACTTGCAACACATAATTACTTCCAATCATAAATTAGACCATTAAAAAGTTAAGTTAATGGTTAAAATGGCAAGTCTTAATACTAGTGAAAAATAAAGATTCATAGAGATTCCTACAATAGAGGGAACATTATTAGGACATTCACAATCTACCATGGTAACACTAAAGAATTATTAATATTATTAAGGAAAATTAGGTTTGGTGGCATAGCAAAACTTTTTTTTTATTTAGGAACATAGTCGTTTTTTATTTTTCAGATTTGGACAATCAGTGATTGACTATGAAATTTAGTGATTTACGTTATGATTAATTTAGTGATTGGCCGTAAATTAATCAACTAATCCACTATCACGCAGTCAATCATTGATTAATAATTTTAGAGAAAATAAAAGGGTATGTTAACTAAATTTTAAAAATTTCAGTCATTTATTAAAAAACTTCTTAAAAAAAAAAAAGGTTACTTCAGCTATAAATCCCTATTATTAATTTCAATAATTTTTTTTATTGGTTGAATATTAATTTCAATCGTTTGATTGAATATCTATGTTATCATCTCTAACTCCAACACTTCTTCATTTAATCTTTTAGTAGCGAATAATGACCTTACGAGGCTCTATAATAGGATGTCCAATTCTAAAATTCCTTAATTTGTGTCTTCTGATTTGCGTAGTCACAATCTTCTTTTATACATTCCATTCAAAGTTTAGAAATATGTAATTAACATTTCCAAATTTGACAGAAAAAGAGGAAAAATTAATTATAATTAGGAACATTCATAGTTATTTTAAATATGATTCTCATGCTGATTACATTTTAACAAGATTACAACATGAGCTACTCAAAGCTATATTCCAACACAAAAATTCCCAATTTTTTCAGTTCTCTTTCATTTAGTGGTTCATTTCGACTATCCTTGCAGATTCAAAGGCAATGCAAAACTCAATATGGTAGCTTATCTTGATTCTCATTCCAGTAATTTAACATGGAAACTGTTTGGATCGAAGGAAAAGTAAAAGGGTGCTATCATCTCACTTTCTTAAGAAATAATAGTATCAATGTTCAATTTAACCAGAAAACTATTCAGGTTTGGGTTCGGGCAAATGCACCAATTCGCAAGCAGCCTGCCCTTTCGATCCTTGCAAGTGTCAGGTTTTCAAAGCCTACATCTTCTCGAGGCTAAATTTATATCTCCATGTCCATCACCCTTACAATGTCGTTTTCAACGGTAAAACTAGCGAGAAGCATTGAAAGATCGGAAATGTTAATTAACGACTGCCAAGCAAAAAGAAAAAAAAAAATATATATATATATATATTTTTTTTTTTTTGTTTACACTTGAGGACTTCAAAGTTACTAATACATGAGGGAAAAATTACTTACTGTGAAAAATAAAAATCAATGGTCCTCTTTAAGCTAATAACCGAAATATTTGGGGAGAAGAAAGAGGGCAATAAGTAATTGCCCCAAGGATCATATTAAACAGGCAAAGAATTTTCACCTGATCTCCAGGTTGATATCTTCTTAAGCCAGTCAGTCTTCGTCAACTTAACCTAGTCAGACTTCTTCAACAAACTTAAAAGTACACCGGCGCTGAGACTTGTGGCTACAAAGCCTAGGGATGTCTCGGTAGATATGTGGAACCCTGATGGAAGTGATTAAAAGTGTAAATACACGGAAGTTTGAAAGATATGGTATAGTGCAGAATTAAGAGCTTCATGAGTACGCACCAAAAAAGTCTAGAATCATTTTACACCCGATAAAGCCGAGAACAATGCTGATGGAAGTCTGAAAGGATAGTTGAGGAAATTGGAGGAATTAATCAAGTAAACAACCAAAACTTGTCAACATAAAGAGACTTGAGCATTGTACAAAAAGGATTACAATCATGCAATAATCCAATATGTATGAAACTTGAAACCTTAATCTAATCGACTATGTGGTATGTCGGCAAAGATAATTCAAGATATCAAGTCATTAAGATTTAGACAATAATCCAGTATGTATGAAATTAAAACCATAATCTAATCAAATGAGTGGTATGTTTGCAACCTAATTCAAAGCAAATGAGGGGTTCGCGACATATTTCAAGTCAACATAATTTGATTGTCTTAAATTACTAATGAATAAGTACATTATTAGAGATCCTACAAAAAAAATTTCTACGGCTAAGAAGAAAAAAGGAAGACAAACGAAGAAGGGAATGTGACGTTTCGACTGACCAAAAAAGGCACAGAAACAAATTCGGATGCAGCAAGTCTACTTTATACCTGTAAATACTCCAATTCTGACATTCCCTCAGAAATGAGAGTGTAAAGGGACCTTAAACCTGCATTTGCCATATATATTGTCAATAATGTATTCTCTTTTTGCATATGCTTATGCAAACAACTTTCCTATTATCAAATGGTCTGAATGATTACACATTTGACATGATATATGATAATTTGAAAAGAGAAATATTGAAGAGAAACACATCATATTCAGTCCAGCACCGTTCTACTACGGTTCTCAATTTGAGAGATATTTATCGCTTAAAGAGAGGGTACACAAAGGAGCAAGGATTACCTATGATCGCAAAGATATTAGACGTGTATACTATGAAAGGATCCCGTGTAACACCAAATACTGCTGGTATAGAATCAACCTAAAAGAACAAGAAGCTTCACTTTAGTGCCTCATCATGCATTTAATTATCATGCGTTAATTAATTAAAACAAAGTAAAAAGTAGTGTCTAACATAATTGGCGGGTGAAAAAACCTACTGCAAACGCAATATCACTGAGCTCAATAACCGCTACTGTGAGAAGTAAAGGTGTGGCCTGCCCAAAATGTTTGAGACCTGTTAGAAATCAATATATTGCATTAAATCTGTGTTTTTCTGAAGGGCATAAAATGCATATTGGTTCTTTTGAAAGGCAAAAGTAGAGCTAGTTGATCAAGAGAAAAGTTGCTTAATTCTTTTGGAGCTTGAGAATATTTCATAAACAACTTACTTTCCGTACACCATCCTGAACTGTAAAAAATCGATCGCCATCATAATTAGCTGCAAGATTCAAGAAAAACAGGGGAAAACAGAGGGCTAAGTCAGCACACAATTAATCAAGATTAGAGAATGAATAAATCTAGCTCCTATATTTATCCATGAAAGTTGAGAAATCAACAGCTAAACTACAGGTGGCAAACGAATAATACAATTATATAAATTTGCAGATGAAAAATAATCCCTCCAATAGCACTTTTCCTTGATCTTTGACACACAAAACCACATTGGGGAATGCCTTGTCCTATCAGTTCTATAATCTATGTTGCGGACTCAAAACGAAGAAGGACCAAAGTACTAACCCATTAGAAGAACTACACAAAAGCATCAATTCAACAGAAAGGATATAAATACAAAGGCAAGGAATTACACGTGACAGGGATAAATCTCTGGCATGTCTTCACAATAAAGTTGTCAGATAGGTCAGTGTCATCTTCTTCAGCAGCAAACAACTATCAAAATATGACAAATCAGTTCACTGTCTTTGATGCATTTAGCTAAAAAGATTAACATAAAAGACCACAAAATGAACTTTACAAGGGTAAATGAAGAATAATAGACGCTTGTGGAATGAAAAATTAAATTTCAAACCAGAACTGTCTTGGAAAATTGGAATCACCAATCAGAAGGAAATTAGTTGAAAACGGTTTTCAAGTTTGCTCACAACTGGAAGCAACTATGTAGTATCATCTCTACAATTCAAGTGAGCAAATTGGAAATTGCGTAGTTAATTCTTTATGAAACTCCAAAATAAACTCTGATTGCAAACTCGCACCATTAGATCAGAAGGTAATAAACAGTCACAAAACATTAAAAGAAAAAAAGAAAAAAAGAAGGAATGAAAAACATACGTTATAATACACAGTGGTGGATCCTTTCAGGAAAAAAAAAAAAAAAAAAACACAAACACACAGTAGAGAAAACCTTCTAGAGAAGAATATTCACCTTGAACGACGAGTAAAGTAGTATCAAAGCCAGTAGAACATTTACTGCTTCAAACCTCTGAAACAACAACAGTGGAGATGGGATTCAGAAAGTTGGCACTTGGCACAAAAAACCTTACCCAGGGCACACACAACATGAAATTTACCTGAAGTGTTGCTGTCCCAAGAAGTATTATCGTCAAACGAAAGATCACTGCACCAACAATGCCATACAAAAGTACCCGATTCTACACTACCACCATCATAAATTGTTAATTCCACAAGATTGCACATGACAGTGTTACAACTTCTATGAAGATTAAAGCAGCATTATTGAAAAATATTTAAATCTTATAAACACCTGATATTCGTGAGGCACTTTGAAGTACTTAAAGATCAGAACAAAGACAAACAGGTTATCCACTGACAAGCTTTGCTCCAATATATACCTGGGAACAGCATAACATTGTCCATGTGGAACGTGAAACAACAATCCAAGCCAAGAAAAATAAAACCAAGTTAATAACACACTTCAGAAAGACTACAAAATCGATGAAAAACGTAATGGATGAAGTTCATACCAGCTCAAACCTCAAAGTAGTTGCTGTTAAACATTAACATTTTAACATGTTTGGATTACTGATTCAGAATATAAAGAGTTTGTCGTTGAAACTTGAAACGATTTTGAATGCAAGATTTCCATACCCAGCAAAAAACTCTGACGCCTTCTCAACTCCATCTTTAAACCCCAGACCGACACCAAACGCAACTGCAGTGCTTACCTACAGTAATCAATTTTAATATTAATTCTCAAAGAACCAGTAAGCTGAACCACACAAAACAAATCAAATGAGTGGGAAAGTACTCACCCAAAAGGCCACATTTCTAACGGCAGAAGTAAATCTTTCATTTTCCTTTGTTTTCCCTGGAAAATGAAAGGGAAGCATAAGATATAGCACTTTTTATTACACACACACACATACATACATATATATATATGTATGAAATTATATGTCAACTACTTATATCCTAAGATTCAGTGATTAAGAGAAGTAACCAAGTTTAGGACTTTGTCAACAAAGATCAAAAGTTCTTTGCAAATTTAGTATCAAGAGAGTAACAAAAACCGAAATTGAGCTCGGAACAATCCAGATTACGAATCCGCTCAAAAGAAACTACCGAAATTCATGAATCACTGAACTCACCAGAGGCTGAAGCTGACAAATCGCTCTGCTGCTCAGTCCCTCTCAAGCATGAAATCGGTGAAAATTGGCAACGGCCACCTCGAAGAGCTGAACCAAAAGGGAATAAGAAAAAGGTGAGCTATGGCTCCGAGGTTTCAACAATGGCGAAACCGCATTGGAGGAGAGAGAACCTGTGCGAAGGCGAGGAATTTCGCGGCAGTGGTAGCGAAAGGAGGTCCGAATTGGGGAAGTAGATGGCGGAGAAGCCCTAAGAAGAAAGCGAGGATCGGGTTTGGGATGAATGTGGAGTTCATTGTGGACGACGGAAGCTAAACCCATGGCTCTCCAGCTTCCAGCGACGAAATTCAATTTAATTTATAAAATCGAAAAAAAGAAAAAGACAAAGAAAAAGAAGAAGAAAGAGAAATTGTGGCCTTCCTTTATATCTTATCCCATGACGGGAACAATGACAGTGTACTCATTCACTCAATGGTAGAAAATGATTACTTTTAACATGTCTATCACTTGCTTTTTAAGGAGTTTTGTTTTGTTTTTTAGTTTTGTAGGGCTTATTTGGTGAACCAAATCAATCAATTCAACTCAAATTTTTTTTATCTTTTTTTTAAAAAAATTTTATCTTTTTCTCAAAAAGTTTTTTATCTTTTCTGAAAATTCAAAAAAATTTAGGGGATGTTTGGTAACCGTTTCGTTTTAAACTAAACTGTACTTTTTTTATCATGATTTTTGTCTTTTTGCCAAAAAGTTTTTATCTTTTTCCCAAAAAGTTTTTTGTCTTTTCTGAAAATTCAAAAAAATTTACTATTACAACTAAAATATTTCAACTCAAACTAACCAACCAAACACCCCCTTACTATTCCAACTTAAAAATCTCAACTCAAACTACTCCACCAAACTCCCCCTTAGTTTTTTTTAAGGAATTAGGGCCTGATAATGAAACACGAGATTTGCGAAATTTTTTATGATTATTCTCCCTCTTTTTTTTTTTTAATAAATTTAAGTCTATAAAATTACAAATCAAAATTCATTTTAATTAATGATTAGAAATACAATCTGACAATAATTTCACACTTACTTCTTCTATAACTTTCATTTGACTTTCAGATTAAAATCAAAAGTTTTTGTTACAACGTTATTTCTCGACATCAATAGGTCAAAAAGATATTGGGAAAGCTTTCCCAAGAGAAGGCTTTAGGGAACTCCAACAAACCTATCATAACTCAAAGGAGAGGTCCCTAGCTTATATGAATAGACAACATCAACGAGTCTCCTACCTATCCGAAATAGACAACGTTGAGAGGTTCAAATATAGTAACTCAGATATCTTGTGGATTCCACTAAACTATGTTGAGATATGAAGAAACTGGAGAGAAAAATTGATATCCCACCTTCCCAAAAAACCCAAAAGCATGACCACTAGGCTACAACTAAGAACTCAGAACATGTTGTGGGTTTAGAACACGTGTCATTATCTAGGGTAGGTTGGTTTAGATATTTGGAATAGTAATCCTCTTGTTTAAGAGGAGTATATAGTGTAAAATGGTCCCATTATAGGACAAATCTCTACTTCTTAGAAACACTCTTGTAAACTCTTCAAAAAATAGTGAAAACACCTTCACCAACACAAAGATGACGTAGTCTTTATTGAGGCGAATATCTACAAATCTCTTTGTGTTCATCTTTTTATATTTTAATTTTACGGGAGAGATAATTTTGAGTGCAACGTTATGAGGATGAATTGAATTGGCAGATTTTCACTGTCAACAGTTTTCATTTAATTTTTTTTTCTTGAAAAGTCAACAAAAATTATAATTAGTTTTTGAAAAATCAATCAATTTTTATCTAAAAATTTCATTCCAAATCCGTTCATCAAATGCAAGCATAGAATACAAATCCTTCATTCCTAATTAAAAAAGAAAAAAGAAAAAAAAATCATTTTGTTTATTTCAAAGGAAAAAATTACTGATATAATAATATTTGAATTCAATAATAGAATAATGATATATCTTAATATCATATCATATCATTTAAAAAATTATGTTAGTTAAATATATGTCAAAAAATTATTGAACAAACGAAAACGAAGATACAAATAAAAAGGTATATAAATCAAATCATATTCTCAATGGGTGTAAATTGCCATATACTGTAAGTTTATAGCGTTAATTGTTAAATTTAAAAATTCATAGTTTAAATTGTAACAATACGATAAATTAAATTCAGGGGTCCAGATGCAAAAAAGCAAAAAAGGAAAAAAATCCCCGAAATGGCACCTTTTCTGCGATCCTATTTAAGCCCTCCGCAATCAACATACTGTCATCAGTCTCAGACCAGACCCAAAAGTCTCTCTCTCTCTGTCCTTCTCCCTCTCCCTCTCTCTCTCTCTACTTTCTCTCTCGTCCGTCGTTAGCAGGCAGTCTCCAAACCCTCACCGAGACTCTCCGTTTCTCCTCCAATGGCGAGCGACTCACAGAAGCCCAACGACACTAATCCCTCCGTCGAAAACCCTAAGAAAGCTTCAGACCCCGTAGCCCCACCCTCCGCCAAACCGGACGAACACCCAAGACCGACTCTTCATCGGCCGTTCCGCCGTCGTCTTCCGACTCCGCTTCCGGTAAGGATGCCGACGACGCTTTGAAGCCCGCGGAGGTTTCTGTCGTTGCCTCCGCCGCGGCTGCGACGGCTCCGGTTTCCGATATCGAGAAGAAGATGCGCAGAGCTGAGCGGTTCGGGATATCCGTACAGCTCACCGAAGAAGAGAAGCGCAACTCTCGAGCCGAAAGGTATTCACGATGCTATTTGGTGTTTTTTTTTTTTGGTCAATTATTTTGGGGATCTACTTGAATTAGGGTTTTCTTTCTAGGGTTTCTGATGTTCTTTATTTTCGCCATTTATTTGTGTATGGTGAAAATTTTCCGGCAAGGATGAGAAGTTTTTTTTTAATAAGAAAAAAGGTTAAGAAATTGAATCTCATGGTACCCCCGTTTTAGGATGTTTCTTCTATTTGATGACCTAGAAATTTAACGTGCTAGAGATTTTGATTGTAGCTGGTTATTTTGAATTTGAAGGGGAGTTTTTTGAGGTATTGATATGTATTGCAGTAAAGAAGGGTTTTACAGAGTTGCAATTGAGAACGTGGTTCTGTGTAAAATATATATATATATAAAGGAATGGGATTTTTGTTTGGTTGCAATTTTAATGTGAGTTCAAATGGGAAAACTTGCTTTTCTTGAGGAAGATCTAAACGAAACGAAACGAAACGAAACAAGTAATTCACAATTTTTCGTGTTGTTATCTTTTTTTCCTAATTTTCTGGGATCCATTCAAATTAGGTTTGGGGGCTTCTAATGTTTTTGTTTTGACTGTTCTTTTTTCTGTATGCTGTTAATTTTGCGGTTATGTGTGGAGCCAAGTAATTGTTCATGCATTCTAGAGATTCTAAAACGACTCGCAAGTATACTTCACCGACGTTGGATTGTTGCTGTTTATATTGTACTTCAATATCAAGAGTAATTCTTTGGGATGTTGCTAGTCAGATAATGCATTTATTTTTAGTAGCGAAGTGCAGTATGAAATTTCAATTAGGAATAGGATTTCAGTTAGGGTGCAAATGAATTGCGAGTTTAAATGGGAAAAGTTGCTCCGTATCTGGGAATCTGAACGAAATTTGAATGCTTTTTCTTTTTCCACCATTTGTCCCCCTATTTTACTTTTAGTAATTGAATTTATCGAGTGGTGGCTGTTTTGATTGCAGGTTCCGCACTGGATCCTCATCTGGATCAGAAGCATCAAAGAAATCGGAGGAGCTGAAGAGGAAGGCTAGAGCAGAGAGGTTCTTTTTTCTTTTTTCCTTTTTTTTCCTCTTGTGCCACTTTTTAACTCTTCCATGGCATTTACAAAACTTGCTAGATTTGTATTTAATCGATCTTCTTGTTGTTGTTGGGCAGTTGTAATTGTTTTCTGTTGTTTTGTTACTCAGGTTTGGTATTCCTAGTCCACCGGCAGCATCTGAGGAGGAGGCCAAGAAGAAAGCCCGACTTGCTAGATTTGCACCAGCTCCGAAAATTGATCCAGCAGAAGATGACAAAAGGAAAGCAAGGGCTCTCAGGTGTGGGACGCCTACTAGATATATCCCCAAGTTCTGTTAAATAAATTTTGAACTTTATAATGCCTGAGCTGATTGTGTAATACTCTCTTCTTAGGTTTGCAAGCACCACCCCTTCAAATTCGTTTTCTCGAGTGAATGGGAATGGAAAGGCAAATATTGAGCTGGTATAGTCTAATTTTGCTGATTTTGCAAGCATTTTGACTACGAGTCAATACTGTTTATCTTTTGCATTTCTTGTAGTGCTGATGCTTTTTTTTTTTTCCAAAGCAGAATGCGGCTATTGCAGGCAAGGCCGGAGGAGGGGCTTGAACAGAAGCCTCTTCTGTCAATAGTAAGACGAATTTCTAGTATATTTTTGGTAGTTACTATCTGACTTACTCCAAACTAATGGCGTTGTTTTCTGTTCTAATATTTTGAATTTTTATGTGCTTTGTTTTAATTATGTTTTTCCATTGTTTGTTGCAGGTCTAGGTTCTAACAGTCTATGATTCCCTCGAAGTTTTTTTTTTTCCCTCGTCATGTCTACTCCCCCAGTCACCATTATATGGATTCTCATGTGCAGCATTTTCGTCATTGGATACCTTCTTCAATTTAGTTTAACAGGATCGTGGCAGCATCAGGAGCTTTCTCTCAGCTGAATTTATCATAACGACATTATTTACCCAGTGTGGCCTTGAATTTAGCAACTTCCTGCTTAGTGTTGACGTATCTTCCAATCTACTAAGAATATTAGGAATTCTGACATTAACTCTTAGTGAAAACGTTGTGTCAAGCTAATTTAGCTACTTTTTCGGTTGTCAACTTTTCCTCTTTTTATTTCCCTGACAAGTTCACCTCATTCAGTTATTCGAAGCCCATTTGCACATTATTTTGGGCAGCCTCTCAATACACTGTGGATTTCATAGTCATAATATAGTGTTGAATGGTCATGCTAAGTTGGATTATGAGTTTTATATCATTTTATTGAACTGGTATGCCTGGAACTTTGCTGAATTTCTTGATTAGGAGTATTATGTTGTTAGTGTAATTGATCTTAATCAATTCGGAGGAGAAAGAAAAACAAAATCTAGAGTAGGAACTTTAATTAGGAGCCACCTGCTTGCTGACTTAGTATTAGCTTTTAGATCCTTTTTATCTTTGCAGTATTTGGTTTAGCTGGTGGGCGAACTTTCAATGGTAAGAATGATAGCTCACCCCAAACCCTTTCATCTCCCTCTCTCTTTAGGAAGGAAAAACACACACACACACACACAAAACAAAAAAAAAAAAGGGGAGAAGAAGAAGAGAATCTAGACAAGTAAAGTAGGTGGCTTCTGACATGTGACTGTTTAATGTTTGATTTTGATTGAGGTTTGATCTTTCATCTTCAGTTTGGTGACAATGCATGAATCGGATGTCATTGTTTGTTACATGTTGATGAATTACATTCGATGCTACTTTAAATTGTACAAGTAAAAAAAAAATCAGGGCAATGTGCAACTTCGTGTCGAGTCCATTACTTTTCCATTTTAAGAATGTCAAAAGGGGGCTGCCTATCAATGGTGAATTTGTCAGTTGGAAAAAAAAAAAATGAACGAGTGTTTGAACATGGTATTGGCACTGGTTTGTTATTAGAACATTGTTTTTCCTAGTTGTTAATTTTAGAATTCCTGGTAATCTTAGTTGATTATTTGAGATATGTGAACTCTTTGAAGGTGTTAGCTAATGTTCTTGGGCCTCTCTGGGTACCGCATGCGATCTTCAAAGGCGAGATACTGGAACGCATGATACTTGTCAGCTGAGTTGATTTTGTAATCTTTATGCACTTTTTATGCAAGTCTTTTTCGCTGCAGTTTCAGAACTTGAAAATTTTTCCATCTTAAATTTCTGTTTTCCTTGAGAATATGTAATGGTTTGGAGGACCAGGTTACTTAATTGTAGGTAATTGTTACTTTTATTTTTATTATCACTGTTACTGTTACTATTTTGCATGAAAACCCACTCGTATTCTTCCCTCATAGTGGTGATGGAATTGGAATTGTGGTCCTTAATGTTATGGACCTAGTTGGGATGTTTTTTTTTTTTTTTTTAAATTTAAATAACCTCATTGGATCGACAAGGCTTGATCATGAGTGAAATATCATGATCGGGTGAGATTGTGTGAATAGAAAATTCAAAACCGCAAACCCACATGGTGGGGAGATTTTTATAGGAATTTGTTTTGGTTTATCCTATTCAAAAGTAACTTTTGAAAGAGTTTTGGCTGTTCGGAGTCGAGTTTCAAAAATATGGTTAACAGACTTTGGGGGTCTGTTTGGTGAATGCGTTTGAGATGGAAATTTTAAGTTTTAATAATAAATTTGTGTTGAATTTACTGAAATGATAAAAATTGAGATGAAAATTTTAAGGTTGGAATGGGGAATCAAATGAAACCTGAGTGATATAAGCCTGAGTATTTATATCAGAGTCTTGTTGAGAAAAAATTTTAAGGTTGGAATGAAAATCAAATGAAGCCTGAGTATTTATATCAGAGTCTTTTGAAGACATGAACTTCATATGATATTTTAATTGCATATTAGAAAATTGGTAAATCAATTTGACCCATTACTTTTTTTTAAATGTGGTTTTAAATATTTATTGAAAACTCACAAAGATCCAAAGTAAACGCTTTATTAAATGGTCTATGTTTGTCACAAGCCATTCTATTATAAACGACGGTGAATGGAGATGATCCCCATCTTTCATGAGTTTTGATGTCAAAATTAATAATCAAATTCACTAAAAGTAATTAGAAGATTTGATCTTCAATTCATAATTATAAATATTGTCTAGCGCTCACTGTCAGGTAATTTTAAAATTTAAAAAAAAAAAAAAAAAAAAAGGACGTGAAACTCTTGACATTATGGATCATGTGCACAAATCTGCCAGCCTCATCTAGACATTTGAAAAATTATATTAAAAAAAAAAAAAAGACGAAAGATTACAAGAATGAGAGATTATCTATAGCCAAGAAATCACACACTTCGAAATTAATAAATGTGTAAAAGTATATCTACAAAGACAGCAGGCAAACATGCTGGCTAAGTCCAAGTTTTTTCCAACCAAGTCCTTGAGAGTAGGTTTCCAGGCGTGTGTACTTCAGCCAAGTGATGAAGAAGATTCTCACGGGTAAAGGCTACTTCCAAGTCATCAACATTTATTTCTATTTTATGGAGAGTTGCTCTTACGATGAGAAGCTCGAGATTTTTGAACGACATAAGTATTCTAATCATCCTTTGACAAACTTGACGACGGCTAGAAAATGAGTAGCACTCCGTTAGGAGTTGGCGGGAGCTGGGATACCTCCCCTTATTGAAACTGGGGAACTGCGGAGGAAGTTCTCGTTGATCAAATGGGGGTCAAGAAACACAACTATGACTGAGATATCGTCATGAAAATGGCGTCTAACACCCCGGTCGATCTTTTTCAGATCGGAGTACCTCAGCTCTCTTTTCTTAGCTGCTTCTTCGAGTGCAGATTTAACAAGCCTCCTGGCAATTCCCTGCAAAATGAATGGAGTTATTTGCTAACCACGGTGAACGTGGTTGCGAGCAACGGCAGAAGAAGGTTGGTTGGAGAGTACATAGTAGTACCAAATCTTACATTAGGTGGGTGGCTGTTGACAATGTCGACTGCCTCCTGGTTGGTAAGATGCTCCCATAGGCCATCGGAAGCGAAAATGAGAAATTTATCTTGGCGGCTGAGTTTCTCTACTGTTATTGACGGCTCGGAACCAAGGATAGGCTTGAAGAATGGTTCCGGAAGTCTAAATCTAGGTAGCAGAGGCTCTCTGTTGAATTCTGACCTCTTTAAATATGCATCACCAATGGATCTTGAAACCTGCAAAAGAGGCAAGAAACTCCATCAAACAAATCTGGTCATACTTTTCGGCAGTCTAACGAGTTCACCACAAAACTAGTTGCTCACGGTAAAAGATGTTTTGGGAATTTATGTGATTCATGTTAAACCCTTGGGAAACTCGAGAGATCTCAGTATCTAAGTAGCCCTTCCTCGACTTACTGCCCTCTGTAATACCAAGTCTATTAATCACAGAATCAAAACCGCAAAAGCATCATTCATCTTATTTAATTTTGTTACAGAGTTCTATTCTTGTAAAAGCAAACCAATGACCTGCCAGGGCCAAAGCACTTTATTGATTCCTCTAGTGAATTCAATTATGTTTATTAGACTAATCTTTCATTTTACAGAGAAGCAAATTATACCATATTGTGCTCGTATGCATAACCTGAGTCCTAATTGCTTGACAAAAATCTCGCAAAAATTAACAACTTCAGCTTTATTTTCTTTTGATTTAAGCAAAACAGTGTCAGCGAAGTTCTTGCTTCATAAGCATTTGCTTCATACCACTAAAGATGGTAAAAGTTCACTTTGGATGAACTTCATGGCTTTTTTTTTTTTTTTTTTTGATAAGAGAACGATGAACTTCATGCTATTAAAACGAACAAAAGTTTGCATATTTCGGAATACTTAGGAGCTGCTAGAACGGTAAAAAATGAACCTGTATAAGGCCCTTCACGCGCCAAACATTGTGTTTCAACACCACAATCTGCGAGTCGTACGGATGCATTGCCTGAAGCTCCTCTCTCACCGATTGTATACTTGCATTGTGCTCTGCGGATAACTGAATGGCTCTGACTTCATGAGTTGCCCTTTCCTCTCTCCCTAAAACTGCCCGCGAATCTCCAACATTCGCAATGTATATCATCCCATTGCATATGATTCCCACCAAACAACATGTCCCAGCAGAAGCAATTTGTGGTGTGCGACGCCACTTTTTCTCAACTAGAGAGAGAAAGCTCTCTTCCGTAACCAAAAAAGCCTTCCTTGTAACACGTTCCGATATACATTGGTTTTCGGACGCCACTCCTGCAACCATAATTAAGAAAAGAGAAAAGATCAATGCTTTTGAACAAGGACATCCGGTTGCAAAGTCATTTAGAACTTAATAACTTGCATTCATAGAAAATAATACAAGCCTTAATTAGTATCTCAAGTTTCACATAGCTAGTATGCTTTCCTCAAGACAACAACAAATAACCACAATTTCCTCCTCCTAATTATCGATACTCGTACCACCAGTCACTTAGTGACGGTAATAAGGCTACTCATTCTTCTCCGACAAGATATCAGACTCGAGTCAACCAGACATGGGCAATCCACTTCATGGAGAATCCAAACGCCACACATGGATATCTTAATTCCTCAAAATTACTTTGATTAGCCACTCTCTATCCCCATAAATCTTTTTATCCAACAGCAACAACAACAAAATGGTCAATGTTATCATCCTTCCCATTCTCTGCTCAGGTTGTTTACTTCTCGGGAAATCAGTGTAAAAAGATAAAGTTCAAGACCTGATAGAATCCAACTCTATTAAGTTATATTCACAAGGTAAACTATGGTTTTGCATCAAACAATGTGGCCATAGTATAATAAAATAAATCAAACAAAAATCATAGTAGAGGATTTTATTTTTTTTCTAAACATACTTTTAAGATTGTGGAAAAGATTTTCATTAACAAATCTGGACGCCTCGGGTCCTCCGTGTCCATCATAGACTCCAACAAAGGTCCCTTGAGGACCTGAACTTGAGGAACTCAACGGCCCAGATTCAAGCTGGCTTTGATCTTCCAACACAGCATTTGCTTGAATCACAGCCATTGAAAACGCCCCATAAGCATGACTCCCCAGATCTTTGTACCACATCAACCCTTCAATTCTCCCACAACTATCATCTCCATCCACAGAAGGCTGTTTCCAACAAGGTTTTACCATCTTTTTTTCCCCAACCAAAAAAGCAAAAATAAAAAAAAATAAAAAAAATAAAAACTTTCTAGTATTTCATATGATGTTTTTTCACATTCATTATCAAAATGACCAAACAATGAAGAGTAATATACTGTCAAGCCCAGCAAGTGTGTAGGGTAGGAGACACCATTAATATGTGGGAAAGGGAAGAGTTTGGGATAAAGAGACCAAATGGGTATGGGCTAAATCAACTGGAGAGAGTGTAAATGAAAAAAAAAAATGTGGTTTTGAGTTCAGAGAATATGGAAGCAGTGTGTGTGTTGGTTCTGTGTACCTTGAATCTGGATTGTTGCAAAAATATGTTTTTTTTTTTTTTGGGAACCTTTTTTCCATGTGTGACAATCTCTCAGGAAACAGACTTAGCTGGAAAAGCACATAAACATTTTTAATGGTCTAAGATCAGAGTGATCAAAGGAAGGAGAGAGAGAGAGAGAGAGAGAGAGAGAAAGCAAGGATAAGAGAAGGGCTTTGGAGTTTTTTGAGCAGAAGATCTTCAGATTGTTGTCAGATGAGATCTAAGATGTTGGGGGTGGAGAGGAGCACAAAAATAGAAATTAAAAATAAAAATAAAAATAAAAAAAGAAAAAAAGAAAGAGATTTTAAACTACAAGTTCTGACATTGTTGTTCTCTCTCTCTCTCTCTCTCTCCCCCCTCTATTTCTCTCTCTTTTGCTTTCTTTCTAGCTTCCTTAATGCTTGATGTTTTTGTGGCCAAATGGGTTTGTTTGTTTCTTTTTCTTGTCAGAGGCTCTCTCTCTGGAACAATTTACATGGCTGAGATTTTGATTTGGAGTTCTCCGACCCTTGTTTTAGCAGGTAATCCACCATTTGTTATTGCCCAAAACTTTTTTTTTTTATTTGGTGCTGTTTTTGACTGGTTTAGTGGCCGTTCGTCCCTCTTCCTAACCCCCCAACCCCCCTTATTATTTATTTTTTGCTAAAATCTTCCTAACTCCCCTTTATAAAGGGTAGTTGTTTCTACACAAAACCGTGTCCTAACTAAACCACTCTTTTTTACTCTTTTTTTTTTTTTTTCATTGCTCTTTTTGGTGACTGTTTTGGACGTCTTCCCTTGTCAAATTACAACAAATCTTAAAGTACTTGTGTAAAAAAAAATTAATGAAAATAAATTACACAAATTATAACGTACAAACATATTACATCCACCGCATTGATTGGAACATATGATAGGAAAAAAAAAAGATATAGTCATATATTACATGAAACTGCTGTATTGATCAGAATGTATGATAAAAAAAAATAAGTAATAAATAGTCATATATCCTGTGAAACAGTTAAAATTAGGACAAATGAGCTAGTGTTAAACCAAAAAGTATATTGTAGCACTATTTCATTGGAAGGAATAAAAATACATGCAAATTAGTATAAACTAGACCACTCTTACCTTCTTTCATTGGTTTATTTTTTATTCAAAATGTCTATTTTGGTGACTGTTTTGAAGAACCTTTTTCATTTGAATTCTCAATGACCTTTTTCCCCTATGTGAAATCAACAATCTCATTAAAGTACTATTTTTTTTTTGGTAGAAAAACAACTTAGAATAATAAATGCAAGGCAATTAGAGGACAGATGAGTCATTAGCATTGTACTACACAAAAAAGCCTATTTGTACCGCTAGATTTCTTGGAAGTAATAAATAAATGCAAACTAAATATTAACAAAATAAAATATAAAAAAATTAACAAAATATAGAGTTGGCAATGAGTTGGAACCGACCCTTTTGGAGTTCCGTATTTGACAATTGACACCATCCAATCCATAGAGAGAGAGATAGTCATATATAGACCCATGCCACGCCATTACGCCTCCTCTCTGTTCCTGAAAACAATGCCAGCAGTTGTTCGTAGTGTCTTTTGGCTGTCAAGAATTAATCTCTGAAAATGCCCTTCAACGGATTCAAATAGTACAAGAGACCTACCAAAGGAAGGAAAAAATAAAATAAAATAAAATAAAACTGATCTTTTCCTTTTCATTATAGTGCTAGAGTCACCGATTAAAAAAAAAAAAAAGATAATTTATATGTTATATAAATTGTTATGCGAGTTAATTGATATGTTAATTAGGATTAGAATTGGTATTACATTGGTTCCAAACAATAGCCTAAACTCACGAGAATAAAAAGAAAAGAGATTCTTGTTAGTGATGAAATTCTACTGTTTGTGCTCCCTTTTACATAACAAAAATATGGAAGGATGAATTGATGTATTTTTTTTATTGGATATTGGATTTGGGTCTATCAGAGAGTGAAATAGAACATGAAACCGTAAGCTCTCAAGCAATGGGAGGAGCATAGGACTCTGACTGCGTGCTTGTTGAAGAATGAGCCGGCGACTCATACGTAGTGGCTTGGTTAAGGGAACCCATTAGAGCCGTTGCGAAAGTGAATCTTCATTGGGCAATTGTCACTGCTTATGAACCCAAACTTGGTTGATCTATCCATGATCAGGATGAAGCTTGGGTGAAACTAAGTGGAGTGTTTCTAGTATTTTTTTAGTTTATTATATGTACTCTTAATTTGCCGTGATTTAGCATTAATATTTAGTTTGTTGAACTTAAAAATATGTTGCAATTAACTCCATGATTTAAGATTAATATTTAGTCTGTTGAACTTAAAAATATGTCGCAATTAACTCTGGATCATTAACAGGGTAAAATTTTAGACCACAAAGTTATAATTTTTTAAACACATGTGTTTATTAAACTTCTTGTAAGTTGCTACTTTCATAAGTGAAAGATTATAACTACTCATTTTTTCTAGCAATTTATTACTTCTTTTTTTTTTTCCCTTTTATTACTTGAATTAGCCTAGTTTATTGCTACTTTGGAGGAAGTTTATTGCTACTTTGGAGGAAATTTACGGAGTAAATTTTCAAGGGGAAAAAAGTTTTAAGAAGAAAATTTGAAATCATTAAAAGTTGAAGAGACGCAAGTGCTAAAAACTCAAGAAGACAATAAAAGAAACAAGAGTAACACCTATTTATTAGAATGGCCTCATGTTCTGTTCATTTGGTTTTCCAAGATATGTTTTTCTAGAAGTACAATTTTTTTTTTTCCGGCCTTTTGAATATTCAAATCACTCTCAAACAATGAGTATTTTAGAAGTGCAAGTTCGCAGTAAAATTTATGTCGAGAACCAAGTAATAGAGTTAAATGGAATGAAATGTTTGGTGCGAGTGTTGTTGTTGCTATATGGTCAGTGCTTTGCATATATAAGAAATGCGATCTATAAATATATATATTTTTATATGTCTGTGTGTGTGTGTGTGTATATGTACATATATTGTAGCATCACGAGGACTGCTAACGAGGACCAAACAAAGCTTTCGGTACACGCACGGAGACACCAATATTGGGACAAACATATGCATGTTCATCTTCAACTTGGATCATGTCCAGGACCATCAACTTCCATCAATGAGAAAAGAATAAAAATAATATATTTTTTCTACACACACACACATATTTATATATATAACCTGTTGTTTCAGTAATGGTTGGTTTGGTTTGATCATGGAAGATCAAAGAGTAATTGGTTTGATTCCTTGTTAGAATTTGATCAATTATTTTTTGCATCTCTCACAATATGGTCTCTTATCATTTAGTCATTTGCCTCTTCTTAACCATGGTAGGTAGGTAGGTAGGTGTTTTTTTTTTTTTTTTTTTTTTTTTTTTTTTTTTTTTTTTGAGGTGGGATTTATGGGTTACACTTTTATAAGGGCAAAAATGACATGGTGCTTCCTGGTTGTTTTGGCCCTACCCTGAAATGACAATGACCTTCCTGTCTCTTTTTGCCAATCTATGTGGAAATATCTCCTTTTCACCATCAAGGCTAAGAAAGCAATGTCTTTAAGTTAGACCTTTTTGATTTGGTTGAGCTTACTTAGAGTTTGATCACTACTCTTGATGTCATGTTAGAGAAAAACCCAACTCCAATGTCCAGTCAGTTAAGCTCCAAATTCACTCTCACTGCTCTAATACCACGTTAGGGTAAATAACGTCTTATTTTTAACCTGTTAGTTTTGGTTGTACTTGGCCTTTATCACTATTGGTCTAAACCACTCTTTGCAAGCACAATGTACTTCACTTAACTCTAAGTTTGCGCTCGCTGCTCTAATACCCTGTTAAAGTACCACGATACATTAGCGAAGAATGTCTACGATTTTGACTTGTTAGTCTTGGTTGAGCCCATACCACTCAGCTAGAAAATCCAACCACAATGTGAGTCGGGGTTTAACTTCGAGTTTTGCTGTCACTGCTCTGTTACCACGTTCAAGTACCACCATCTATTGCAAAAACATTAGCAAAGAAAGTCTAATTTTGATTCGTTAGAGAACCACTAATTGCAAAAGTACTACTTGACTAGAAAAATTGAACCAGCTATGAAATTCATCAGCGATTACTACTCTGATTCTACGTTGAAGAATCACAATCTATTGCAAGAACACTATTTAGCATAGAATGTCTACAATTTTGAGCTGTTATTATTGGTTGAACTCATACCAGAAAAATCCAACCATAATGTGAGTCTGATCTCACTGCTCTGATACCACGTTAGAGCACCGTCATTTGCGAGAACACGATAATAATTACACAAAGGGGTTTCATCTTCACCCATGTCAGGGAAAATCATTGCTTTCCTGTAAAGATAGTAAAAATAGTAGTAGTAGTAAGTAGTAGTAGTAGAAGCACCAAGCAACAGCACTGAGACCACTTGAATTTTCTAAGAAAGAAAAACAAAATGCTGTCTTGAAAGTGTATATCAGACACAATTGCGCTGTCTGTATGTCCTTAGACATGTGATGGGCTTCATGTAACTCCAAGCACTGACTGCTCTGCATGCCAGGCTAAACGGAATTTTGTCTACCTTCTTCTTCCCTTTTTTTTTTTTTTTGGCAGTTTCCTCACTTCACTCTACTAGATCTACCGTTTGCAATTAAAGCCAGTTTCATCTTTCCTCAACATTTTATAAGTAAACGATTATTCAAGTCAAAAATTGTGATTCTGAATGAAATTTAGCAGCTGAGTCGAGCAAAGCGGAATCCTAACCGTAGCTGTGCAGGAGTGATGCCCTTTACGTTCTATTAGTGCATCCTTGAATTTCTGCTAATTTCTACCACAGATGAAAAAGATGGAGGACGAGATGACACTAAATTATCCCGTCTTTTATTAAAAAAAAAAAATACTACAAGTAAACCTTGGTAACATACTAGAAAGCCTGCAACAGGGAATTTAGAAGCCGAGTCAGCAAAGCAGAATCCTAATCTAGTTGTGCGGGAGCGAAACTGTGCTCATTCAAATTGGGTTCAGTCCTCAACGGTTGTTCTAAAAGGATAGAGACGGATAACATCAAATGATCCCTTTTTTATTACATAAAAGAAGATAATAAACTTTGGAAATATGAACTTTGGAAATACAACAGAAAGTCCTGTAACAAAAGCCTAGCGGTCAATTTGTACGTGTGCAAGTCACATGAACCAAGTGACCCCATTTCACCAAACTCTTGAAATTCAATATACTAGAGTTGAAAGAAACCAAAAAAAAAAAAAAGGGTAAAAGTTTGGTCCAAGCCAAAGGCATCAAAAGGGCAACAAATTCCCCAACTTCACATGCTCTCTGTGAAATGATATATGTGTACCGTCAAAAAGAAATTTATTACATCCACACACATACACATATAATTACTACATGTATATGTGTGTATATATATATATTCATCCATTTACTCTACTTTTATTAAATCATCAGTTTGCATTATCAGGATATAAAGAGAATATATCCTTATTTCTTAAACACAAAAGAAGATTTTTTTGTAATGCCACATCTAAAAAGGAAATGAAACATAATTTTTTATTTTCTGCAATATCTGAGAGTTTTTCAAGTTGGGCCAACTCTAACGATACATCTCATCTCCATAGATCTCTGAATGTTTTCTCTGATGTACTTTAGTGAGTCAAGAACTTGTGCAACATTTTCATGAACTGGCTTGACTTCCTTAGAGGCCGCCACAACCGGCGCAGATTTGGGCAAACTCACCGAAACTAGTGCAAGAGAGTTGTCCACACGATCCTCCTCATGATCACTACTCTCATTATCTAGTGCTGAAGATTTCATCAATTCTGCAGAGCTGAAGACACATACCACCAAAATCATTCCTCAATTACCTTAAACAAATCCCATACGCAGTGACGGAGTCAGAAATTTACTTTTACAATATTCTAAAAACAAGTATATATAAATATTCCTTTTACCCTCAAAAAGTACATAAAAAATATCAGTGCCCAGATGGAAAACTTGAGTAGATTTCAAGTTTGAAGATAAAAAGAATAGATACCTATAATTTTCAGACTTCGAATCTTCAGATTTGCAACTTGGGTTGTCAAAGGTGAAGTCTTCTGGAGAATTAGAGCTAGTTGAGCTAGTAGTAGCTTGGCCAATTGGGTTATCTTCAACTTGAGAAGGAATTTTTTCAAGAATTTTCTTAGCAAGAAAGTTGTCTGAGAAAATTTGACTTGATTCTAGGAAAATGGAGATATTTTCTTCTGATAAATCATTAGTAGTACTACTACTTGTGGCCGTGGAAGAAGATCTGCAGGAGACTTCACTACTTGACTGCTCTGAGGACTCCACAAAAATGTTGAGAGATTCAAGCTTCTTCTTGAGGAATTTGAGCTTCTTTTCAGCTTTGTTCCTCAGTTTTATCTCTTCTTTTAGCATTTTCTCTAGCTCCATCAACTATGACGCCCAAAAAAAAAAAAAAAGGGTTAAAATCTTGAACAAAAGAGAAATGGGTATTCTTTAGAATGTGACATTTTTTCTGTTTGGTAATTTCATTTTTTTTTTTTTTGGGTTTACCTTATTGCCCATGCGCTCAGCATCCTCCTTTGCAGTCCTTGAAGCTTGTCTCTCTGCAAGAAGTCTTCCTCTTAGGCTCTCTACTGTCCTCACCCCATCATCTCCTGGTTGCATCTTCTTCTCACTTACAACACAACCACCCCATTTCACATTTGTCAATATATACACATACACATGTACATATACATATATATATAGAGAGAGAGAGAGAGAGATACCTGCATTTCCTGTCATCTTCGCTACTTTCCATTTTCACTTGGTTACTGAATCTAATCCTCAGATCAAAACAAAGAGAATGAGGGTTTTTTTTTTTTCTCTTTTATTCTTTAAAGGAGAGAGACAAAGATGCCACTGTCAATTTTTAGAGAACCAAGACTCAACTTTACTCAGATGAGTTATAGGAGGAGGCACTCCCAAAGTTAGTCTCAGAAGTTATAACCAGGTTGGTAGATGTGACCCTTTATTATTTACTGCAAAGCTTTCTTTAACTAGTTCCTAAACCATAAATTTTTATGTTCTCAAATCAATTATTTTTTCTTTTTTCTGAATTAACCACTTTTCATAAAGTTCCACTTTAAGTACTCCAGGCTTCTGACTTTGCAACAAACCTTACACACTCTACTTTTTTTTTTTTTTTTTGCCTGGAGGACTTGCTAAGGAAGCGTCCACTTGTGCCCTTTTGATTTTCTCACTCAATTTCGCCCTCGAATTTTTTTTTTCTTTTCAGTAATCTTTAAAGAATGTGTCGTAATTACAATTTTTTTAAAAAGTCATCAACGTTATTTTCATGTTTTTTCTCAACATCATTTAAGAGTCTATTGAAATCACAGATAGATGATAAGAATCCTGATACTAAATCTTTAACAACGAAGGACCCTCAGGCTTCAAAAGTAACTGCACATTGTCTTTTGCCAAAGACTAAACAAAGCGTGCGTGTCAATACTAAAATCTAAGAGTTCTTTAAAATGAAGGTCGTAAATAAGACTTTTTATCACCATGTTACTGTCATCAGTGTCATAATTATATATTAATACATAGTAAATACTGTTTGTCTTTACACATTCAGGTTTGGATAAAACGGTTAAAACATATCAAACACATAGATGACATTAAAATTACCTTGAGCTTTAACAATAAAATATTGTCGTGTTTATTATGTTTTTAATATTTGAGATATATCAAATGCAGAGGCATTTATGGGTAAAACGAGAAAGAGAGAGAGAGAGTGAGAAGGCAGATTTTCAAAATTTGAAACTTGGGAAAGACATCACGGAATAAATATTACCATGTAGCTACTTCTGGTCCGTTTCACGTCACGTGATGCTCCTGAGTTGTCTAATGTCTTTTGTTCTTCTTATCTAATTTTGTACATATCTGTTGTCAGCCTTTTTAATTCTGTTTTCTCTGCCTACCATTTTAGGGGAAAATAGAGAGTAATACATGGTGTATCAACATTTTATTACTAGTTCACGTGGTATATGAATTATTGTTGTTTTTACTAAATATTAATGTGATAATTTTTTTAAATACTGAGGATAACAATTCACATGTCAAATCAATTAGTTTTATAAAGTTCAAGTAATGGTTAGGATTAAGGTTTAAACATTTGCATTAAGAAGAAACTTTTTTCTCTTCCATATACTAATCCACACTATCCCCTTTTATCTTCTATATAAAGGTATTAAAAAAAATATAATTACACAAAAAGTATATTTTTAGGATCCCATTTTAAAATATGTCTGTTTTTTAATAACATTGCATAAATATCCACTTTTAAAAGAAAACAACCGTTTGTAGTACCCATTTTACCATTTTGTTATATTTAACATTATTTTCTGTCATTAAGATTCATATATTTTTTTGTTATTTATTTGTTATTATTGTTTCTTTATCTTAATTACTAATTCCTCAAAAAAAATTAATTCTAGACATTGTATTAGTATCGGTGATGACCGGACGGACTATTTAGTTCGCTTGTATTTATCCTGGTTTGTGTCGGATTATTGAATTGGCGAAACCAATTTGCCGTTCAACTTTTGACTCAATCACCAAACCGGTTGAATGCATGGAATCGGTCCAGAAGGTATGTTCGTTGATGAAAAACCGATTCTAGTTGCCCCGGTCATGAAACTCCAAATCGCTCAATCCTTTCTCTTTCGCCACTGGCCTCTGCAGCTTCGATCGCCTCCCGCAACTCTGATTTAAGTTGCTTCAGATTCGTCAACTCCGAACCACTCCGATCAACTTTTCCTTTCCCTCGACTTTGGCCAAGTGAAGGTCCACTGAACATTCCTCGGCCTTTTTTAGGCCTTGTCAGCGAGAGATTGACACTGTCGTCTAGCAGTGACGATGCTGTTTTCAACGTCGGGATCGGGCTCCGTCTGCAGCTAGCTCCCCGCCTTCACCGCCACCTCTACGGGCTTCTCTGCTACCAAGACCGCCGCCATTTCCTTTGGCCACTCTCCATCTGAG
The DNA here is from genome assembly GCA_025413485.1 of Ficus microcarpa. Lineage (NCBI taxonomy): Eukaryota > Viridiplantae > Streptophyta > Magnoliopsida > Rosales > Moraceae > Ficus > Ficus microcarpa. Next base: position 33,474,303 of record CM046387.1, read on the forward strand.
AGCTAGAATCTTATTGACCAGACGGCCGTCGCTGCCTCAATCTCCTCCCAGACACAACCGACGTGCAAATCTAGTCAATGGTCATCGGTTTTCTTCGCCATCACAGAAGGTCAGTCATAAAGAGAGAGAGAAGGTGTTTTGGAAAAATCAAAATTACTTAAACAAAACGTACACGTTAGGTCATTTAACTAAATAAAAAGAAGTTAGGCTATCTAATAGATTAGGTAATAAACATACGCCACCCACCATAATTTTTCTTTTTTAAATCATAGTCTTCAATTTAGACATTCATGTAAATAACAAAAAAAAAAAAGTACAAAGGAGTCATAGCATCATGTGTGATTGTAATTCTAGTTTAACAGCAATTTTACACCAAATTTTTACATAAAATGTTGAGCTCATATTACCTAAAAAATGATTAAAAAAAATTGTAGCATGAGTTATGAATGATGCTTCTAGGCGGATAAATCATCTGATTTTAATGTGGTAAAAGCATTAAGGTTAGGTATCAAAAATTTTCAAACAAAAAGTTTTAAGCGATACGTTTGTTAAGATATGTTTTGGCAAGGCTTTTTACTCCTTTTCTCTTCTCTTTTTATTTCTTTTATTTTTTTTAAATAATAATAGGGCGGCCTTGGGGCCATGATTATTTTATATATTTATTTTCCTGATCAGTAAATAATACTGCAGCCTATATTTTTATGACTTTTGATGAAACCATGAAAAGTAGAATGGAGGTTGTTTAGTGATGTAGGCCAAGTAAGAATGATGATCCTCAATTGCATATGCTTTTTGATGTGAGGATGGAAAATTATTGAATCCCATCATGGAACAATATATCTATGTATATATATATAAATTGCTGCCTTGTGGGGGAGGTTTCTAAAATTGGCTTGCACTTCACTGCACCTAAAATAACATACTGAGTTGGCAATTCTTTGTTGGTAAGCAATTCCCGTATGTGTGTGCCTTAGCCTAAAGATAAATAAATAAATAAAAAGTAAAAATATAATAACAATAATACTAATCATAATAATAATAATAATTTCCCATATGTGTGTAACAATGGGTTGGGAGCTCATTCACCATCATTTATATGGACCCACTAAAATCATCTTCACTAGGAGCGTTTGTGTTTGGCATGTTGAATCATCTGCTTCAAATAATACACAATTTGTACATGATAGCATCAAGTAGAAAGTTGTTATACATGATCACATATATAATTTTTAAATTCACATAGGATGTGTTTTAAAAGAATGAAAGTCCTAACTTTTTGTAGTCTCAAAATTTGCAACTTTTTTAGCTTGTGAGCAAAGACAATTTTCGGATATATATATATAAATATTTACACACATCCAAAATGGTGGAGGACCTGCTTACCAAGAACCACTAAAGCATGAAGCTTAAACTTCTACTTAAAGAGTAGTTCCGTCAATGTAATCCTCGGCACGAATGAAGATCTCGATTAGTCCTTGGAGGCCATTTCCCGGTGAACGGAAAAATGAATCAGAAGTTTGCAATGCTCACTGTTTTTGGTCCTTGCCCTTGCATATCCAGTTCAATATTGACCATACAAATGAAGAGGGAAGAGCCTCTTCCGACTACTAAGCAACTACAAAATCCTCAAGAGATAATAGATTAGCAATATCCAGGTGCCATTTCTTAAATAAATGGATATTGTCGACACATAGCCTTAAACCTTCTATTACTCCTAATTAGATGAACCTTTTTATTTTGCTGAAATGAAAGGTTCTAAGAATATCTCTATAACTCCGAGAATGGGGCGGATCCTCACGCGGCATATGCACAACTCCATATACTCTGACCACCTCGGTGGGACAGATTTGAACCCAATACTAGAACTATTAGCCTTACCACTCCACATGGGTCCCTTAGTGGTTAGATGTACCTTCTTTAGTATCAAATGTAAACATTCAATAGTTGCATTGAATTAAACCCACAATCCACCGTTTGTGCGGACCCAATCAATTCCTGAGTTTTAGTCTTGCAACCATACTCCCTAGGCAGAGTGTTTAACACATTAGCTGTTCTCTTTATTGCCTCCTACTTGTTACATTCACTAGCTATATGATTTCCAAATCCACCATTTGCTTCGATCCAGCTACTGCCAGCAAGCTTCTTCAACCCAATTTTGTTCATTCTTTCCCTCACCTCGTCAGCTTCCTCACATCTCCCAGCTTGTGTATATAAATTGGCCATAATGACATAGTTCCCAGAGTTCTCAGGCTCAATCTCAAACAAGCGATCACAAACAAGTTTCCCCAGCTCAACATCGCTAGCTATTGATGCCCCATTAAGCAATGAACCCCAGACTTTAGCACTTGGCTCGACAGGCATTTTCGAAACGAATTCTGTCGCTTCAGAGAGTCTCCCAGCTCGGCTAAGAGCAGTCACCACACAAGCGTAATGCTCCACAGAGGGCTGAATTCCAAATTTTGGCAGCATGGAACCAAATATATTCTGCGCTTCATGCACCAATCCACAATGAGCACAAGATGTTAATACCGCTGTAAATGTTACTTCGTCTGGTTGAATCCCATCGATAACCATCTTATCAAAAAGATGAAGAGATGTCTCAGCGTCTCCATGCGCTGCAAATGCTGAGATTATTGCCGTCCAAATGATCAAGCTCCTACCTTTTGATCGATCAAAAAACCTTCGTGCCCCATGAAGAAACCCCGACTTTGCATATGTATCAATAATAGCAGTTGAAACATAAATATTCTGATCATAACTGCTCCTAACAGCATAAGCATGTATTTCTTTACCTCCTTTTAGATATGAAAAATGAGAAATTGTTGGGAGAACACTTGATAGCGTTACTGTGTTTGGTCTAAAGCCGCTTGCTTGCATTGCAAGGAATAAATCCAAGACTCTTTCGTGCTGGTTGTTCTGAACCAGACCCGATATAACAGCATTCCACGTGCTCAGTCCTGGTTTTTCCATTTTGCGGAAAAGATCCATGGCATTGTCAAGAAACCCATGAGCCATATACCCCGAAATCATTGACCCATAAGTGACTTCATCTTTCACTTTCAAACCTTCAAATAACTGACGAGCATAATCCATGCTTCCACATTTTGCATACAATGCAACAAGTGCATTACACAGTGAAATATCCATCTCAATTCCACTCTCATTTGCATAGCGGTGAACTTCAATTCCAAAAGCAAGATCCTTGGACTGGCCACATGCCTGCAAGATGCTGACCACTGTCACTGCGTTAGGCCTCAACTCCCTTGATCCCAAAATCTCCCTGTACAATTCCTTGCACTCCAAGTAAAGCCCACCTTGAGAGTACCCAGCAATCATTGAATTCCACGACACTATGTCTCTCTCCGGCATTCTATCAAACACTAATCGCGCCATGCCAAGCTCATCGCACCTAGAGTAACACGTGACAAGGGCATTAGTAACAAAGATATCGGAATCAAACCCATGTCGTGTAACATAACAATGAACCTCCTTAGCCAATCTTGAATCCGAAAACAAATCCGCTATCGCCTTCATGACACACGTGACCGTGAAATTATCGGCCTTCACACCGCTCGAAGGGCAAGAAACCAACGAAGTGAACAGCTTCAGCGTGTCTAAATGCATGCCGTGAAGCGAGTAGGCAATGAGCATGGCGTTCCAAGAGAAAGTGTTTCTCTGGGGAATTTGGTCAAACATCTGGCGTGCATACCCAATGCAATGAGTTTTGGAGTAAAAAGATATGAGCTTCGAAGCGAGGAAGTTTCCGGGGACGACGGAGGCGAGGACGAGGCGGGCGTGGAGCTGCTTGCCCTGACGGAGCAAGAGGCTGTCCGTACAGTACTGGATGAGGCGACCATAGGCGCCACAGTCGAGGCCATAAACAACCTGAATGGCCCGTTGAAGGAGGCCACTGGAAGAGGAGGCTGGTGCTTGAATTCTCTTTGGGTTTGTGAATCTCATTCATTGGTTTCGAACAAAAAAAAAATGGAGAAAGATTTGAACAAAAATTTGTATTCTGTTTTCTACTATATAGGCCTTCTTCAGGAAACGGGAAACTGGGAAACGACAACAAATGAGAGAACGACGGAGATGAATAGAAGAATAGAGGAAAGAAACGACGTGCCAATGAAGGGAATTAACGGGAGACAACAATTGAAAAGAAACTATAGAAAAGATTAGAGAAAACGACAATAGAATTTATGAAAAAGCAAAAAGTAAAAACGACATAAAAAGTTAAAAAAAAAAAAAAACGACACTAACAAGACAACAATATCAAGTGGGTGTAGTTGTAAAACTTGTTATTGATGGGATGAGACGACGGTTAAAACAACATCTCTGCCGAACAAAACGACTTCAGAGTTTGGATTAGAGAGAGAGTGAGAGAGACAGAGAGTGGCCACGGAATCAGAGGAATTCTGGAGATCTTTGTCGTTCGTCGTCTTCAGAGGTTAGCTTTTCATCGTTGAAGCGAAACCCAAGTAACAGATTTACTTTGGAAGATTTAAATTATGAAGCAATTCTTCTTTTCTTGAATCACAACCCTTTTTCCCCCTCAACCTATCAGCTTGAAAGCGGAAATTTTCTTTTTTTCTTTTTTTTTTTTTCCCTTTATTTTTTTTCCCCCCTGAAAATCTGTTAAGTGAAGGTTTGTTTCCCTTTGGAATGAAATGGGTTTTTCCCTTTCATCCATATTGGTTAAAGTTGGTACATTTGAGAATGATTTCGCCTTCCTAGTCTATGAAGAGTTTTTCTTGTTCTTTTTTTTTTTTTTTTTTTTGAAATTTCAGAAATATATAAATGAGAGTAAAACTAGACGTTAAGTCTCAAACTTTTGGGGTTTTGTTTTTGTTTTTGTTTTTGTTTTGTGGTAAATCTTTTATTGAGATTGCATAGTAAAATCCTGTATAGAATTTATGTTGTTCTTGATCAAACACGAGTAGCTTAGTTTGTGTGCAAAATGCATTTTTCTTTCAGTGGTTGTGATTTTTGAAGAGCTCTTAAAAATTACCTCAATGATGAAGTCTCTCTCTCTCTCTCTCTCCCCCCCCCCCCCCCCCTGTGTTTGTTATTTTGTTGAATTTGACATGATACAATATTCTGCAGCCCAAATGAGTGACAATTCGAGAAATGTGGAAATGCAAAATGCAAATGCCAGCAAAGGGCATGAGATAGATGCTTCTTCGGCCAGGGTTTTCGAGATACCGGGAGAACCCGCCATTATTATCAATGGGGTGCCTGATGTTTGCCCGAGTAATGACACCTCTTCTCCTTGTAACGCCATTACTCTTGCAGAATCCAACGGTGAAAAAGGTTTCGGCGAATGGCTTGAAGGAAGGGAAGTGCAGAAGTTGTTCGGAGGGCAGTACTATTCTGGTGTTGTGACCCAGTATGACAAAGAAGCGGGCTGGTACAGAGTGGTCTATGAAGATGGTGACTCCGAAGATCTAGACTGGCATGAGTTGGAAGATGTACTTCTGCCATTGGATATCATGGTTCCACTGAAAACTTTGGCTCTGAAAACCATCCGGAGAACCAAGAGAAGTGGCCAAAATTTGGTTAGATCTCACACCCGTCTGGCCAAGATTGTGGCTAGGAAGGGACGGACTCCAGCGAATGAAGGTGAGTCATCGGTGACGCCTAATAACATATATAGGCTTCAGGAAAGTGCACAAAGGCTTGGCTGGCATGCAGAATAGCCGATCAGAAAATGGGACCCGTGCTGAGATTAGTGTAGTCATTGAGAGAAAGTTCAAAACAATTGGGATTTTTTGGAGATTGGATGCAGTTCCTAATTCAGATGTCTTTCTTACAATATTTCTGTTCTTGACTGGAATATCTTTTTCTCGTGACTTGTTAACTACTGCACATAAAGACAAAGCCATAAACTTGAGCTGAACCTGTGTTGGTACAAGAAAAATGGTTTTCAGGGCTGTGCATGAATTTCATACGGAGGATTGGAAACGTACGAGCATTTCATTTTTATTTTTATCTTTTCGTTGTACTACATTGTTCTCAGTGAGAAAATTTGGTGGCAAATACTTCCATTCAGATTTATTTCCTTCTTTATGTTGTAATCTCGAACAGAAAGGTACTAGGTAGATCAATTTTAATCCCAATTTTTGATTACTAACTCATGTGATACGTAAAGTGTCTTTATTTTATTGATAAGTGTTTAAAAAATTATCACATCAATTAATTTTATCTATTGATGAAAAGATTACAACTCACTACCATATAACTTGATACTTAAAAATTGAGATTAGACTCCATAAACATTTCCCAACAAAGCACAAGCGGGATTAAACACAACTTTCTCCCGTAAAATTTCATCAAAATTCATTGCTCAAGCAAAGATACTCTCTCTCTAGACAAAGCAAATTTTGTCTATTTAATACCAGCACCGTCAAAAATAGTCTAAACGTCCTTTCAAAGACCAATTTTTCCATTATTACCAAAATAAAAAAATAAGGCCTCTTAAAAACCATTCCTAATACGGTACATCAAGACACCATTTCGATGGAAGTAACAGGTTTTGATCCTGTGAGGCTATAACCCCTTTCTTCATTTCATATCCTGAAGAAGCATCTGAAGGAGACAATGAAGCAAAAAAGAACCATCACTGGAGAACACGCACCAAGACTTGATTATTCATGCAAAATCCCTTGTTTTTTGTTATGAAACAGTTCATTGCTTGGGTCTGCGATGGGAAGCGTACAGTTGCGAACTTATCTGGGCCCTGCGTTCTGCAAGGTCATCAGTTATGTTGGTTAATTAATAATTAACCTTTTAAAGTATCGTGATCAGCAACATGCAGACTCATTTCCAATCTAGTTAGTACGAACCTGAAAGAAAACTGGACGGAGGATGCATCATACTCGCAACCGGAAAGAAAGCGTTCTACATCTGCTGGAATTGCTTCTCGAGGAATTCCTTGCAGCAAAACCTATAAGATCAGCATAATAAAAGTAACATCACTTAGCACATGAAGCGCTAAACAAACCACGATGCCTGAATTAGCCATCTTCAAGCAATGGTTAAAAAGAGGATAAAACTGAACTTCGTTAAAAAGCCCTGGCAAAGGCTAGGGCAAGTTAGTTCATAACTTGATGCAACTCAACAAAAACTCAAAAGACATGGAGCTTGAAGAAACATAGCACAGTCCATGCAACACAGTTTCCAATAGAATCAAGAACTATTCCCCTCTTTATGATAAGCAAAATTCACTGGAGACTTTGATAAACTTGAAACATAGAAGAGATATTTGACATACAGTTTTTCCATCGTGAGGCCGAAGATGATCCCACTGTGCTTGCCCAACCTTAAATTGTTTAACAAATCAACAATCGGTATTAGATACATCATACATAAATACATAGTGTACTGGGTATTTAACATCAACAATTACATCTTAGCAGATGCATTGCTAACTGCAAACAGCATATTACCCTTTCCAATTTGTAAAGGCGACCCTTCTTGTTGATCTCCCTATTTGCATGATTATAGGCTTGAGACGAGGAGAAATGAACCATCCTGCTCACAAAAACAACAACAACAATCATGGGCACACAACAACGAAATGAAAATAAACTAAAATAAAATAAAATCATCTTTTTATCTACATGATGCGCTACAAAAAAATGAGGTTTTAGGGTGAAAAAATAAGCGAAAAGGCTAAAAATACAGGTCAATGGCTTCCTGTAAGCAGTTTTTGGCTTCCTAATTCTCCAGAAGACAGAGAGTTTTGGTCCTCCATACGAACTTCTAGAAGACAAATATTTGCCTGCTACTTTGTATTGGCAATAGATACAACAAAAAGTACTTAAAAATATCAAATTTGGATGGTTGTGTCCCGTTCGATATAATGAACCATGGCATATATGTTAGGAATATATTAAGAGAGTTGAAAAGGAACTATGTCGTTGGAAGGATGTATTCATTTGCCATTTCTCGAGGCATTTCTTTAGACAAAGACCCCGTTTTTACCACAAAACTTGTGGCTTGCAGACGTCAAAACTTGTTGAACAGCTTAAACAAAACTTCTAAACACACACACACACACACATATATGTATATTGTACATATGCACACAGAGAACGGAGAAGAATATACATTGCAGTGGGATAGTACATCCTGTTGTGCTCAACTTTAACATCCTCCAGAGCCAGGCCACACCCTTCTAGCAAATTAACAATGTCCGTCTTCAGTGTATTTTTACTAATTCCAGTCAATCTCCCATAAACCGAACCTGATTAATCACAAACAACTAAATTAATCTTCTCATTCTCTCTTAATCCCATGCTATAATTCTGATTAATCAAACACAAATACAAACAAAATTAAGCCTTTGGACGGAAAATGAGAATCCTCAGCAACAGAAACCCTAAAATATCAAAAAATCCTCTCTTCAATCCTATGTTTCGACTTCCGATTAATCAAACAAAAAAAAAAAAAAAAGCAATCGTTCTGAAAACGAAATTGAGAAACTTTAGGATGAGAAACCCTTCTTTACCAGGGGCCTGAGTTCTGAGAAATGACTCGGAGGCGGAGTCGTGAGCCTGGGTCGACAACTTTCTCGAAGATTCGCGAACGGCGACGGCGACGGCGGCGGCGGAAAGGTTTCGGTTGTAATTTTCTCCGGCAGTACGGACGGCGACGTTCGATCTGGTCGCGGCTCGGAAGAGACCACCAAGCTTCGACATTTTTGGAGCTAAATGCAAGAAAAATAAAAATAAAACTCTTCTTCTGCGTTTCAAGGTTTTGAGTTTCGGAGAAGACGACGGCTGGTTGCTTGCTACTTGCGAGTGAGAAGTGAGTGACGGCTTTACTGATTTTGTTGTCGTTTTGGAAGTTGGAATTTGAAGAGAGACCTCTTTGTTTTTCTCAACTTCTGAAAGAGACCCCAAAGAGTTTCTATGTTTGCATTTTGATCCCTATTGGGCTATGTTGAAACTAGGGGTGGTAATTCGTGTCGCGTGTCGGATTCGTGTCGTGTTAGAGCCATGTCGAATTTTTTCTTCCCCAACCCGAACATGACCCGTGACACGAAAGTGACTCGAAACCGCGACACAAACGCGACATGACCCGTGACACGAAAGTGACTCGAAACCGCGACACGAACGCGACATGAACCCGTAACGGGTTGACAGCACACGAATCGAAATTGACCCGCGACACGAAATTAACCGAAATTGACACGAATTCGACACGAATTTGACACGAAATTCGGGTTGGACCCGAAATTGACCAAAATTGACATGAATTTGACATGAAATTGACACGAAATTTGACCTGAAATTGACACGGAAAAATTCGTGTCGTGTTCGGGTTCTACGGGTCCAACTCGAACACGACACAAATTTTCCGTGTCAATTTCGGGTGACCCGAACTCGACACGACCACTATTTTTCCTAACCCGAACCCGCGAAATTCATGTCGTTTTTGATTCGTGTCATCGTGTCGCGACCCATATTGCCACCCTAATTGAAACTGACCCGGGCTTGGCCTGCATATTCTGAATCAGGTTCCGCCCACTTGCATGACTTCCGGACGAACTGGCCATGGAGACCACTAACTAGCAAGAACATCATTCACTTTTTTTTTTCTTTTTTTTTGTTTTTTTGTTTTTTTTTGAGATTCAGTAAATAAGGATTGACAAACTCGATGCCAGCAACTACGTTAAAATAAAGGATGTATGTATTATCTGGAATAATTGAGCGTAAAACGTCTGCATGTGACTTTTTAATTACACAGGTGATGTTAAAATATTTAAAAAAAAATAATTTATTGTCGACTTAATATAATATGATATATTATTCTTGCGAGACCAGAGTACTAAATCTAACAGTTGATTGATTGTGGGCTTGAATTAAGGCTAATTTCACACCCAACTTAGTATTGAGGTATTAAATTTAAATCCTCCTTTCAAGTTGACTAAAACAAAAGAAAATGGCAGTTAGAAGGCTTTGGACAAACAAGAAAAGCATTGGGACAAAGAAGGAATTAGTGGTTGGACAAATTTTTAACTTCATGTGGAAGCGAACATTTGATGGTACCACACATTAAAAAATTTGATTTCTGTAAAGTGATAAGGAAGATGTCTTTATTCTTGGTCTTTATCCTTTACGCAAAAATAGAATTGCCTACCACTACTTGCAAAGTACCCACAGTACGTTATCATCCTCTAGAAATGGACAAAGGAACTACCCAATTAATCTTTTCCCTAGAATATCATCCACTCAAATAATGCCATCTTTTTCAACTTGTCTATGACGGATACTAGACACTTTTTTATTCTTTCTTTCTTTTCTTTTCTTTTGTTTTTATTTTTTATTTTTTGACTTGCTGCAAAAATTCATAGAATAGCAAACACTAGACACGTTTCGGATATAAATAGTTTTGTAACATTATGTAAGCAAATTTCAAAAAGTGATTGACCCTGCCAATTGGCTGCAATCTTTTTTATTTTTAGTTTTTTAATTATTTGATGTTGAAGTAAGATAAAATAGGCTTAGATGAGACATATATCTACCTAAAAAAGCCTAGGGGCAAGAAAAGCCCGGGCTAGATAAAGCCTCCCTAAGTGTACAAGTACTTCCAAGATCAACAAGGATTTAATATATATATATATATATATATATATTGTTGTATGTTGCATTCTAAGCTTTGGAGACCAAAAAATTAAAAAAAAAAAAGGTGGGACACTTGGAAATTGGATCTAAAATGAGCTTTTATTTAAAGAAAAAAAAAAAGAGGAAAAGAAAAAAACATAATAAACAATAAAAGAAAAACAACCTAGGGATGGGATGGTAAAAAGATAGAAAGTTTTTACTAGACATCTTCTCTTTGTTTATCAGGGTATTTTCATTGTTTTTCCTTAGATTCCTCCTCAGTTTCGGCTTTTGAAACCTTATGGTGGATAACTAAGAAAAACTAATGTAAAAGAACTGTCTCTATTATAATTAGAGAAGTGTTTCTACCCGTGAAGTTGAAAATCCTGAAAATAATGGACCATTCTAGATATTTCTTATTAAATAAAAAAATAAAAAAATAAAAAAGATAGATCTATACCATGATTTCCTTTTAGCGAAGTCTACTCCTTTCTGTTAGGAATGTAGATTTGTTTGAACGATGCACTACATTTTTTTAAAGAAAATAAAATAAGATATACATTAGCTTGTGACCTTTTTTATTTTTTTATGAATGACCGTTTCAAGGAATCTTTCTGTTTTATTTGTATACACCAAAAAGAAAGCTGGGTAATCTCAAGCTCAAACGGGACATGTGATGGAGATAATTAATTAAAGTGCATTATTTTAATGATTTGGGGTTAATTAAAGGCACTTTTTTTTTAGTTAGTGCACCATGGAAATGTTCATCCGTACGACCGTGACAAAAGAGAGTGAATATCCCAACGACCGGCCACTAATTGATATAATTGAAAAAATATAATAAGAACCTCCAGGTGAAAAGGACTTCTTTCATTTTTAAGTTCAAGCCAACAAAAAAAAAAAGGGAGAATTTGTGATAGTACATGTTTATATATCATATCGATATAGTTTATTTTTAAACCATTTAGATGTATCAAACGGCTGAGATATTACTTATATACAGTAATTATCATATATTTTACCTTGTAGTAGTTTTTGACTAAGAATTAAAAATAATTTTAAAAAAACGATTTTAAAAAATTCCACCTTCACTGGTGGAAGGTTAGGGGGGAGGGGAGGTTTTTGTCGCCGGTGTTGGGAAGAAGGGAGGGAGGGATGGCTCATCGTCTTGGGAGAAAGGGGGGCGTGAAGGTCACCGGTCGGGGGCTTGAGTTACAAAGGGACCAAAGAAGGTTGCTGAGCGGAGGACCGAGTAATAGAGGGACCGGATCTTAGGGGCGGCTTATCGGGGAAAAGTTGATGCCAGGGGGAGTGAGTTGCAAAGGACGGATTTGGGGGGCAGCTTGCCGACAGAAGCTCAACGCCGAGTAAGGGGAAGGGGGCAAGGCTTCGTCAACATCTGAAGGAGGACTGGGTCATCGATGTCATGGGGGGTGGCGAGGCTTTGTTGGTGTCAGGGAGGGGGGTCACCAGCATTAGGGGGGATTGGTCCCTGTGAGATGGTATTTTAGTTTTTTTTTTTTAATTTAATTTTTATATATTATTTTTTAATTTTTTTAGTCTATATTAATATGAGATAAGGTGTATTATAAATATTATGTATAAGCAATATCTTAACTATTTAATTACATCTTAACGATTTAAAAATGAGCTCTATCGATAAGGTATATAAAAAGGGATTTATCACAGTTTTACAAAAAAAAAAAAAAAAAGAGTCTCTCTTATTTATTTATTTATTTATTTTTCCTTAAAGTTGTTTTCCATTTCTAGCATCATGGCTTGTTTAAGATCTAACCTCATAGGTGGTAGCATTTGAGCTACTAATGGCCTGTTTGGGGCATAAACTCCAGATGGCAAAACACCATTTGCATATTTAAAATCCTAATTTTATATCAAAATTTCTCTCTTTCATATTTAAAAGAGTGCTTATATTTGCACCCATAATATTGATAAATACACCCACCAAATAAATGTTTTATAATATAAATATAATAAATCTATTATTTTATAAATGCTTTTTATATGATATCAGATTTAACCCTCTCATACACCCACTTCCATTTTAATTTTAATTTATTTTATTAAAAATAAATTAACAAATCTAAATAAGAAAAAAATGGCAAGAAAAAAATAAATAAAAAGAAGAATCGATAAATAAAAAAAAAACTCACAAATAATCATTTTTAAATATTAAAAGCAAAAGGAAAGAACACACAATACTAATGAATCAAAAATTAAAAATACATACTTCATAGTTGTTGGCTCTTCGAGAGACACACTTTTCTTTATTTTTGTTTCACTTGAATCCTGCATTAAAATTTTTTTCTTAACAGAAAAAATTGACAAAGAACACTTTAGGATTTATAAAATGAAATTAACGATAATTAAATTTGTAGAGAATTTTTTTTAATTTCTTTAAAAAAATTATTTTCATTTATAATTAATGTGATGCATTTTTTAAAATAATTTTCTTAAAAAAAGAATATTTCTATTTATATATATATATATGAGTGTATGAGCATTGTTAATGAGTTTTAAAGTAATTTTATTATAGGGTAAAAGTGTAGGAAAATTCTTTATTGATTCTGTGTGGGCATTTATAATGTTAGGGGTTGCAAATAAAATCTCTCTTTCAAAAAATTCAAAATTTAAAAGTACATAACTTTTTTTATTTCAAATCGAAATGAGATAATTTTTATGCAAGACAAGATCCATTTTGCATTCTATTTTTCGAGCACATCTCAAATTTTTGTGTTATTTTCTATATCACATAAATTTTTTGAGCACATCTTAAATTTTTATATTATTTTTTATATCACATAACTTTTTAAAAAAATTTTCTCTACAAACACACATTTTCAACCAAATCTCTAAAACACAATCTATAAATATCCCTCCAAACGGGGCTTGAATATTAGAAATAAAACGGAAAGAAAATAATCAAATTTCAACCGTTCATATTAGTAGGTTTGTCATTGTCCTAACAATTGATATATATCATTAAACCTTCTTTTATAGAATAAATACACATATATAAATTTTATCAGCAACAACATATCAATAAGATTTTGTTCTATATTGTTTTATGCGGATTAAATTTTCTCAGTTCTATAATTTGACTTGATTTTAACATAGTTTATTGTAAAAATTCCAAAAAAAAAAAAAAAAAGAATTGCAGATAACCTTTGCCGAGTTGGAAACGACCGGCAATTTATTTGGCTGTAACTTTTGCTAAAATCTGACTTTGTTGATGACAACGATGAAATGACGTTGTTTCAAGAGCAAACAAAAACAATATAAATCCAAAGACAAGATTGGATGGGCTTCCTATCTTAAATTAAAATATATTTTTTTATCTTAATTTTTATTTTTTTTTAATTTTTAATTTTTTAGTTTTTAAAATTTTTAAATTTTTTTGAAAAAAGTTTTATATTTTTTAAAAAATCAATAAAAATTTTCAACTCAAATTTAAAATTTTTAAACTCAACTCATTCATCAAACAAACTTAAAGTCTTTTGAAAAATTAGGTTAAATATTACGGAACAATTATTATTTATTTTTTCACAAAAAGAAAATAAAAAACGGAACAAATATTTTTTTAAATGGATAAAATTTTTAAATCCTAGATAGAAATCATTATGACAAAAACTAAAGAGTATGGTTAGGTATATCAATTATAATTTTAACTTTTAAATATCAAGTATCAATTCATATAACAATAAATTGTTATGTTTTAACCATAAATATTTTTAATTAATATGACAATCATATTAATTAAAAATGAAAATTCACATTTTATTTTAAGGTGGTATTTAAAATTTAATATTACAATTGATGTCGTTAATATTTTTATATAACTTCCATTTGATTATTTGATTAGAGATAAAATTTTTTAATGAAAATTTAATTGATTTTTTAAAAATTAATTCTAAATTTTATTTATTTTTTAAAAAAATAAAAAATCAATTTAATTAAAATTAAACTTAAATACTTTTCTTCTTTGGTGGGCTCCAGCCATTATCAAACCACGTCATTGCATGCATAACTGGGTTCCACTTTCCTTAGCTGACCCATGAAATGCGCTGTGCGCGCGTGACCAAGTTCGTATATGTCGTACGTACGAAACCGTCATTTCCAAAAAATATATTTTTATGTAACATATCAAAAATAAATTTTTTTCTTGAAAAATGAAAATCGACCCCCTTCTTATAATCATTATTAGATCTTTCTCATCACATCTTAGCAAAGCCCCAAAAATTCCTTATGACTCACTCAAAAAAAAACAAAAAAAAAAACAATTAAAAAAAAAAAAAAGCCAAAATCCTTGTGTACACGAAGTCGCCAACTCCACGAGATGGTTCACTCTCGAAAGGGAGGCTCTTTCTAGCTATACGTATATAGATATATAGATATATTTTTGTTGCTCAAAACTTGGAGGCTCCACAGCAATCAATTATTCATCGATCTTCCTTCCACCAGTGAGAATGGAAGCAACGACAGACAACCTGAAAACTGAGGACATGTCGTTGCTGTGGGAGTTTCTGAAGGGGATGGCGAAGCCGGCGGTGGCGACGGTGGTGGTTCTGCTGGCTGTGGTGTTGTCGTTTATGCAGAAGCTGGGTTTGGAAGGGGAGATGATTTATTCCATCTTCAGGGCCTTTCTTCAGCTCTCTATTATTGGCTTCGTCCTTGAGTTCATCTTCTCTCAAGAAAATGTTGTTTGGATCCTACTTGCTTACCTTTTTATGGTCTGTGTGTGATCTTTTTCATCTTCTTCCTTTTTTTTTTTTTTCCCTTCCTTCTTTTGATTTTAACATTTTGCGTTTCTTGAATCTTTGTTTATTTCTGATTTTTTAATGGCAATTTCGGTTAAACATCTTAAGATTGAATACGGGATTTAGTGCCCTTTAAACCAATAGTTGGAGTCAGAGTTTTAAATTAAAATGTGTATTGGGTTAAAATATAAAATGAAAACGAAAACGAATATTTATTATGGATTTTTTTTTTATTTCTCTGATAGTTATGAGTATTTATACACAAAAATTATCTCATTTCGATTTTAATAAAAATTTATGAATTTTTAAGTTTTGAATTCCATGAAAATGAAATATAAATTCAGGAGTTTTAAAGTTGAATAGACAAATTTCTTGTTGTAAAAACGAAACCTAAGTTATAAAAAGTAATTTTTTTTATGGTTACAGTGTCCAATTTCGAGAACTTTGGGAGTACAGAGATACAAGTTAAAGAGATAATTACTAGTTTGGAATTTGTTGTTCTTTTGTAAGCCTATTGAGAGAGAGAATTTTAGGTTAGCTTAGCGTATACAAGTGTCAGAAATGTGTCAAGTTCTATCAATTTTTTAATCATGACGTACGCAAATATATTCGTGGTTTAGAAAGTTTCATGTTTATCACTTGTGTCGTTTTAAGAATCTATGACAAATTTACAAAAAAAAAAAAAAAAGAATCTATGACAGCTTAAGTTCTTCTCTTGATGCTCATGTCATGTCAAGATATGTGCTTGTGCTGATGGTCTAGAATCTTGAATTGCCCTCCATTATTTGTCACAAATTCTTCTTAATCTTATCTGCTAAAATTTATCAAAAATTAGCTTCAAGTTTCTCGTTCTGCTTAATCAATATATTATGTTATATATTATAATTTTTCCCAATTTTCAACTCTGGCTTTTGATATGTCTAACAAATTGTATATTCAAATTCAGTTGACTAGTTATTCTAGCCAAAAAAAAAAAAAAATTCAGTGGACTAGTTATTCTATCAAATTACCTTTACTAATAGAAAAGCAGATTTGCCATATAAGAATACCCTTTTTAAAATTTCCATTGTTTGCACTTGCAGGTCTCAGTCGCCGGGTACACAGCCGGTCAACGGGCAAAACATGTTCCTCGAGGGAAGGTTGTCGCCGGAGTCTCGATTCTTGCAGGTACCTCGATCACCATGTTGTTCCTCGTTGTGCTGAAAGTATTCCCTTTCACTCCGCGCTACATCATCCCCGTCTCTGGAATGATGGTCGGAAATGCAATGACCGTAACCGGGGTGACAATGAAGAGACTTAGAGATGATATAAGAACACAGATGAATCTGGTAGGTCTACATTTTGTATTAGTAGTGACCAATTAAAGATTCAAAACTTGTTTGAGAAATAGTGATGAATGTCTGGTTATAAATATATATATATATATATATTCATTCGTAAATCAATCCAATATTTAATTGGAAATGCAATAACCGTAACCGAAATTACATCTAAGCACATATGAATCCAATAGGTTCAGATTTTTGCATTGAACTAGTTACAGCTTCTCAAGAGATTGTAATGAATATCTGTTTTGGATACTTATTAATTTCTCAAATTTTATAAAGTGTTTTATGAAGAGTAAATTGATGATCTATGAATTACTGAAAAAATGACACAAATAAAAAATATTAAATAAAAAAAATTGTGGGACATTTCAATAAAACGGTCCTTTTTTATTTTCATTTTTTAATTTTGTTTGTACAAATGTGTTTGATGCGTTATAAATTTTGGTCACCATGATTTTTAGGTGGAGACAGCATTGGCTCTTGGGGCAACTCCAAGGCAAGCCACACTTCAACAAGTGAAGAGGGCCTTGGTGATCTCTCTTTCACCTGTGATCGACAATGCGAAAACCGTGGGTCTAATCTCGCTCCCCGGCGCAATGACGGGTCTCATTATGGGAGGAGCTTCTCCTCTAGAGGCTATTCAGCTTCAGATCATCGTGATGAACTTTCTTATCGGCGCGTCTACACTTAGCAGTATCTTGTCCACGTATCTTTGCTGGCCCGGTTTCTTCACCAAGGCTTACCAATTACAAACGAAGGTCTTTGTTTCAGCCTAATTTAGGTACCATTAATGTTGTACGAGTTTTTTCTCAGTATATGAGATAAGCAAAAAATAGTTTTTTTCAAGGATGTGTTGGAACCCGCTAGAGCATAAATAATATTCCATGAACTCTACAAAACTATACAAAGAGCACTTTACCACAAAGTGTCTTAACTTTTATAAAAATATCATTAAAGCAAGTCAAGCATGCCATGTGCTTTGCCACTGATTGCACACAAAATGTAGGCTCTAAACAATGAAGTGACTTGGGCCAGCTATATATATAACATAATCATGACATGGACCTGACTAGTCAACATATGAAAGAAAAGCTCGGACAGTTAGAGTTAAAATTTTTAAATTAAAATTTATTGACTTTTTAAAAATTAGTTATTATTTTTATTGATTTTTCAGAAAACGATAAAAATCTAGTCAAAAAATACAATTTAATTGAAGTTAAACTAAAACACTAAACAAACCAAAATTATTTGAGTGAATATCATAACAAATAAAAAATAATCTCGTATGTCAGTCACATATTATGTGATGTAATTTTTTTTTTTTGGTTATTAAGGTATGGTGTTCTATATAGTGATGTTACATAGAATTTTTTGATATAAAGTTCACACTAAAGGCTTAAACTTGCTCTATCCAAAAAAAAAAAAAAAAAAAACAGAGAGAGAGAACATTATCAAAATAATTAAGAGACGGCTCCAGAACATGATATAGAGAATCTATGTATATAGGTTTTCTACAACCTTTTCTAATAATATATGTAGTATATTTTTATTGGCAGAAACCATATACGTGCGACATTTTTTTTTTCCCAAACTTTTGCTCATAAACATTACAGTTGAATATGAAAAAAAAAAAAAAAAGAGGGGACCAACAAGAAAGTGCTAATTAACAATAAACCCGGCAAGCATAATGTCACCCGGAGAAGAACTTGCTCCGTCATAAACTAAATTATACGCTCCTACAAAATCCAGGATTCAGGTAAACATATAATTAGCCCACGAGGAGACGACCTTGCCAATGACAATATGGTTTTAAAAAAGGGGAATATCCAAGGACGGCTTTTCAGAGTTGATAAAGTCGTCGAAGACCTTGCCGAAGGGGTTCTGGTTGTCAACATTGCCCGGCGGGTCGTACTCACAAACAACAAAGATATCGCCGCTGAGGCACCTCATGCGGGCGCACCCAACACGGAGGGTGTCTCGCCACACAACCTGGGTGTAGTGGCCACACTTCTCCCCCGGAGTGCACTCGTTGGTGTCCGGGTTGTAGAATTGTGCCTCGTTGATCCATGACTCCACTGCCTGGGCCGCGGTCCAGTGGTCGTGGCCCCCCCAAAAGATGTTCTCCCCGTAGGGCCCGTATGAATGGATCATCTGGCAATCAAACAATCGCCTCGTCGCCCATCTACGGGCGTATCGGGCTAGCTCTCGATCCCACGTTAGAAGCGGTAGGTTCAGTTGTCGCCGCACCGCGTTGTGTGCCTGCACGAACTGACGGGAAAGTGCCGCTTGCGGCCGACTGTGGTGAAAGAAATGCCTAATCCCTAAGCGGGCGTGCACGTGGAGGGACGTGGCATTTTTGGAACCGTCATGGTTGTGGGTCCTGCTCGAGAAGCCATGCAGGTGAGCGGAGGCGGGGACCACGACTAGTAGGATGATGATGGGAGAGATTGTGAATACGAGAGATCGAGACGACGGCAGCATTGGTCGGCCGTGATGTTTGTGCTGTTTGTGTTGTTGTTGATGATGTCAATGTCGATGTCGATGTCGATGGCGATGTTGTTACGACTAGCTGCTCTAATCATTAGAGAGCAGCGGCAATATGCAATGCCGGCTCAACGGTGAAGCCATTAAAGCAATTACCAAAGGTTATCCTTGAGTCAAGGCCCCTTTTAATTAGGACCGTTAATCGATAACCTTTACACCTTAAAGTTGGTTAGAAACCTTAACTAATTACCTTTACACCTCAAAATATTAAAACTATTAGTTTTTATTTTTATTTTATTTTTTTGTTTCTAAAAAAAAATCGCATTACTTATAGGTCTTAGTTTAATTCCATGAAACTCATAAAACAAGATCATGTTTATTTCTCAAAACTAATTTGTAACTTCTTCTTCTTCTTCATCTTTTTCAACAATTTATTTCCTCAAAAGGCCTATCTAAGTTTTGGTTTAAGATCCCATATCAAGATAATGGAACGTGAGATTTATTAGAGTTTGTGTATTTTAGTTTTCCATCCTAAAAACTACTAAGTGGGCTTCTTACACGAATTTTTAGGGGTTGGACTGTCTATGTTTAATCCTAGAATTCCACGAGGACCAGAATTCGCCATTGGTTATTATTCATCCGAAGAGAGATTTTAAGGCTTAAGCAATTATATTTAACAGAAAAAAATTTGCGAAAACATCCACTTAAATAACTACGTTTGTTATGATTTAAAGTTTAAAAAAAAACTAAAATAATTATAACTAAGATAATAACTCAAAAAATATGTTTTTTAGAAAGCAATCCTACAGATCATTCATTATAATGAGAAGAAGTTAGACGTTTCTTTTTTTTTTTTTTTTTTTTTGTTTATTTTAAAAATCTTCTTGACGACAAAATTGACATCTACTAGTTTAACCGCAGCTTTAAACCGAAGCCATTTAGATTCTAGAAGTCATTATTCAAATTATTTGTACATATGATTACTTTCTTCATTATTAAATTTAATTCCCATATCTTTCGATTCTATATATGTTTTGTGTGATTTGACCGTTCAATAATAAAAGAAATTTCCTTATATTCTATCATATGTTAAAACAATTTGTTATAGTTAGAAGAGATAAAATTGCATACATTTGGTTGGTAGATTTGAGTTGAAAATTTTAAGTTAAAATTGTTTAGAAATTAGTTAAAATTTTATTGATTTTTTAAAAAAAGATAAAAATAAATTAAAATTTTTTTGTTTAAATTGGTGAACTAAATAAAAGGCGAAGACTTTGATAACTTGTGTCAGTTACATAAGTAAGAAAGAAAAAAAGAAGAAGAGAGACAATGAAATAGTTTAAAACAATAGATTAAGCATTAGAATTTGTACATGTTATAGAATTAGGATTTAAAATGAAAATTCTACAGTTACACAATCATGTTATGAAATATTGCCCAAGGAATTATTTTTTATTTTTTAATTTTTTTGGATATTAAACAATGACCAAGGGATTTGGGAAAGAATTTCTTCTTTGATCATGTAATCCACTCACCAAGGAATGAATAGTCAAACCAACGACCACCTCACGTGACAATTACCTGCGAGAGCTGGTCAACAATCAAAACAACACCACCGTCAGATCTCGCCACGTGAGCACTCCAAAATCAACACATGACGTGGCGTAATCTAGTAGATCCAGTGGTGCGCACTTCGCCCCCTGGCGTACAATAGCCGACTTCCCTCTTCCCATAATTCCGAAAGCGCTCAAACGCAACCTCTTCTTCGTAGCCGCCAAAACGACACCCCTCTCGCCGTCGTACGCCGCCCTTCTCCGTCGTCGTACGCCGTTGTCGTTCCCGAGGAAGAACCTCCAATCCCGGATTCTGTTCAGAAATCTTCGAAAGCAAGAACCTTTAGCAAGAAAAAAGCTTAGCCATGGCGAAACTGAGAGATTCTGCGATTTTTCTTGTCGGGAGCTTATTTCTCAGCTGCTTATCGGGTAAGGAACGGAAGAAAGAGGTTTTTTTTTTTTTTTTTTCGATCGATAGAATTATGAGTATTTAAAGGTGCGATTTGGGATTTTTAGGGTTGATATTGTCGGCGACAGTGACATTGGATTCGATAGAGATATACAATACGCATGAGATTTTGAAAGCGGTGAAACCGGAGGTGTATTTCAGGTGTAAAGGAGAGAACAAGACGTATTTGCCGGATGTGAAGAATGCGAACGAATTGTACAAATTCAAAGGCGAAGAGTCTTGGCAGGTTGGTTTTTTCGATTTTTTTTTTTTTTAATTTTGTATTTAATTTAGTAAAAGATTGGTGCTTTTGTTTTTCATACTACGTTTAGGATAGGCAAACGGAGAGCCTTTCTCAGCATATAAAGAAATAAGCAATAAAATTTCCTCGGTTCTGTCACCAAAAATATATGTATATCTTTTTTGGTTTTTTTTCCTTTTTTTGGGGGGGGGGGGTGTGGTGTGGTAATTTCTCTTTCTGAATATGTATTTTGATAATAGAAATTACAGTTTTTTTGTTATTGAAATATAGTGGAATTCCATTTCACAGAGTGTGAAAGATATGTACTTTTTTGAAGAATTTCTCTATGTATAAAAATAATTTGGCTCTTCTATATTGCTTGATGGAAATTTTAGGACTGACAAAATGAGGGGGAAAAAGAAGCTAAATCACTAATCAACAACATGAGATCATGATCGGAATTCTGTCATAACGGACCCTTTTGTTCAATATGTATTATTCTGGTGGAGGCTGTGTTTTACCCCGAATCTGGAAAATTTATATCAGTTTATAAAGACTGAAATGAACTTTTATCCGAGTCTTTTGGTCTTTGAATTCTCAGCCAAAGAGGACAGAGTTTGTTTTTTTAGTGGTTTCAACTAAAAGATAATATCTTCTGTTTGATCGTAAAGCTAGTTGAAAGCTTGGTCTATGATTCAAGTGATTCGGCACATTTGTTGTATCCTAGATTGAAATTTTCAAAGTCTTTTGTCTGTTTTATAAGCTGCTAAACAAATACCTGGTATTTTTGCTTTCAGCCTCTTACGGAATTTCTAGACAAGAAATGCAAGCGATGTGGGTTCTACGAGAAGGACACGTTTAAATCGGACGATGTATTCAATGAGTGGGAGTTTTGTCCTTCAGAGTTCACTGCTGATGGAAAGTATATCAAAATCAAGGACAAGGAAGTGAATGCTACTTTTTCTTGCCCGGAATGTGTACCTTCTACTGCTGGTGAGTAGATTGCTCCTCAAAATGCTATTGCCTTGTGTTCAAATTCAGTTTCTAAATGGTTCGAATATTGAAACTTTTCCCACAAAGCAAATGTCAGTGAATTCTTAAATTTGTTTGCAGCTTCAAATTCGACCTCCGACTCGCATAAACGAGGAAACAAGATGCATGTTGCTCTAATAATATTGATAATTGTCCTCGTTTCGACCGTATTAATTCTTGGATTGATAGCAGCATACAAATATTGGCAAAAGAAAAAGAGAGAGCAAGATCAAGCTCGGTTTTTAAAGCTATTCGAAGAGGGGGATGATATTGAGGATGAATTGGGTCTTGGAATTGTAATATGATTGTTGAGAATTCCTTGGTTTGATTTCTCAACTGTACAGCAAGTTGATCTTACCTAAATTTTGTCACTGTAAGGGGGGGGGGGGGGGGGGGGGGGAGTCATAATAGTTATAGTCTGCAACTTTTAGTTATGTATAATAAGAGTTGATATTTGTAGCTTATACTAAGAGAGAATTGGTTGTTTTACACAAAAGGCTTGGTCATGAAGTACAGATTTGTCAAGACAAATGTCTCGGTCTTGCTTACACTTATTCTTTGACAAGTTTCTAATATTTTTTGACAGAAGTAGTCGATATAACGAGGTGTACTCAAGTTTGCAGCAATCCTAACGCTTTAGTGCCTACGATACAAGCAAGGCCAGTGGCCAAATATACCTTCATAAACTCCAGCATCACGCAGAACCCGTTCATATGAAAAGTCAGTCTCCTCCCCATCGTCGGCTAATGAAATATTTTCCCATCCGAACGTTAGCAAAGAATCACAACAGGACCATGGATCATAATCACATGCCGCAGGATAGTTTTCTGCATCTTCATCATCTCGACGCGTAAGACTAATCTCGCCTTGTTTTTCACTTGGGTTGGAGTTTTCCATGTTCTCCAAATTGTTGTTACTCACATTGCCAAAGGAGCCATAATTGTCTTCCCAACAACCATTGAACACAGAGTTGCAGTCGTTCAGCCAATTTCCAAAGCCATTGCGAGGCTGCTGTTCTCCATCACAAGACTCCTTGGTTTCCAAAGTAATTTCCCATGGACTAGTATGAAAACCGGGCTCCTCTTCCTCAAATGGTGAAGGGATAATGGCTTGAAGCAATTCCTCTTGGTGACAACCACAAGAGTTGCAGAAAGGGCAACCATAGAATGTGGCATCTGATGGAGATGGTTGCCGTTGGCCGGCACACCCTCGTATTCGTAGCTACCCCAGGAGAGAGAAGGCAGAATCTCCACTCCTTCATTCATAGCGTGACTAGAATAAGCCATCTGAGGATAAAATTCAAGCTTCAAATAACATTGAAATCAAAGAAGGTGCTTCGACTCTTGGACATGTCTAGGAACACCCGATTTAGTAAACATTCTGGGCAAAATAACATTCTAGGCAAAATTTTAGTAAAGAGATGTTTTCGTGCAGCTTCGGAAGGAAAAAAGTGGAAAAGGAAGAAGCAGGAACACCTGACTTTAGCAGTACCGACATTTATTTTAGGAGATTCCAATTCCGATTTCTGAATTTCAATCAAAAATAAAGAAAAATCCTAGTTACCTTCAGAAAATGCCCTTCAACTCAGAATCTCCTTTTTTGGCCAAAATGCCGAAAAAGATTGAGGGGAATAAGAAAAAGATTGGTTGCCAGAGCATCTTATTCGATTTCTTCTGTTCAGTCATGGGAGAAAAGTTAAAGGTTCCACTAACTGAAAAAAGTTCCTCTCTTTCTGGCAATCTCATGTATGGATGTGATGGAAAGTAGGGAGAGTATCTTCTTCTTGGTTATGCCAACAATTTTCTCACTAAATATTTCACCCGAAAAACAGACGTTTCGCAACTTCGGCTTAGAACTTCCTCTTCTCTTTTCTCTGGTTGATTAAAGAACTAACAATTTCTTAATCTTAATCAGTAACTTAAGATAACAAGAAAAATGGATCCCCAAAAAGCGAAATCAAGGCTACGGAGAACTACAATGACGTTGTAATATCAGCTTACAGAAAATTGCAAACTAAGGAACAACAATATCTCATTGAAGGTTATTGCAATTTCCAAAATTTTTGCACCATCAATCTCACATTGCTGATTTCACAGGAAATATGTTGTTGTGGTTAAACAAATGATCTTTATTACATGCTGTCGAGCATAATTCATGCTGCGTCAACGGCGGAGCTGTATAGAGTCAAAGACTTACGTCCCACTGAGATTTTAAAGTTTTGAGTTTCATTTGAATTACTTCTGTTTCTTCTGTTAAATTCTCATGAAACTATATTGTTGCTGTTTAAAACTAAAGTATCTGGTTTACTCGAACATATGTTGTTCTAACAAGAAATCCATTTCCTTTTTAGTTACTCTGAAGCCTGTCAACTATACACAAAAATATGTAATTCAAAAAGTAAAATGACATTGGCAATTAAACTTGACCAATGATTTAGCTTCTCACTGAGTGATTGAACTTGAGCAACTCCTTCGAATCGGAACCGTAAATGGTTTTGATGGTGTCCCTGCAGCTACTGCAAAAGAGACTGAACAGGAACAGTAAACCAAACTATACGATGGAAAAAGAAGATGTGCTTAGAAACAAGAGAATGTGAGGAAGACCTGCATGCCTCCTTGTTGAATTTCTTGTTGGAGATTCCATATAGAGCCTCAAACACATCCGGTTCCACGCGACAAAAGTATGGACGGTCTAGAACAAGTACAAGGACAACCAGATGGCGTTATAAATTGGAAACTACGAGGGTGTTTGGGTATAGGGTTCGGATCCATTCTGTTCAAACCCTTTTTGCAACTGTGTTTTCTCTCATAAAAATTCAGAACCCAAAAAAAAAAAAAAAAAAAAAAAAAAAAAAAAGGGAAGAAAAGTCATGTTCAAACAATCAAACCCTTTACACACATGAAGCTACTAACAATGTAGTTTGGTTTGAGGCAGAACTTAAAAAATAACCCAACTATTTTCATG
Source organism: Ficus microcarpa (assembly GCA_025413485.1). NCBI lineage: Eukaryota > Viridiplantae > Streptophyta > Magnoliopsida > Rosales > Moraceae > Ficus > Ficus microcarpa. Next base: position 33,499,735 of record CM046387.1, read on the forward strand.
AAACAACAAGATTAGTAGGTCTTTCTTTCAACGGTAAGGTCTCATATTATTAATGTGTATTTTTTACTGTTGGATTGTGTCAAACTCACATCTTTTTTCTTTTCTTTTCTTTTCTTTTTATTTATTTATTTTGTTTTGTTTTTACAGAAAACAGACAGGCTAAAAAATAGAACAAACAATGGAATAGAACAAACTGAGTAAAGCTGACCGGAGTAAATCGAGCATTTGCGTGTGGTCTTATCATAGTGCACGCACCAGCCGTCTGGGCCTATCATGCTTCTAAAAAGCTGAAAAATCACAACACACTAAATGAAGGCAAAAAAAAAGGGGTAGAAAAGTATCTCAAATTCCAGAACAAAAATAGTGATTTAAAAAAGAAAAAGAAAGAAAAGAAGTGACCTGAATATCAGAAGGGTCATGGAAGATTTCTTCAGGGGTGGCAAAGGAGGGACCTTTGTTGAGCTTACAGCAGGCTCCGCAGCCCTCCACGCACCGCCACAGCTCTTCCTTTTTCTGTCTGCCGAGGCCGAAGCCGAAACCGCCGTCATGACTTTGGCTTTGCTTCGGCTTTGAGACGTGCCGTCGCCGGCTGGCTATGCTGACTAGGCCGACAGAATGCAGCGCCACGGCACCAGACATGGTGGATAACATAGCAAGACAGAATGAAACAAACGGAGTTCGTTTTGTGTGTATTTATTTCCTGATGCTTGGTTTTAACCAAGTGGATTCCTGCCGTTCATCAGTCAGAGACCATAATATTTTGTGCGCTGAACTTTGACATTTTTGGATACGGATGATGTTTGACATCGCATACTTAGCAAGTAGTAGTTATTAATGTTTAGTACCGTCGGTGTCCCCCCACCTTTTTTTTTTTTTTTTTTTGAATTTAACTACTGAAAAATAGAAGTTATTGCAGTTTATCAAAACTCACCCTAAGCTTTTTTTTTTTTTAATTAATCCCATGAGCTTATTCTTAACTACAACTTTGATATCTCTATTAAAAAAAAGAAGTCAATTTTTAGTAGATTTTATCATGCGTAATTTTTTTAATTTTTTAACTATTTTAACCATGTTTAGATCACCGATGAGTACACAAGATTATAACTACTGAAAAAAAAAAAAAAAAAAAAAAAAAAAAGAAGAAGAAGAAGATATTCCAATGACATAAGTATCATATTTGCAGCTTATAAACTTAAGGGGGATATTTTTTTGTTTCATTCATAGAAGGCAAAATAACACACCCCCTTTTTGCAGCTTATAATTTACATCATATCTGAAGTTAATCCTTTTCTTACTGCTCATTGCTCGGATAGATATTTGTTATTTAATTTTCATATATGCATGTCAAAAAACTTTACCATAAAGTTTGGATTTAAAAAAAAAAAGGTAAATCTTCCTCCTATTGTCATCATATACTATCAGCAAAGCAGGGCAACACTAGAGACCCTCAACCGCTAATTTTATGTCGATCGAATCATAGCCATAAGAAAACAGTTCTTTGTTATTTCCTTTTTCTTTTTATGGTAAATCCTGACGAATTTCTTTGGTAGAAAGGTCCACATTAGGACTAGATAACCACAAGGCAAACTGAAACCAGCAAGGCCACGGGCAACCCCATCAACACAGCACAGCCAAGAGAGCAGAAGCAGAATCCCTTTCGAAACTGTAGAAGGCTTGAGGCCCTTTCGGATAAGGCATTTCAGAAGGCAAGGCAATACCCGACAGTCAATCCTTCTACAGAGAGCCCCCAAGAGGCAAGAGGCAAGAGCAAACCATTTCAGTTCCTGACAACTCCACAACAAGCGCTTGAACTCCACAAGCAATGAACTACTACAAAGAAAACGGACTATGATTGCACATTATGAGGTAGAAGCAGCAACAAGCTTACAAATATTCAATAGTACATGCATTCAAAGTAAAATGTTTCAAACAACTTGCTAAAGTTCATGAAATAAGTCGATAGCAGGGTACATAGTGTTCATTGCAGTCCCGAAACACATTTGAACATGCCCCCATTATGATTTATGACACAACGGATGTACTATTAAGATGACTCGCTGCCTCTTGGAGAACGGCGGTTGTCATCATCATCATCAACGGGACTTCTATCCTCCCTCGGACTAGGACTTGGACTTTGGCTGCGTCCGTTGGTTTCGTTCGGGCTCCGATACCTCCTGCCATCAGGACTGTCTATTTCAGGGCTAATAGGGCTTCCGCTCTTCTCCCTAGGACTACCTTCATCGTCTTTTGCCAATCTACCATTTCTTGGAGAAAGGCTACCCCTTTCCTGGGGGCTTCCATCATCAGGTGTCGCACTACGACCGCGTTTCCTGGTCTCGGGGCTCCTTGATCCCCTGTCACGATCAATGCTTCGGTCCCTTCTTGCTGGGGATCTCGACCGGCTGGAAAGGGGAAAAAATTAAAGAGTTGAACAAAATAAGCAAATATATTGTCAACTAGAAAGATCGTACTTAGTAAATGCTATAGCATTGTACTACAAGATTTGCCTGTTTCTTTTTATCTTAAAAAAGTCAAGGACGTTAAAGAACTGACCTATAGCTGCGGCCTCTGCTGTAACTAAGACTGCGACTGCGACTGCGACTGCGACTGCGGCTTCTGCCACGACGAGGTGGAGACCGTGAACGACTATGCTCACGCCTGCAACATATATATATATTAATAAAATCAGGAAGGGAACGTACCATACTCCACAGTCGCATTGTCAAAATGGGGAGATAAAGACAAACTAAGCATGTACCAGAGAGAAGTTACCTTAAATCCTTTGGACTGTTTTTGCATTGTCTTTCTATGTGACCTCTCTCTCCACAGCGGTAACACTTGTTCTTCCAGTCTCCTGCCTTGCAATCTCGAGCCCAGTGGCCATCAAGACCACAATTAAAGCAACGTCCAGATCCAGGAGGAGGCCCTCTACCTAGATATTCTCGAGAACCACGAGGTGTCTATTCAACAAAACAAAGGAAGAAAAATCCTTTAATGTTTCGACACTAAAAGATTTGGCAATCTCAAGATAATTCAAAATTTTCATTACATATGATTTGTTAAAGAAGACCATTTAGGTCATGGGCCTTACCCCCTTTGAAAACTCAACAACGATACGACTTCCATCGAACTCCCGGCCATCCAAGCTATACCTTGCATCATCGGCATCTCGAGGATCACTAAATTCCTGTTAACAAGAAATAATCACAGAAACCAACCAAAAGTAATCCAAATTGCATTATCTGGTCCATAAACAGTTTTTCACACCAATCAAGAAACAAACTGCATTAGCAAAACAAAGAACAGAACAACAGATATAAAGCAAAAGAAGAACTTACAACAAAGGCAAAATCGCTCTTCATGTCCACATCTCGTACTCTGCGTAAATGGTTTCCAGAAACAGTAAGGCTATCATTACTTAAGAACTGCAAGTGTAGGGTGCTTTGCCCGTCACAGACGAACTACAGACACCAGTTTGAGATTGTTGCCATTTGCATAAAAACACAGCAATAAGATTACAGAAAGAATCGCCAAAGTGTTCTCTCCTATACAATCGGCAAGAATTTCCACCAATTCCACCATGGCCACCCTCCCACCAAAGACCTCCAGGTAGGTCAAACCCCAGAAAACCTTCAACAAAATCACTCAAGTTAAGAAAACACGACACCTTGGAGCAATCGCTCCAACATATTAGCATCATCAATAGTCACATTAAACCAAGCACTAAAACAAGGCTTGGCAAAAAACCTATATTGGTGGAAAACTTAAACACCCCCACATCCCAAACACCAATTTAGGAACATTTGCAACGCAATACTTTGCATTTCGGTAAACAAATGAACTAACTTACAAAAAACACATAAATAGAACCAAAAAATTATCGAAATTTCAGAGATAATTTTATCTTCAAACTGAGTACATCTCATATTACTACTATAACACCATACCTTCCATATCGGCTGAAAAGTCGTTCCAAGTCACGCGAACGCGTCCTTGAGGACAATCGACCAACATAGAGACGGGTATTCCCGTATCGGTCATCGTAACGAGGCATTTTCAATCTGCCAAAATAAAAAATTTCATTTATAAACTATATTCAATAAGAGAGAGAGAAAAATAAATAAAATAATAATTAAAAAAACCCACTCCGCTCCTATCAAGATATGCCCTAATCAACTTCTGCTCATCAAAATTACTATCGCTTAATTCTTTCAGATACATAAATGCAGTAATTAATCTCTCTTCATCAGCTTCACAAAAACGAATTAAGTTCTACCAAACAAACTTAAAGCTATTAATTAACGACTAAATATTTTCAAAAAAAAAAAAATTTTTTTTCCTTCAATCCAGTTTTTTTCAATCTGCAACAAAAGCAAAAGCAATTCGAAACACCAAAGCCCAATTCTTTCAAACCCTAATCCCTAATAATACATCTGCTGTTAATCAGTTTCACGAAAACTGATTGAGATCTATAAATAATAGTTAATCCGCTAATTAATAACTAAAAATTTCCACAAAAATCATCTATTTTCTTCTTCAAAACACGAGCAAATCCAATTACTACAACATCAAAAAAGAAAATCAGAATCTCCAAACCAAGAAGGCTTCAACGAATTAAACAACAAAAAAGAAAACAAAATTCATAATAAGACCCCAGATTCTGAAGCTCGCACCTTTGGGATGATCGAATTTGGAATAAACCCTCGAAAGCAGAAGCAAAAGGCAGCGAGGATAGAGTGGCAGTGAATATATAGAGGAACCGACAAGATTGGACGGCTAAAAAGCGTTCTGGTGAATCCAACGGTTGAGATTGGAGGACAAACTGCGTACTAAAGGGGTTGCTGGTTTTGGATATTTTGGATCTAGATACGTGATGTCAGCGACGACGGGCGGGTCGTTTGGGCCGATGTGAATTGGGCCACAAGTGGAGGCCCTGGGCTTGTTGTTTGGGCTCATAAAATCTTCTACAGTAGACCCATTAGTAATTCGAAAATTTGTTTTTTCCTTTTTTTTTTTTTTGGTAGTAAATAAAAGGAAAATTTTCATTTATTCCCCCCTAAACTTTATCACTAATGTCAATATACCCTCCAAACCATGAAATGTATCTATTATATCTCTTAAATTTTAACATGTGTGTTAAATTACCTTCTCTATTAGTTTCTATTAGTTTTTGTCATCATTTTTAAGGTTAAAATGCCTACTAATCTTCGCTTTTATATCAAAATACCCATTGATTTTTAATATTTGTGTCAAATTGCCTTCAATCTTTAATATTCGAATATGATAATTCTTATTTTATCTTATAAATCTTGAATTAGTCTTATTTAACCTAAAGAATTATGGTTGATCGCCCCTTTCTTATGGATTTATTTACATGCATATGTATGAATTATGCATTTTCACTTGGAAATAAAAATGCATCGATTTTTGTTAAAGAATATTAATGCAAACAATTGTGCAAGATTTGTCTTGATCACACACGTTGATAATAGATCCTGGCTGACGGTTTAATGTCAAAATAACTAAAAGAGTTTGGAAGTCGGTAAAACTTGAACAACTAATATCCCGTTAGTTCCTTCTTCTAGTCTAGTTACCATAAGAGCAAGCGTATTTTACGTATGAGTAAGTACAAATAGAAACAACTAACAAACTCTCTCTCTCTCTCTCTCTCTTCTCTCTCTTCTCTCTCTCTCTATAAGGAAATGCATGACACAACGGCTTTGGTTTTGCGTAGTAATGAGTCATGACATGGCTGTCATCTACTCCACGCCAATCTAGTTGGCCATGGACTCAAAGAGTGAACTTTCTTCTATTGGCAATAAATTAGCTTTGTAACAAACAAATGTTTTTAGCATCGTGCACGTTCTAAACCACTAAATTCTGCGCAACTTATTATCTCAGGTTAAAGAACAGAAAAAAAAAAAAAAAAAAAAAAACACACACACACACACATAAATTAAACGGGATTTGATAAATCGGACAGGGTTAAACTTTTGTGTCAATCACGCAATAGGATATGCAAACACGTACTTCTGTACCCTCAAGTCATAAACGAATCAGAATCCTACATATATAAAAGAGTAGATATGTTCTTCACTATTCCTTTTTCGTAGTAAAAAATGCAAGTGGCTGTGTTTTGGAGTTTTGGACACCACACTATTTTTGATTGATCCTAACTATAAGTACATTAATGCATGTTGTTGATTGAAGCTTTTTTTTTTTTTTTTTTTTAAACATTATTTTACTATCCTAGATGCAAGTAAAGGAGGCAAGCTTTTTTTTTTTTTTGGTTACACTTAAATCCTGACAAATTTTAAAATTTACGGGACCCACTCAAAATAACTTTTGTTTTTGCAACCATTTCTCTCTCTTTCCCTCTCTAACTATGTCTTTATTATTATTATTATTATTATTATTACATTATTTCTTTAAGTTGTAAAGCATAAACAAGGGACAAATGGAAGTAAAGCATATATTTCAAGACAGCAAGAAACAATATATGTAAAGCGTCATTTATGGTCGAAGAGATCTATCTTAAATGATATGTTGTTTAAAAAGAAGTTAGCCACTTAAATATGTTAATAAAGAGGTAATTTTTTTGTTGTTTTGCTACCAAAAAAACTTTTTTGTCACTCGACAGAAGGTAATCATCTTAGTGTGCTTTTTTAAATTAACCGAAATAAAAAAAAATATTGCATACAAAATGAAGAATTTTTTTTTTTTGGATAGCAAAAACGAATAAAAGTGAGATCAAGATCAATTAAAGAAAAATAAAAAAATAATAACTATATTAAAAGAGTGCATATGGATTTATTATTCCTTCTTTTTTAGCAAATACATACCGTTTTGATGTTTCTTTCCTCTCTCTCTATTTTTTTTTAATTTTGTTTTTAATGTTATCCTTTTCTTGGCAGTTGCTTCATGCTTTGCCTCCCACACACTGTTGCAAGTATCTTGGGACTTGAGCATAAAAAAGACCAAAATTTTAATATATTACAAAATTGTCAATGTAGTAAATAAAATACCAATATGGTCATATGATAAAATGTAAATTATTGACTTAAATCATTATTTTTTAAGAAGTAAGTTGATAAGTTGGAATAGTCCATGTTTTACGTTATAAAAATCTCAATTATAATTCAACAATTACATCACAATGTACTTTAACTAGAATATTAAAAAGAGCCTATAATAAATTTAATCAAATTTGTTGAAAATCTGACCGTATAGAACTTTGACACTGTTGACGGGCGACGAGAGAAATATTTTTATTCCCAGCCGTGGAATTCTGCAGCAAACTTTTTCGTAGTTGGCTCAGGTGTTGACTGGGCTGGACTAATACAGTTTGTGCATGATTCTTACGTGATCAGTTTGTTGAGGAGTTATGGTTGAGAGCTTTACTAGCTTTGACTAACTCTCTTCTCTCTCTATATATATATAGTATATAATTTATATTATACTTCCTTTGTCTTGTCGTGTTGGGTTATGTTTGCCTGCAAAGTCTAAACCATAAAATTGAGTACCACACTAGATAAACACATATTATTGGAAGCCATTCCACAGCAGATACAACACCCGTACCTAACGTATGATGAGAAAATATATTAAAAGTAGTAATACTAATTAGGAAAAGTTTATAATTAATATATATATATATATATATATATAGGATATAACACAATTGAAATTGGGGTTTTCGTAAGGAGAATGGAGGCGTGTGGAGGAAAGAATCAGGAGAAACATAGGTCACCATTTCCTCATGACAAATTTCAACACTTAGACTCATCATCTCCCCTTTGCCCAATTGGACAATTAACGAATTGATTCACGTCATGTACTTTATTATTTATTATCATCCGTTTTTTAAGAATTTAAGGGTGAGAGGATTGAAACTCTAGAAATTTCTAAAGTCAAGAGAGATACGAATTTATTGTCCATCTCTAATAATTTTCTCGTTGAGGTAAACATGTAACCACTTCATAATTAAAAAAATATAAATATATATAGTTGGTTTTCGTTCACGAACATATGTCCCTTTGGCTTATGAAAGTAAACATGCATATGCCAATCCTATAAATGTCAAAGTTCAAGTACCCAATAAAACGTTTTTAGTTTTGGCAATAAGAAAACATGGATGAAGCTGATATGGTTTTCTCTGATTTTGACACTTAACAGCTTATTTGGAGTTATTATATGCATCCAACTTTTTTGATCCCTCAAAAATTTGCTAACATGATAGAAAATTTTTACTGCAACACCTTATATTATAAATAAGAATTACTTTTGAACTATTTGACAAATTTTTAAATGATTCAATCTATAAATGTCTATTTTAAAATTTTAAAACGTATGAAACATAACTATTAAACTCATAAATTAAATTGTTAAAAAATTAATCTAATTATTAAAATATCGGTTAAATAGAAAACCATATTATTGAAACTCTCAAGAGAGTATATCAAAGAAGTGTATTGGTAATAATTGGCTAATTATTGTTTTCACCTTGGGAATAAAAAGTACAACCCGCATGTATGAGTAGAATTACGAACGAAAGGAAAAAAATCAATTAATTATGTACAGCAAAAATAGAAGTATTTGCACCGGTATAAATATCTCATACTCCAAGATTTTCTTAAGAAAGTTACAAACCAATAATTCAATTGTTGGCATAATCTTATTATACTCATAACACGACATATACATATTATGATCGATAAATTAGAAATATATAATAGTTCCCAAAATATCTACTTATATGAAGACAAATATTTAAAATAATATATTATATCGGAGTACAAAATCATGTCAAACTAGCTTAAACCCCTTAAATACTTTTGATTATTGTTATTTTTAAAATACAGAATTCATGACTTCTCTCAAAAGACTTGGTAGAAATAGTAGAAGTAGAAATAAGAGCTTTAAATGCACAACTCTTCTCACCTACTATAACGCATTTACGCAGGGGTTGGGCACTTAAAATCACCAAACCCCATGACCCAATCTCTCACACGCACACCTATAATTTCTTCTCTATACATACATACATACATACATACATACATATATATATATATATATCTCTCTTACTTCACAATTGTTCTTACTAGCTAGCTACTTTCTCTAGCTAAACCCCTCCCCCCACACCATGTCTCGTCCACAAGCTTCCTTTATGCCGTCGACAACCCGTCGACCGTCCACCGCCACTGCAACCACCACCACCACCGCCACGATTTCCCTTTCTTTAACCCTAACACGGAGCTCATAGACTTTAAACCAAAACCCCACGTACACCCAACTCTAGGTGAGCTTCTAAAGCGAGTTGAAGACGCTCAATCCCCAATTAACCACCATAACCATGTTCTTGATATTGGTATTCCATGTGCTTCGGTGCAACCAAGCTCATTCCCTTTTGTCCTCACCTTCCACAATCTCTCCTACAGTGTCAAAGTTCGTCGCAAGATTGCGTTTTTTCCTTCGAAATCGGAGGCGTCTCCTGGCCATGGCCCTGAATCGCCGGCTCGCGGCAACAGCAAAAACAACACCAAGATATTGTTGAACGATATCTCCGGCGAGGCGAGAGAAGGCGAGATCATGGCGGTGCTCGGGGCCAGCGGGTCGGGGAAATCGACGCTCATCGATGCCCTTGCCGACCGCATCGCGAAGGAGAGCTTGAAAGGCTCGGTGTGCTTGAACGGAGAGGCTTTGGAATCAAGATTGTTGAAGGTGATTTCGGCTTATGTCATGCAAGATGATCTCTTGTTCCCTATGCTCACAGTTGAAGAGACTCTAATGTTCTCGGCGGAATTTAGGCTCCCTCGTTCGCTCTCCAAGTCGAAAAAGCGGGCTCGAGTTCAAGCTTTGATTGATCAATTAGGTTTGAGGAGCGCAGCGAAGACGGTGATCGGCGATGAAGGGCATAGAGGTGTATCCGGTGGGGAAAGACGGAGAGTCTCGATCGGAGTCGACATAATTCACGACCCAATTCTCCTCTTTCTCGACGAGCCGACGTCGGGACTCGACTCGACGAGCGCATTCATGGTGGTGAAAGTGCTTAAGAGAATTGCTCAAAGCGGAAGTATAGTCATCATGTCGATCCACCAACCGAGCTACCGAATTCTCAGCTCATTGGACCGCTTGATCTTCCTGTCTCACGGCCAAACCGTCTATAGTGGTTCGCCGGCGAACCTCCCTCTCTTTTTCTCCGAGTACGGCCACCCGATCCCGGAGAATGAGAATCGGACGGAATTCGCACTCGACCTAATTCGAGAGCTCGAAGAAACCCCCGGCGGGACGAAAACTCTAGTCGAATTCAACAAGTCATGGCAAAAGATTAGTACTGATAGAAGCGATTATTACAATACTAATCGCGTCGTTAATCTTAAAGACGCCATAAATGCAAGCATTTCGCGAGGTAAATTAGTCTCCGGTGCCCCTCCAAGTGACTCCAATACATCATCATTTTCGTCGTCGTCGTCGTTCGTCAAACATTCGCAAATCCTTTTTGGATAGAGATGGCGGTGATATCAAATCGGTCAATGACTAACTCCCGTCGAATGCCCGAGCTTTTCGGGATTCGATTCGGAGCGGTGTTGGTCACTGGAATTATTCTTGCCACCATGTTCTGGCACCTGGACAATTCCCCAAAAGGAGTCCAGGAGCGCATCGGTTTCTTCGCCTTTGCGATGTCCACCACGTTTTACACGTGCGCCGAGGCCATCCCGGTGTTCCTCCAAGAGCGCTACATCTTCATGAGGGAAACCGCTTACAACGCCTACCGCCGATCCTCCTATGTCCTGGCCCACTCTCTCATGTCCATCCCTTCTCTTGTGTTTCTCTCGTTTACTTTCGCGGCCACCACCTTCTGGGCCGTGGGCCTAGCAGGTCAGCTCTCTGGTTTCTTCTTCTTCTTCTTCACCATCCTCGCATCCTTTTGGGCCGGAAGCTCATTCGTCACCTTTTTATCCGGCGTCGTGACACATGTCATGTTGGGATACACCGTCGTCGTCGCGATTCTGGCCTATTTCCTCCTCTTCAGCGGATTCTTCATAAGCCGGGACCGAATCCCTCCCTATTGGATTTGGTTCCACTATATTTCCCTTGTGAAGTATCCCTACGAGGGCGTTTTGCAAAACGAGTTCGATGATCCGACAAAATGCTTCGTCCGAGGGGTGCAAATCTTCGACAACTCTCCCCTCGGCGCGGTGCCGGAGTCGCTGAAGGTGGCGCTATTGAAAAGCATGAGCAGCACTCTAGGGATGAACATCACCGCCTCGACGTGCGTGACCACCGGCGCCGACATTCTCCGGCAGCAAGGGATCACGGACATAGCCAAGTGGAATTGCGTGTGGATCACCGTCGCATGGGGGTTTTTCTTTAGAATCCTTTTCTACTTCACTTTGCTGCTTGGGAGCAAGAACAAGAGGGCGTGATTAAGATTAATTGTATCAGCTACCTAAATTTTAATTTTTTTTTTTTTTTTTCACTTTTCAAATTGTAATCTTTATGATCTTTTTTTCTTTTCTTTCTCTTTGGTTTCACGGTCTAGAATAAGACCAAATGTACAATTGTTTTTGCATGCATTGTTAATTTATGGGTGTTTGTGATTAAAAGAGAATCAACTATTTCAGCTTCAAAGATTTTAGGCTTAACGAGTACCTTTAATTTGGTACTAGTGAAAGCATTGTTCCAGTTATAAGTGGAGGATTAATAATTCAAAAATGTGGCCATTGAAAGATAAAGATAATTAAAACTCGGAATATGCTATCTAAACTCATTTCTACTAAAATTTACTCATCTTGAATTGAAACTTGTTGATGAATTTAATGTTCACAAAAAGATTTTGAAAAAAAAAAAAAAAAAGTACTCTAGTCTATAAATGTTGGCCCATTTACATAAAATTGAAACCCTCTCAAGAAAATAAAAGTACTCTTAATATCCACAAAATCTTAATAATGTTGTTGTAATGATACTACAAATTTATGTTAAATTTTTGCATTATTTGCCCAAACTTTGGTCAGTGAGTAGGTAAATTTTAAGCAAATAAATTTACTAATTGGTTACATCAACCTTATCAACTTTGTATTGACCTTATCCATTAAAATTTTTAGGATTTTGGTGTAACTTTTGTTGTTTTTTATTCACAACCATGCCAAAAAAGTTTCTCAATAAGAACTAAAGCATTATTCAAAAACAAAATGGTAATAAAAAGCCGTACCCTAAAAAATTAAACAAATTGGTGCTTATTTTCTCCTAATTTTTCCTTGAATCAGCAAGTTTTCATTTGAACTTTTAATTTTTTTTTAAAAATTACCCTTTTAATTAATTGAAATGTTGGATAATACTCTTGAAATTGAAATAGCCGTCAATATATAGATAAAAGTCTGATGACCTCATATTGAGGTGTATATTTTGAAATTTCAGATAATGAAGAGTATTTTTGAGCACCATGCAATACTTTATTAAATACAAGGATTATTGTTATAATGAAGACTATGTGCACAAGAATTATTTGTTTATTAAATACTTTATTAAAAAAATCATCTTTTATTTATTTCCTAATTGCTTGACTATTGTGGTTGTAAATGTAGTCTAACTAAGTTTGAATCCCCCACTTTCAAAAAAAAATTTTTTTTTTTGCTTGGCTTATTTATCAACCGCCAATTGGATTGGAAAATCAAATCAAGATGAATATTATTTTTAATTTCTAATTCTTATAAATGGTGATACAAAACTAGATTAAGGTGGCCATGTTTCCCAAGTTTGTGATTGGGTGGCCTGTATGGCTTATAATTGGACTTAGTTGATGGATTAAAGTCTAGCTCAACTACGTCAGCCCAAGTTATTTTGCCACGGCCCATTGGCATCAACTCCATTGATGTTTTGAGTGGAGAAATCTTAGTAAATAACATGTTTATGAAAATAACTAAAGTTAATAGTAAGATTTTAAAATATTTAAAGTAAATAGTTAATTTATTACGCAAATAAAAAAATTGTATGAGGTAAACAGTAAATTTACTAAATAAATAACATAGTTACAAGTAGAAAATTAATAATTTTGTTATTTACTACTATTTACTTTAAATATTTTTAAAACCTACTATTTACTTAATTATTTATATAAATATGCTATTTACTTCTCTCTCTCTTTTGCAGGGTAGGTCATTAGAGAAGACTGCAATAGTAATGACAAGCCCTTCTACAAGTAAATTAAGATTTTGTGCTACATTTAACAGCATCATGGAAGATGAAAACAAGTCCACTTATTTTTTGTGCTACAACGTACAATATATGTCTTATATTGATTAACAAAACATTAAGCATACCAGGTATAGTATTCTTGAAGTAATTTATTTTTCCAAGTTCTTTGATGGGACTCAAAAGAACAGAATATTTTGTAAGTGATAATTGTTTGTTAGAGGTACATTTTGATTAATTAAACATGTGATCTTCCCTACTAATTTTCCTTTGTTGGTTTCTAGTCTCTCCTAGATATATATTGTCGTTTTCCCCTTTTTAGAAATCTTACTGTAGGTAACAAGAAATGCCAACTTATTTATTCAAACAAAAATTAAATCACACAAGAAAAACACAGGTCTCTACCTATGATCGTCAGTTTCAAACGTGAGCCACTGATTAAAGGGAATATAGTATTGTCACTAGAATTATTCTTTTTTTTTTTTTTAATTTTTTTGCTGAGATATTATTTCAAGAATTGATAGAATGAGAAGTGCATGACCTGATTAGAACTTTTTTTGTTGGCCTACCCACGCTTTTCAATATTCAACTCACTTTCTTCCCTTTTTTTTCTCTTTTTTTTTTCTCATGTATATTTCAAATATTACTCCTTGTCTCTCTTAGAGTCAATAATCAATTAATTATTCATGTTTAAATATTATAATTAATGTGTTAACATTAATATTTTGAGTTGACTTTGACCTCAAGTGCACTCCCTACCAATCAAGTTTTGGTAGCCCTCAATCCTTAGAGATTATAGAAGAATTCAACCAAGCTTTTGTATTCATTCGTTTATTTATTTTTTTCCCTTTTTTTTATTTTTTATTTTATCTTATTAAGAAATAGTGATTTGAACTCTTCATCTTATAATATAATCAAATCTGAAATAACTACTAGGTTATATACCCGTAACTACATTTTTTCCAACTTGTTTGGAGTTTAATGGTTAGAGTAAATAACTTAGTTCTACTAATTAAGCTACTTCCTTAAAAACCTATATTTTCAATCATGCTTTGGGTTTAATCTAAATGAAGAGCATACAAGAACATGCACGTTCTTGAACATTTTAAGATATTTTGTCTTCGTTTTTTCCTTCATAAATAACTAAAAGGGACAGAATTCTATGAGAAATAGCACAAACTAAAAAGGCGAATTAAAAAGAGCACATTCCTTAATCCTTAGTTTTCTCTTTTACTTAGTTCTCAAAATTCCATCTCCATCGTCTCACAAAGCCTAAAGTATTGGGCTACAATGGAATTGGTATTAGGTTGCCTATATATTTTTTTTTTTTCACTTATTGATCATAATGACCTCATGTTCTAAAATCATTCATAGCAATTATATCCTCATATGATGTCCTAGTTTTCTTTATCAATCAAACTTATCGAGATTATTAACTTACACTCTAATATTTTATAGTTGTTTTAATGGAAGACAGAACAAAAATACATTCATGATGTTTCAATTTTTTTCTCCATAATTTTCTGTTTTTTTTTTAATTAACATTAAGCCAATTATACATATATAGATACTCCTCCCACAGCCCTGAACCTGCTAGGAAGGCTGTGACAGAAAAGTATTCATAAACATAAACATAAACATAAATGTGTGTGTGTGTGTGTGTAACAAAATAGATGGTGCAGATGTGGGATATCATGCACAACTAACACTTGTTAAACTGGAGAACCTTTTATACCTGTAAATAAAAGTGTTCCACTATCGAAGCAAAGATCAAGTTACCAATTTGCACATTTCAACTCTTATCCTCTACACCCTATTATATATATTGTTCTTCTTTTAAGGGCATTAATTCTTAAAACATAAGAGTTATTAAAGAGTTATTTTATCCATATAGTTATGGTAAATACAGTTAATTATACTAACATAGAAAAGTGATAAAGAAAAAGAAAATGAGTGTTTTAATTGCACAGTGTTGGACTCTTGATCTTGTATTTTTCGACCACGAGTTTACAGGGATGAATCAGAAATGGTGATGATCCAAAATAACCTAATCCTAATTTTATACACAACAATATATATATATATATATATACACACACATGTGTGTGTGTTTTTATATAATGCATCATAGCAAAGAATTTTCACTCTCTTTACCTCTCATTTTGGAGGAATACTTTAAGACCATCTAATCCATGCCTAACAGCGCATAGAATGGGAAAACACAGTCATTGCTAATTATACCAAATCATTTAAAATGTATGTACATATCACATTATAACATTAATTGATTAAAATCCCCACTACACTAACCCTACACTGGCCCTCCCCATACTCTCTCTCTCTCTCTCTTCCTCTCTCTCTCTCTCTTCCTCTCTCTCTCTCTC
Organism: Ficus microcarpa; assembly: GCA_025413485.1. Taxonomy (NCBI): domain Eukaryota; kingdom Viridiplantae; phylum Streptophyta; class Magnoliopsida; order Rosales; family Moraceae; genus Ficus; species Ficus microcarpa. The sequence goes on from CM046387.1 coordinate 33,515,313, forward strand.
TATAAATCTTTTCTTGCAATCTAAGCCTCCTCTCTCCTCTCTCCTCTCTCCTCTCTCTCTCTCTCTCTTTATTTTTTTTTAAGGCAATTCCAAATCTTTATCTATTTATAAATATTATTTGGACCAAAGACTTGTCCCACTTTATAATGACCCCAAACTCAAAAGGCCCCAAAACTCTTAACCCTCCTTACAAATACCAAAAAATCTCAAACACATATAGAAAAGCCTTAAGAAGAAGAAGAAGAAGAACAACAACAACAACAACAAGAAAGATATGAACACCATGAGCTCAGTTTGCATATCAAATTGTGTCAACGACGCACGTGACCCGCGCGTGCCGGTTCGCGCCACCTACGTGAACCTCTACAAGTGGCCGGAGTCGGACGCCGAGTTCGTCCGCTCCGTCAGCTCCAGCGGCTGTAGGCCCACCTCCTCCTCCGCCTCCGCCACTGCCAACGCCATCCGCTACGGCCACCCGAGGGTGGTGGACAGCATATCATGCAGGCAGATTTACCTTCGCAGCTACAAGTTTTCAAGGGAAGAGGATTATCAGCAGAAGAAGAAGAAGAACGCCCACAACTGCTTTGGCTGCGGACCTCTCATCAAGCCCAAGTTGGCTGATGATCATGATGATCGTGATGATCGCGATCGTGATCGTGGTGATCGTGATGAGAAGGGGAAGAAATTGCCTTCTAGAGGACGTGCTTCTAATAACAGGAATAATAATAAGAAGAAAAGGTGTTTGTTTCTCGGGAAAGTTAAGGAGATATCTTATGCTGCTTTGTTTGGGATTTTTCAGAGGTGTTTGTCTTGCTCTGCCACCGTTGATGTTGTTGATCATTGATGTTCTTTCTTTCTTTGTTTCTTCTTTTTTGTGCTTTTCTTTTTCTTAATTTATTATTCTGAGATGGGTGTGCTTTTATTTTTTATTTTTGGGTTCCCTTTTCAATGTTATATATACAAGTATATGAATATATATATATATATATATCTTTTAGTAGTGGTGAAAGAGTAGAGAAAGATGATAGGGAAAAGGGAGAGAAAAGTTTGCTCTTGTGAATCTGTATATTTGAATGTGTTTTTATTGGTTCTAGAAAAATTTTGTTTAAGAGAAGAAAACTCGTCTCTCAAGATCTTCTCAGTGAATTAAGGAATCATTTTTAATGTTTATAATTTCTCTCTCTCTCTCTCTCTCTCTCTCTCTCTCTCTCTCTCTAAAGAGAAGTCCAACAAGAAGCAAAAAAGCCAGAGACATTTTTCATGATTTGGTCTCCGTTCTACTCTTCCTCATTATATTTTTCCTTTTTTTACTTTTGCAATATATAGTTTTCATCTTTTTTTTTTTTCTTTTTTTCTAGACCATGACATGCAAATCTTATACGAATTATTAAGCCTGTGAATAGACTACGAATTTATTTGCATGTAATTGTTGGTTTGGCAATAGTAATTTTTTTTAATTAATATCTTATTACAAGACCTTCTTAGTGCTCTCAAGAGTCATGTCATATTGTTATAAGTTCATGTTCATCTCTCTCTCTCTTTCTCTCTATATATATGTAGATACATTGTTCCTTAAAGATGCAAATAAATTAAAAGGCTAGAGACACATTTTTGACAACTGGGTCTCACATTTGTCACCAAAAGAAAGAAAAAAAAATGTCTCCCCTATACTGATAACTTGCTCATCCTCTTTTATATATATATATATATATATATATAATGGTGATGGTTATTTTGGTATATCTAGTCCATGTTATGAGCCTTAAAAAAAAAAAAAAAAAAAGAGCCAACAAATAATAAAATTTAATTGTATATTTGATCTTTGTAAAACCTACCAGTACTCTAAATTTTCTACATTAGTTTTCAGATAGATAAATGCGCACAAAGTAGAAAGTCGTCTTGGTTGACATTAATGAGGGCCGTCCAATGTTGATGGCCTTTTTTTTTTTTTTTTTTTGAAAGACAAAGTAGACACAAATGAGTGATAGAGATAAACATTAGTCTTTGTTTTAGCCTCTGAGGAAGATGTAGCCAATAGTATACTTGCTTTGGATTCTATTTAGGCAATTAGGAATCTTTGGCAACAAAAACAAAAACAAAAAAAGGGCAAATAGGAGAAGAAAAAAAGAAGTTTGTAGGGTCAAAGGAAACATCTATTTTGATTTCTGTCCCATTGGAAATAAAAGCCAATTGTTATAGCTAAATTTCTCAACGTATTTTTGGTAGAGCCCTAGTATCGTATGATTCCCTTCGGTCAATGGTTTAAAATTTTTTTTTTACAGTAGTTTCTTTCATAAACATTTGAGTTTATTATTTAAAAAGTGAGTTTAAACTATTGATCCAAATTGGAGCTTAAGATAACCATTCAATCAATTAAAAAAAAAAAAAGAAAAGAAAAGATGGAGAGTTTTTAAAACAGTTATACATTCAGAACAAAAAAATAACAAAATCTGAAGGTCTAAAATTACAACGATACAAATATTAATAATTATATATATAAATGTATATATACAGTTCTCGAAAAAGAACATTTATATCCATATTAATGGAGTAACTCAATGTTACATAAATGGACTTATGTTTTCTTTGTGATGTAGAGTGTGAACATGGCTTGCTTGCTGATAATGATAAATTGGTAAAAATGTCTGAAAGCTTTTTTGGTTTATTTGTTAAAAATGATGCGTGTGTATACATATATATATACATACATATACATATACATGTAAATATATATTACTCAAAAGAAAGAGAAAGGAGTAGTATGGTAATAATGTGAAGCAGTGTATAGGACTGTAATTAGGTAATGTAGCTCAAAAAAAAAAAAAAAAAAGGGTGAGGAAACAAGGAGTGCGAAGTCTGTGTGGGACAGAAGAAGAGAATGAATGAATGAATGAATGAATGAATGAATGAATGAAGAAGGGATAAGATATAATGATAACTGCCACCAAAAGCCATATATATATATATATATATATATATTGTGCCTTTTTTTATTGGACGACCGAAAACTTGCATTCTACGGGCTAATCAAACACGCCTGCCTTTTATTTTTATTTTATTTATTTGTTATTTATTTTATTAACCAAAACAAAAAAGAAAAAGAAAAGAAAAAACCTCCACATATGACTCTCATCAACTGCTTTTTTTGTGGTAATCATTAGCTTATAAAACTCATGATCATAAAGGGAATGGCTTCCTCAGCGGACAATGTCGACACTGAAAAATACAAATTCAATTCTAGAAGTGAGAGGGTCCAAGGATGAATTGCAAGACCAAAGCTAGCTACCCTTTAGCCTAATGGCATTAGATTTACTCACTCTTAATTGGTTTGGTAGACAGAGAGATTTTAAGTTTGAGTTACATGGTGAAACCAAGAAATTGTTCGAGAGGATTTTCAGACCACTGACTTTATATTTATTATTCTTTAAGGGATTTAAAGTAATGTTTTTCTCTAGTTAGGTTTAGGATCAACAGTATTATTATATTGAGGATATTTCATTAACGTTTAAAAAAAATAGTTATGACTGGTTGTCTATTCCTACATTTTTCGACGTCAAGATCTTGATGTTGGGCTAGTGATCCACGAAACAAATGTGCGCTTCATGTGTCAATAAACGATGGCCAAGCCAACAATAATAATAATATTAGTAAAACGTGGCTGCTATTCACTGAGGAAAAAAAAAAAAAAAAAAACCCACATCATATTTCTAGTGCCTTTTCACCAAATCCACTTCTTGTATTTATTTGTTTTGTTGTTCTTATGTGGTGATCCCAAGTGGAAAAACCACAAGTTTATCTATATCCCCTCTCCCATCTCTTTCTTTTCTTTCCTTTTTTCTTTTTTCTTTTTTTCCTTTTCCTTTGGAAGTGATATTAAAATTTCTCCAAACTTGCTTTGTGGGAGAAGCCCTCTTAACTTTACAAACCCGACTTTCTTTTAGAATTATAGGGGGCAGAAACTCTTGATTTTTTTGTTTTTCATTTTCTTTTGAAAAAGAAAAAGAAAAAATTATTGACTATTCAATACTTTTTAAGTGTAAAATAAGTGACTATTCGCCAACAAGATAACGAACTTGAAGAATTGTGTCTCATATTATGTGGAATCAAATCACGAGTGCTAACTAAATAATTGAAATTTATAAAATTAGAAAAAAAATCATATTTAAAAAAAAGTTAAGCATTTTTTGTGGTCCTCCAGTAGGATAGAGTCTTTGAAGACGTTGAAAAAAAAAAAAAAAAACAAAAAATGTTGAGATATTTCAAAATAAATAAATAAATAATAAAAAAAGAGAGAGAGAAGAAGAAGAAGAAGAAGCATGGTACACATGTTGCATTTAAGACCTCGTTTGGTTCATCAATTCCAACTCAAAATTTTCATCTCAGTTTTTATCTTTTTTTGAAAAAGTTTTTTATCTTTTCTGAAAAATTTGTTTATCTTTTCTGAAAAGTCAACAAAAATTACTATTGAAATTTAAAATTTCCAACTCAAACTGGTGAACCAAACGAGGCCTTATAGTCGTCAACACACTGTGTAGTGTATGACTGATAGAGAGTTGAGTGATAATCGTAATTAAGAATTGTTGTTTTGGGGATGGAAGTAATTTTAGCCTTGAGGCGTGTAGAAAACCGTGATTAAGAATTGTTGTCATTAGTTCAACTCACACAGAAAACGACATGTCGTTCATTTTACAAAAGAACCGTTTACACACAGCCAGTATTCTTTTTCTACTTTTTGGCCGTCGCCTATATATGACTGTTAATTTTAGGATGAATGGTGTCTATTTGTGTGCAGGACTAATCCAACAAGGATCTAGAGAAGAACCGGAAACAATTCCTAGAAGTCTAAAATTTATAATAAGATCGGGAAAATATTGTTAAATTGTCAACATTTACTTCATTGATCCCGACTCTTAACTAATCACAAACGTCACCCCCGCACATGTTTTCCAATCAAGGGCATTTAAGTATGCAATTTTATACTTTTCAACGACAAGTTTATTATTCATGGTTACAAATAATAATTATACACCTGATTTCATTGAAGATTTCAAATCCCGTATCTCTAAATTATATTATTAAAAAAAAAAATGAAAACTCTACCTTAAACCACACATTTTTATATCCTACCAAAAATTTATAATCAATGGTGTCAACAATATGATTCCATAGAACATTGACATCCTAAACATTACTGGTACAGCTAATTTACCTCTTGTAGCAACAAAAAGCGATAAATTTCGAGCTCCAAATCCTTGCCATTTCAATCCCAAAATCACAAGTTTTTAGGATTAATGTTGTTAATTATAGTCAATGAGAAGTTACAACCACACCACCAACTGAACATCCCCTCATCTACCAAATGTAGCCAGTAACAAATGGCAGTTGAGTTCACATGACAAGTCTTTATTGGTTTCTTCTTCGTATTTCCCAGCCATTCTAAGGTAAACCCCCAATACAGAAGCTTTTTATTGTTTTTCTTCTTTGGATAATAAATCATAAGGATGGAAAGGCACTAAGCCAAAACATTCTCCATATTAACACGGTAAACCAAACTTAAATCACCTTATCCTCTTGACAATTTAATATCCATAAGCTATTCAAGCAAAAGCATACCACGTCCAAGATATCCGGCATCATAACTATGAAATCCGGCATAACCAAACACCGAAGAACAAAAGGAAATACAATGATAATAATCCCGTGTCGAGGGTATAAAAAAAAAGAGGCGTTGTGCAGTTTTGTGTTGTCTTTTCGTACTTTTTTTTTTGGTTTTGTTTTTTCCTTGTATGATTTTGATGTTATATGATAACTACAACAGAAATCTCCTTTGATAGGAAAGAGGATGTGGTAAATCACCTAGGTGAGAAGGAATTGTGAGAGGATAGAGAATTGATATAATTTTGATATGATCTGATTCCTGCTACGCCACCGATAAAGGTTCATAAGGAGCCTTGCTGGATGATTCTTTCCAAAGACACCCAGACCATAATTTAGAGACTTCCTCACTCCCATGCTTGACCATCGAAATCTTCAACTTCTGGCTAAGCCGAAATAACGTATTCAACCACAGCTCCGAATCCAAAGAAAATTTGCTCTCCTAAATCCTAATTGAATCTCTCCCCCAAATCAGTAAGGGAACTAAACTTATTTAAGTTTCACCTAAAAGTGCCATAATGACAATAAAAAAGAGGATGCACAAGATTAGTATTCCAACTACATTTAGACCCAAGGATATAATCTAAACCAATAATAACTTTCTTCACTAAAATCATAACATAATTTGCGATATCATTTCGAAGCAGCATGAACAAAACCTTAAAATTTTGGGGATATCGTTCGGAATCACCAAAATGCTTACACGGATATCATTGCATTGCAATCATCACCACAACATCTCTCAAGTGGCTTCGCACTATAAGATCAGTCTCGTAGCTGCACACCGAATTGAGGAAGAGAAAAAACTTTTACATCGTTACAGCAAGAAGGAAATCTAGATTGATAGATAGGGAATCATATTTACATGACAGAAGTTGTAAAGGGTAGCTTCTTCTTAATTGCCACAACATGCTCTCCATGAATCCTCTAATGAGAGACAGTCGGTTGAAACTAGGAAACGGGACACTTGCATACTAAATACCAGAAAACTTAATACCCTAATCATATCGTAGAACAAAATGACACTGGAAAGAAGGCAAGGCCTGAGTTATCATCTACTCTGATTACGAACGAACAACTCCATAAACTAGTCTCCAAAACTTATAAATCCTATGCAAAATAAGGTTTCCAAGCAACATGAACGAAGCTTCCAATTAGGAGAATGATCATGCTACCAAAGCACTATTGCGGCTGTCAACAGACCTAAAACAATCCTAATCAAGATCTAAATTCGATTTCCCTCTCACTGACCCCTTAAGATGCAATCTGCATGGTATTTTTGGGGAATCACATAACTAAAGTTGAAACATTAACACGTCTAACAAGAAGACAGTAACTAACCTTATTGGACTGGTCCTTCCAAAACACTTGGCTGAGAGTAGAAACTCTGATAACGACATTGTAATAGGCGCAAAGCCTGAGTTTTCATATACAGTGACTACTAACATGAGCAAAGCTTAGAAGGAAACACTCATACAACTGTACCTATGCACCAGGGTGGCTCTGAAGGCACTTGCACCTTAACAATATTTCCTATGAGTTTTGCTGCTCATAAATCCATTTCGTAGGTGCACGCCAAATTGACACAGAAAATCACTTTAGTAAAAAAATACATAAATCATACACTTTTGTTCTCTTGCACAGTGCAGAGCATTTCTATTTCTTATCTTTCATTGCAATATCATGGCAACCTACACTCTTAATTAGGAAGATATTTGCACTTCGCAAACAAAACCAGCTCAAAAAGAAGTGTGTTCCATCTACATTTAGACTCAAAGACCCAATCTAAATCAATTGATTATTTTTTTCACAGATACCTTGATCCAATTCAAGATATCAATTCTAAGCAGCATGAACAAAACGTTAAATCTTGGGGATGTCATACAAAAAGCATCAAAGGCTAAAACATCTGCCATTGCAATCATCACCATACCAAGCTTTGATCCCTTTTAGATCAGTTTTGTACATGCATACGAAATTGAAGAATTAACATTTTCTTCAATTTCCAAAAACAACATAATATTAATCTCTTTCCCATAAGCTTTCTAGTAAAACATCAAGGAAACCTAGATCATTAATTAGGAAGGCCTATTAACATGATATTACTTGCAAAGACAAGATTCTTATCAATTGCTACAAAGATCCCTTTATGACGATCAATAACATCAACAATATTCTAAGCACTAGGGGAAGGAGAAGGACTATTCAATAACATTAGAGACTACTACCAAATCGATAAATTATTTTCTCCAAATTCATACAATCCAAATTATGCAATGCAAAACACTGATCCAAAATCATATTATCAAAGAATCACATGGCTAGCATAAGCATTAACTCGAATCACACAGCAAGCATAAAAGCATTAACTCCAGACAACACGAACAAAGCTTTCAATAAGGAGATTCTCACACAACTGCATCTAAACACTAAGATCCAATTAGCAGGGCGGGTGCAAAACCAATTGAGACACAGAAATTCCTAAGTTATTGCACAAATCTCTTTTGTAAACTGGCACAAATCTTGGCAACCTAAATTGTAAATTAAAGAGATGTTCACACCATATGAGTGGCAATGCCAATGACTAGTATCTAGATTATTGCTACAGAGTAAAAATGTCCAATGCGATTCCCGAAAAGAGGGAAGTGCTTACCTATTTAAGGAACTGTAAAGGGAAAAAAAATACATATATATGTATACATACCTAGTAGTTGCACTAATGTAACATGCATACAATATAAAGTAACAAGAAAGAACATACACGAGATGCAAAGTTTCATGCATAATAAATAGCTAGAAAAACCAATTGTGCCCATGAGTTTTTATGTATTACAAATCATCAAATGTCAGGCACTCTATAAAGCATAAGCAGTGTCATCACAATAGCTTGAAAAATGAAAATTGTAACGAGAAACAACATATGTACATACACACATACACATACATACAAACAGCAGCGGAGCTAGGGAGGGCTGTAGCCCCCACCCAAAATTTTTTTCCTTTAAAGTTTACCCCAAAAATTTTAAAATTTTTACAATTTGCCGTCACTAAAAATAAATAATTCTCACATACTCCCGACTAACATTAATTCTATGTCTATAATTTTGCTGTTTTAACCCCACTAAAATTAAAAATTCTCATGTAAACCCACTAAGATTAAAAATTCTCACATAACTCCCGCTAAAATTTATTTATCTTGAAAAAAAAAAATTTTTTTTTTTTGATGCACGCCACCACTAGAATATGTTTCTAGCTCTGCCCTTGCATACAAACATATATACATATGCATATAAAAGAGGTTAAGAGGATCAATCTTATAGTGAGATAATGAATGATAATACACTAAAAAGACAACAAATCCACAAAGAATGGGGGCGGAGTTATCTGTAAGCCACTCCACGAAGAAGAGTTTCAGTATCAAGCATAATGACTGGATAATTCTATGGATCAAAACGTTTTGAGTTACACTTACAAATCAAAGCTTTCTTCAAAGTAGGAAGGAAAAGGAAAAAAAAAAAAAAAAAAGATTACAAGTAGAAGTAGCATACTCGACGAAGGCATTCCTGTGTCTTGAATCCGCAAGACGACCCACAAAGCCCTGCCATTTGCAGAAACCAAGCAAGCAAAGTCTCTTATCCACTACCCAATTCAAAGCTCAAACTCTTCCTCTCTAAGAGCCAATTCAGCGGCTTCTTCGTCCTCCTCATCAAGAACAAAGTACTCGTTCTTCTCCACGGGCCTAAACATGTAGAACATCACGCCGTAAAACGCAAGGCTCGCAATCTCCTCGGCGGCATTGCTCACCCATTGATACTTATACGCCGCGATGGTCTTGAGCGCGAAGACGACTATCCTCGTGAAGTACAAGTACCCAATCACGACAATGTAAAACTGCCTGAAAAGCGTCAGCTTTGCCAGGTTCCTCGCGGCCTTGCCGTCGGTTTTCGATGTCTCTCGCAGCGATCGGATCGACCAGACAATGGGGAAAATGATGGCGCAGCAACAGATGATATCAACGAACAGGAAAACCTGGTTCCAAGTTACCCAATCCTTGATGAAAGGCCCGGTCTCGCCTATCACGACCGAGGCCACATTCGCCAGAACCTGAAGAGGAATCACGATCATCAAAACCTTCTTCTCCCTCTCTTGCAAGAACGGCTTCAGGAACGACCAACCAGTCCCGATCAAAACGATGACCGTGAAGAGCAAAACGACGCGAATAAACTGGAAAATGTAGAACAAAACGTCCCAACCATGAGGCGTTCCGGTGACTTTCACGTAATGCTTGTCCTCCGCCGCGCAGATCAGGTTCAGAGCCTTCATGACCAGCAATCCCACCATGAGGAGGTGGATCCGGTGTACGGATCTCTTGTTCGTCCAGAGGATGTAGATCCAAAACCCTAGGAATCCGAAATAGATAAGAGAGAAGAAGAAATAAAGCGATGGAAGCTGAGTGAGGCCGGCGGAGAGGTAATCCCTAGATCCGTCGCCGTCAAGGTTGAAGACGTCGGTGCGGACGTCCATGGAGACGGCGGTGCCGGCGGGGGCGCAGTTGGCGAAGAAGAGGCTGTACTCGTTGGGGGCGGTGACGGGGTAGGAGTGGTTGAAGGAGGAGAGCGGCGGCGGCGAGAGGTCGCGGAAGGTGAAGAGGTGGAGGACGTAGTGGGAGTCGAGAACGCAGAACTGCGAGTCCTGCTGCATCTCCATGAGGACCTGGAGGAGGGATTCCTCCGAGAGAAGGAAGAAGCCGAGGCGGGAGGGATCGGTGGTGGATGCCGAGGCGACGGCGACGTTCTTGACGGAGATTTCAACGTGGCCGGTGTGGGTGAACCCGAACTTCTCGAATAGGATCATCGGCCGGTTGTCGCCGGTGATGGTTAGGGATTTGATCTCGCCAGCGGCGAGTGGGAGGAAGACGGAAAGGACGAGGAGGACGACGATGAAGGGTAGTGTTGTCATTTTGCTAGAGAGAGCGAGAGAGAAGAGGAGAGATGGGATAGCCGGTGAGATGGTGGAAGAGGAAGGAGAAGAGAGAGAATACAGAGGCGAGCAGTGGTGGTGACGTGGATTTCAAGTTTTGTTATTAGGGGTCATTTTGACTAAAATGTCCTTGAGATCTGGAGAGGAGATCGAGGAGGAGGGAGGGTAATTTCGTCATTTCACTAGAGGTGTTGTCGGCGAACTACTTCGTAAATTGAGCTGAGAGTGGTGGTTGTGCGTGGGTTTGAGGCTTTCTTTTGGGTGTTTTGACTATAATACCCTTGAGATCGGAAGCGGAGGCGAGGAGGATGGAGGGTAATTTCGTCATTTTGGTAGAGAAATAGTCGTCTCTCATGGTGACGTGATTTTGAAGCTTTGTTTTTAGGGGTTTGTTTGACGATAATGCCCTTGAGATCTGGTGGTTGCTTGATGTTCAGATCTCGCCGGAGCTGCGTTTTCGGCGTGTGAGGATTTTTTCAACATATTTTGACCATTAATAATTTCTATTTAATTTTTAGTTAAATAATAAAGAAATGAATTATGGACTTTCCAGTGGTATTATACATTTTCTCCTTCAATTATTAGTAGAGTAATTTGGTTTGATTGGTCTCTTAATTGTTTAGTGAGAGTGTGACTTTAAATCGTAGATTAAGTTCTTGAATTCTTGGTTTTATTGGAATTTTGATCAAGTTAGGAAGGGATTTTGAAGTCTTAAATTTAATAACTCATAATATATAGATAAAATTCAAGGGAAAAGGTTATGCCCTTCTTTTTACATAAATTAGTTGGGAAGCAAGTTTTGTATTTAGTATGTTGACTTTTTTATTTAAAAAAAAATGAATTTTGTTTTCGATACCTAGATGTTGAATTTTTTGAAAGTTTACTAATTGTTATCATCAAGAGTAACAATAATGTGACCAACTAAGAAAATAAAATTCTAAAAATAAAGCTTGAAATACTATAAACCATTCTCACGTAAAAATAATAATCACAAAGCTTTTCTTAAATTGTCCGAATTGATTTATAAGTGAATCATGTTAAAGTTGATATATTCATATACAATTGACAATGACAAACCAATTAATACGAATACAATTAGTTAATACAAATTGCCATCTCTCTTCTACCTTTGACGTGTCTTCTGCATGTAACGTACTACCAAAAGATCCAAACATTAGAATTCTTTTTGCAATCAAGAAGGATACAACAAACATTTGATAAAACACATGACCAAACGTGATAAAGGATACATTCTATGCTCTTTTAATCCCTTTTTTTTTTTTTGGGAATACTTTGATCTTTACTTTATATATCTTGTTCTATTAAAAGGATAAATCATTAATTTATGATTTCATTATTTGCTCTATCACGTGAAGATTTTGTTATCTCCTTATGATAGATCATTGACGTGTTAATTTTATTAAATTTATTATTAGTTAGTTTTATTTTATTTATATATTCCCCTTGTCAACTAGCATTAAAAAAAAAAAAAAAAACTAATCTATCTTTTTGGACAAATCTGTGGTGGATTATATGGTTTTCTCTAACGATTTGGAACATATTTTACACCATTGGATTTAAATGAAATGGTAGAAAAAGATACAGGACCGCCAATATCTTATTTAATTTAAATATTTTGTAGTTGTCTTGAATTTTTTGTCTTGTTATTATCCTTTTTTCTTTTCTTGAAAATCTTATTAATATTATTTGATCATATTATTTAAAATTATACTAAAAAGACAATAAGCAAGATTAAAAAAAATGAATTAATAGATATGAAAAATATTTTCATAAAATATGCTACTTAGGAAAAGTCATGTTTAGAAATTTAAAGATAATTTTAGCATACGTTTGGTGTTAAGATTTAGATTGTAAAGTTTGAGTTTGAATTGATTATGCGTTTATTAAAACGATTGAATTATTGAGAGTTAAAAAGTGTAAAAACTTAAATTGTGTTCGGAAAAAAAAAATCAATATAGAGTTTGTTTTGTTTGTCTCGAAATTATATGTACTTTAAAAAAAATCTCATTTGGACTTTTTCAAGTACAAAGTTATGGACTTTTAAAATTTGAGTTACAAAATTGTATGAATAGTGAAGTTGAGAGAATAAGATAAAAATTAAATTGTAATTTTAAAGTTTGGATTGTGACACCAAACATCCCCGTGATTGGTGTATAACTTTTTTTTTTTTAATTTGGGATGAGGAATTTGAATTATACTTCATAGTTAAGTCAGATGTGAAATTATTACCAAATTATGCATTCAACCACATACATAACTTACTAGTGATTGTACATCAGATTCTAATATTTATGAGGTGTTTGGTGAATGAGTTTAATTTAAGATTTTTAAGTTTCAATAGTAATTTTTGTTGACTTTTTAGAAAAGACAAAAAACTTTTTCAGAAAAGAAAAATAATTTTTTTCAGAAAAAGATAAAAATTGAGATGAAAAAATATAGTTTAATTTAAAATGAGTTGTAATGCCAAACACCTCGTTAATGTAGAATTTTTAAAATACGTTGATGTTAGATTTCATATCTCATTTCTCACCATACATATCATCAGAGAGCATGAGATAATGTGGGAATGAATAACCCACGGGACTTAGGAACGAGTATTGATCAACAAACGACTGGTGGACAACTGACAAGTTATTAGAAAATTGATAAGGAAAGTGGACTTCGTGATCATCAAAGAAGGAAATTTAATCAAGCAAATTAGGTAAGAAAAATCAGACAGTAAGCACATATCTCATTAGAAAATGTAATTTTCTGATATCTTCCATTCATTCACGAATTAGAAAGTCAACCTATACGGTAAAAGGCAACTTCCCCTCAGCATTCAAGGCATATTTAACAAGAATCAGGTAACTCAAATCAATCAATTATCCCCTATTAATAGAGGCGTACTCCATAAGCTTTCGGGACCTTTCGGGAGACGCCTCTTTAGAATACACTTGACACCCTACTTAGCATATTTCACATTGAACACATCTTATATTCCCTTATTCTCTCTGTGTCACACCATTTCTTATCTTAATTTTTATAAAATCAAATGTCTCTATTTCTATTCATTTTTGCTGCCAATTACTTTATTTGTTATGACTCACTAACAATTGGCCGAAAACTCGCCCATTGTCCTATTTCAGTCATTGATCCTATTATTCTATGGTTGCAGATTTGACCAAAGGGAAAAATATCTAAACCATTAGTTTATTTAGAATTCATACATGTTTATGATACGTAGCAATGAAATATACCCTTTATCCTCAAAATATTTTCTAATAATATCTAATGATGAATATTTGATTTTTTTTTTTTTTTGTTGAAAAATAGGATATATGAGTAACTCCATTATTTTCAGGTTTTTAATTTTATAAACAGGAATTCCTTTCCCTATGTATAAAAAGGAGATAAGTTCTTTATACTAATTTCTCTTCGTCGGTCATTTAAGGTCTACCTTGTCTTCACCAAATCATACTTTAACAGTCGAAGTTGAAGTGAGACCTAAGGAGACGCAACGAAAATCCACCTCTAAATGAATGAAGGGGGAAAAGTTTAACAAAAACATCCACCCTTACCAACCCATCTAGCGGGTGGTACGATGAATATTTGATTTTACCCCTAAAATTATACTATTATACTAAAAGAGACCTAGGGTTGCACTGTTATTTCTACAGAAAAGAACAATGTTTTTTGGTTTTTTTTTGCCTTCTTCCGCTACAGTGCTGTACAGTTTTGTACAATACTTTTGCTACACTGCACACCACCGGCAGACCACCATCTCCGTCGCAGCCCCGTCGTCACCAATCCCACCACCGGCAGACCATCATCTCCGTCGTAGCCCCGCCGTCGCCAATCCCATCACCATTGTCGCAGCCCACCATCGTCGTAGTCCACCATCGTAGCCCCGTCGTCGCCCAACCCTTGCATTTTCTTTCTATCTGACAGTGATTGAGCACTTGCACCCACCACTTTTTTCTCCCTCCCTCTTTGATTCCCTGTGACCATCAGCGGCTGCTCGTCGGTGAAGGACAAATTGAGCCACTGCGGCCTGGAGGACAAGGACGAGGACTAGAATCTCGAGGCGGCCAAATAGTCGGGCTTGCCGATATCGCCTTTATCACCATCTCCGCCCAAAGTCGGGCAGTATTAGCTCCGCGAGTACCTTATCGAGAAACAAATACGAATGAAGTGGAAAATAGAGGGTGGTTTACCTGCGAAGAAGAATTGAGAGAGAGGGCGGCGGCAAGCTTGGGGCGAGAGAGGACCTAAGAAGAGACTTGATTCCATGACTTGCTCACGCACGCCGCCCACCCGAACGACTTCGCCAGGAGCCTTGCCAGAATGTTGTGGAGAAGGTCGTCAGTTATCAGAGAGCAACCTGTCGTTTTCAACATTTTGGTGTCATTTCCAGATGAAGACGACGATGATGGCCGAACATGCGATGGGTCTTCCACTTTTTTGGCCGAACGTGTGATGGGTTCTTGGTCTTCCACTTCTTTTGTTTTTTGAATTTCAAAATTTTATTTTAAAAATTCGTTTGGTTTTTGGTTTAATTATTGAATTAAACTTTCAAAATTTATTAGGTATTTTTTTAAAAAAAATGTTAATTAGGTATTTGATTTTTTTTAACATTTGAAAAACAGTACATGGTAGATCTGTATATATATATATATTTTTTGATAAGTATGCATAAATATTCTCTTTTTGAAAGTAAGATATGCATAATCTTAGCTGTTTGATGTTTCAATTGAAACTTAAATTTTTTATCTTAATTTTTATTTTTTTTTTAAATTAACAAAAATTATAATTAATTGTCTTTTAAAAAAAACGAATCAAAGGAGGCCTAAAATACTAAAAATTGTTCATTTTTTAAAAAATAATAAAAATATTACATTATCGTATACAACTAAACACAGTAAAATAATATTCCCACAATATGAAAAAAGATTATCATATTATTATGTTTTTGTTCACTTTGCCTTTTTTTTTTTGATTTTTAAACGATTTTTTACTTTAAATTATTTATCTTTATTTCAGATTTTTTTTTCTGGGTTTTTTTTTGTGTCTTTTATTCTATTTTTTAAAGACCCCTTCTTTTTTTTTTAAAGAATTATGCATGCAATTTTTTTTGTGTCTTTTTTATTTGTTTTGTTTTATATTTTAAAAATATTTTTTTTTGATGTTTTTGCATGTATATAATCTGATAAAAATTTGTTTTTTTGTTTATTTTAAAACAAAAAAAAAAGGAGAAAATGAGATATATATTTTATTTTATTATAATTTTTTGTTAGGGTTAATTTTTTTCGGTTATTTTGAATCTAAAGATTTTTGTTCTTTTTTTTTGTTTTATTTTTGTTTTAATTTTTTTTCTTTAAATGAGTACGATTACAGAAGAATTTTTTATTTTTTTTGCTTTTGTTTTCGTTTTTTATTATTGTTAGTATTATTGTCATTTTGATTTTGCATCTTTATTATTTGGAAAGATTTTGAAAAGAATTATACTTATTATAATTATAATATTTATCTTAATCAATTACTTTTATTATATAATACTCAGTTTTTTTATATATTTTTTTCTTCTTTTTCCGTATAACGCACGTGTATTAAACTTGTATTTTCTAAATGAATCAAAATCAGTGAATTAACCGTCGGAAAAAAAAAAAAAAAGATGACAAAATCATTTGGAAAAAAAAGAAATTGTGGACGGTGGCAGATGAAGAACACTGCACATAATGGGTCCCATAACATATGTGGAATGACCATTATGTTCTTATTGTCCCTCGCCAAATAGCAGAATCACCCTATAACCTCGAGGGTAAATTGGACAATTCAATGTTCAGACCAATTAAAAGTTCGTTCACTCCAAGACAAGAGTACTACTAACTGGAGGATTGGTGGCCCAAATCAACCAGCTTCCCAGTTCAAACCCGGCACTTTGAAATCCCCAAATTACCCTTACCAACAGTCGATAATTCCAACAGAACTCGCTAGGGCACGTCCGTAATTTCGGCCAAAAACATGACCACAACAGTAATCCCATCGCAGGATTACCTATTTATTGCTTATTAGCCGTGGAAACAAGAAACACGACGAGAAGTGGTTTTTTTTTTTTTTTGGGTAAAATTAAAAAAATTCCATATTTTCGTTTGGGGACTATAATAAGAAAAAAAAAAAAGATAAATAATAATTATAATTCCAAGCCCAAACTTCGAAGTCTCCGACCAAGAAATCTTTCGGTTTCATTAATGATTCTGGATTCAAGAAGATTGGATATTGGATTAAATTTCGCTTGTAATAAATTCTCGATTTTTAATCCCAAAAAATAAGGAAAAAAAGAGGAGAAATTTTGGTTCAGTTTCTGAGCTTTTCGATTTTGCCCAATATATAATTTTTTTCGGTTCAAATTTGGTTTCTTGATCTTTGTTTTTTTCCTTGAAGTTTCCAAATTTTGCTTCCCAATCTGCTAGTTCAACTCTCTTGGTACGTTCTCTCTCTGTCTCTGTCTCTGTCTCTCTTACGATTTTTTAGTTTATTTTTGTTTGTAATTGTCGTTTTGTTGGAAAATTTGGCGTTACTGGTCTGTTTGGTTGCCGAGAAACTGTAATAGCAGATGCTTTGGAAATTTAGGCAGTTCACAAATTTGATTTGAATACAAGTTTATTTTTTTTTTTTTTATTTTTTTTGTAAGCCACGTAAGAAAACCAAAGAAGAATCGCTGGTTCAGTTTCTAAGCTGCTTGATCACCTTCTCTCTCTCTCTCTCTCTGTCTCTCTCTGTTCAAATTTCATTTCTTGATCGTTATTTTTTTCCCTTCAAGTTTTCAATTTCCTTTCAATCTGTTAGTTCAACATAATTGGCACTTCTCTTTTATTTTCTCTGGCGGGTTTTTCTTTTTAATTGTGATTTTGTTGGAAATGTTGGCGGTAATGCTTTGTTTGGTTGCCGGGAAAATGTAATCGGCGGATGTATTGAAGAAGTTATGAATTTCATCAATTCAATAAATTGAATGCGAGGTTCCTTGTACTAAAAGTCTTGGAATGTTTTTATTTAATTTATCGAAATGTCAACTATGCAAATTGTTTCCAATGTTCGACTTCTTTTTCATTTCGTGAATTTAGGGTTTATGTTTGTGGCGAATGAAATTGATTTTCTTCTATGTCTGTTAAATAATCGTCTTTCGTAATTCTTGTTATGCAGGTATAGCTCCGATGAATGAGAGTGAGTATTGATCAAGGGAAAAAAGTTTGAGAATCTCCTGAAATCAATTCTTTTTTTCTGATTGGGGAGATATAATTCGTGTCAACGGGTTGACTTTTTCTAGTTCTTGATCAATCTTTCATGAGATTCTGAAAAGGGTATTCGGATAGCTGTCCAAATGAATGTAGTGGGTAGAGTTGGCAGCTTAATAACCCAAGGTGTTTACTCGGTTGCTACGCCATTTCATCCCTTCGGTGGTGCTGTTGATGTCATTGTTGTCAAACAGCAGGATGGGACATTCCGGAGCACGCCGTGGTACGTTCGATTTGGTAAGTTTCAAGGCGTTCTCAAGGGTGCCGAGAAGATTGTCCGTATATCGGTCAATGGTGTTGAAGCCAATTTCCATATGTATCTTGATAACTCCGGTGGGGCTTATTTCATCAAGGAGGTTGATACTGGTATCGGAACTGAAAATGGGGTTTCTGAGGAATCTGAAAACCTGGAATTTAGTAGCATAAATGGTGATAAGAAGCACTATGAAAATGAAAATGTTGATATTTGTAGGCTTGATCATGGTGTTTCAGATTCTGCTGTAGCTCAAATGAAAGAGGAGTGTGAGTCCTTTGGGGAAGAGGGAATAGAGAGGGTGGAGTCAGACGGTGAGCGCCGGTTTTATGAGTTCCAAGATGAGCTATCTTCTCTTGATGGTTCTGTTGAGTTGTCAGAGTTTGAATCTACACGGTATGATAATTTGGACTGTGAGAATGCTGTGGAGTCGCAGAATTTAGATTCAGAAGTTGTGTTGGTTAGTGTGGATGGTCATATATTGACGGCCCCCATCACAGCATCAGAACAGACTACGGAGAATGTGCAGTTAAGCACCCCTCAGTTTCATCTCGGCCCAGGTGAAGGGACCAAATTCTGTGATGGCAATGATGAGCTTAGTTCAGGGGAAAATCCTTGGGCTGCTGACTATATTAGCAAGCTGAATTCCTCGGCAAATGATGCATCTGATAATGCTTCTGGTGTTAACAACAATGATAGTGCTTTTGGGCATCAGCTGGAAGTTTGTGAAGGAGAGGAAGAACATGATTGTCAAGTGCCCGAAACACACAATATTGCTGTAACAGAAGGGAATGTTCAGGTGCATAATGATTCAGAAGATGTAGCGGTAGTCAAAAAGGAAGAGGTTTTTGAGAACTCTTCTGATAAGCAAGTGCCCGAAATCCAAAACATTGCAATGACAGAAGGGAATGTTCAGGTGCATAATGATTCAGAAGATGTAGCAGAATTCTCAAAGGAAGAGGTTATCCAGAACTCTTCTGATAACCAAGTGACCGAAACCCAAAATATTGCAATGACAGAAAGTGACTCAGGAGATTTGGTAGATATCGAGAAGGAAGATGTTTTCAAGAGCTCTTCAGAGTTACCAGAACTTTCTAGCCAGGTTGAAGATAATCAATTAAAATATTTGGGTTCATCAGAGTTATCAGAACATGTGGCGGAAGTGGGGAAGGAAGAGGTTTTCGAGAACCCTTCAGAGGAAACAGAACCTCCTAGACAGGTTGAAGATACTCATTTTAAAGATTTGGGTTCATCATCGGAGGTCCAAAGTTCGGCTGAGGCTCACCAAACTGTTACGGTGGATGATGAGACTGAGGATGCTGGTGCTGTATTCAGAAACATTGACGGGTCATTTCCTTCTTGTAGTCCAGTTTCAGTTAACAATGATAAGTCAATGGATGTACAGCATGAAGACGGACTGGTTGACCAAAATGTGGATGGTGCAGAAGACACACGTGTTGATGATCTTGAAGGCAGATCTCTTCACTCTGTTGCTGAAAATTCAGAATGGAAGGGTGAACAGTCTGATACATCAACAGCAGTCGGTGTATACGGTACTCTAGAGAGGCCTATGGATGAAGATGAAAGCACTAAAAATGAGCAGATGGAATCTACTACAACAACTTCTACGGATGCGTTACAAACTCATTCAAACATAAGTAAGCAATTCTTTGTGGTTTCGAAAAATTTATTGTGATTCGATCCTAAAGTAAGTGTCTTTGTTTGTCAATCTTTCAATTTGCAGGTTTTGAGATCTCGCTCTGTGGGAACAAACTTCAGGCATGTATGGGCTCGGATGCAGCTGCTGAAGCCTTTAATGCACATCGCATATCAGCTGAGGAATTTAAGAGTTCTGCTCCGTCGATTATTAAGAATGGAAACCTGATTGTTAGATTTAGAGGGAAGTATTTGCCATGGGAAAAAGCTGCTCATATAGTTCTGGGAATGGCTGCATTTGGTTTGGATCTGCCTATTGAACCCAAGGATTTAATTCCTGTGGAACCAAATGACTCGTCAAAGCCCAAAAATGATGATTCTGGATTGACACCCACCTCCTCTGGACGGAGGTGGAGGATATGGTCTATTCCATTTAGAAGGGTCAAAACACTTGACCACACTGACAGTAATTTGTCGAATGAGGAAGAATTTGTTGATTCTGAATCTGTTTTGCCTAACTCACAACTAGAGAGTCCAACATCCCAGAGCCGCAACGAATCTCCACGCAAACAATTTGTGCAGACAAATGTTCCCACTAATGAGCAGATAGCCTCTTTGAACCTGAAAGATGGTCAAAATTTAATAACTTTCAGTTTCTCCACCCGAGTTTTAGGAAACAACAGGTTTGCGATCTCTCACTCTCTCTCTTTCTCTCTTGGTTTATTGCATTGTCTACTATTTTTGAAGATGATATTTAGTGGTGTTTTCCCCTTTTCCATTTCTATTATTTAGCTGTAAGACATGGTATTTGTTTTATAGGTTGATGCACATATTTACTTGTGGAAGTGGAATGCACGAATTGTAATCTCCGATGTTGATGGAACAATAACGAAGTGAGACTCCCGTAATCTTCATAGTTCAAGATGTCAGTGAAAGGATTGTGATTTTTGAACTGCCCAACATCTATCTTTTGTCGAACTTAATATTGTGCATGCATGTATAAGCTTTTTTGTGATATGACCTTTGACCTTGCGATATCTATCAAGTATCTATCAATATATTGCAGCTTATTCACTTGGAACGTACTATTCTAGGTCTGATGTTTTAGGTCAGTTCATGCCTTTAGTTGGAAAGGATTGGTCACAATCTGGGGTAGCTAAGCTATTCTCTGCAATTAAGGTACTTTCATTAGCTCTTTTTGTGTCCACAATTTATATTTCGTTCCGCTGAGCATTTCATTACCTCTGACCCTGATGAACTGAATACGTGCTGTAGAAAAGCTTGACAACTTCTTCCTGTTTGGACATGCAATTAATCATGATGCAGTGCTTGCTAGTATAGTTGTGTGATTTAGTGTTTGGTTAACCAAAAATCAAATTCTTTCAATACATTCTGTTTGTTATAGCATTGCAACAATCTCTGTCTGTTTTACATAGATTCATAACTCTTTTCATTGATATAAATTCATCTGCCTGGAGGGTTGCACCTTTTTCTTATACCCAAACCAATATCTCTAAAAACACATCCAAAAACAATTTTAAAAACGATCTCAGCATCATTCAAAAATATATATATATATATATATATATATATATTCTATTTCTATTTTCATACCCAAAGAAAAATCATTTTCCAAAACGCTACCAAACTTTTGAAATTGCATTTGACACCATCTAGAGCAATAGGTTTCTCTTTGTTGAAGGTAAGATCTAGAGATAAATTTGGAATCAATGACAGGAAAATGGATACCAGCTACTATTTCTCAGTGCACGTGCTATCGTTCAGGCGTATCTAACGAGAAGCTTTTTACTCAACCTTAAACAGGTAACAATATAACTTAATTCTTGTTAGTTTTGCAATCTTTCAATTGGAGCTGTTGTATTGAAAGAATTGCACGAGCCAAATTCATTTCGTTTCTTATGTACAGGATGGAAACACTTTACCTAATGGACCTGTTGTAATCTCACCCGATGGACTATTACCTTCATTATACCGCGAAGGTGAGGTCTCGATATAGATTTCAGTTGGTTTTTCCATATTTAGTTATCTGTCAGGAGTTCTTTATACTGGTATCAAACAAGATTAACTGTATATTCATTTTGATATTTGCTCGGGTTAATTAATTTGTTTTGTTCTGTTTTTTTTTTCTCCCTCATTTGCTGATGGCAGTGATAAGAAGAGCACCTCACGAATTCAAGATTGCATGCTTAGAGGTAATTGCCAAAAGCCTAAGAACTACGGCAAATTGGAACACTTTTCGTAGACGTCTAATTTTCAACATTTTTATCTCATGTGTTCCAAATTTTCATTTGCAGGATATTAAGAGGCTATTCCCTTCTGATTACAATCCATTCTACGCTGGTTTTGGAAATAGAGACACAGATGAGCTTAGCTACAAGAAAATCGGAATTCCGAAGGGGAAAATTTTCATAATCAACCCTAAGGTATCGTTTACTTAACGAATGTTTGTGTTACTTATCAACAAACAAAATATATCCTTCCTAATTTTTGCTTTGTAATCCGGCAGGGTGAGGTCGCTATTAGTCATCGCATCGATGTCAAGTCCTACACTTCTTTACACACTCTTGTAAATGACATGTTCCCTCCGACTTCATTAGTTGAGCAGGTAAATGAAACGATCTACTCTGCAGATCATAGAACTCGGGTTTTAGGTTCCAACAATCCTAATTTTAATTGGTTGTGCAGGAAGACTTTAACTCGTGGAATTTCTGGAAAATGCCAATGCCGGATATCGATCTATAGATGCGAGCTTGCGGTGAACGACTTCATTTTGGCTTAAAAAAAAAAAAAGAGCGAAAAATCAGTGCTTTTGAAAGTGCCATAAAATATTAAAAGTAATATTTATAGATTCTTCATTCTTGCTGTGTTCA
>CM046387.1:33538142-33613142 GCA_025413485.1 Ficus microcarpa
AGGATCTAGAATATCTTCTGTGAGTGCTGGTATGTTTTTTGATCCAATAACTATACACATTGTAG
Organism: Ficus microcarpa; assembly: GCA_025413485.1. Classification (NCBI taxonomy): domain Eukaryota; kingdom Viridiplantae; phylum Streptophyta; class Magnoliopsida; order Rosales; family Moraceae; genus Ficus; species Ficus microcarpa. The sequence goes on from CM046387.1 coordinate 33,538,208, forward strand.
CAGATTCTTTAAGTAGAAGAGAAAGAGCTGTTGTAATTTGATTTTGTACCAGTTAATGGTTCCCCTTTTGTAATTGGAACAATCATCCACATAAATATACAGAATACTCTTTTGACATTCCTATTTTCAATTTATTTTATTTCATTTTTTTTTTTAATTTATTGTCTTCGTAGGCAATGGAGTAAAATATTAAAGACTAATCCATGAATTAGATTGTCAAAATTTCAGGCATAGTGCTCACAAAATACACATGATATTGCCTTTCGCTGAATTTACTATAGTAGGATCATATTAGTTGTTGTTGTTTTTTATTTTTATTATTTTTAATGCTCAAGTATATGGTGGTTGGATTATAACTCATTATTTCATTTTATTAAAGTTCAAGTTTGATGTACCAAAACTGAATCTTCGTTTCACATGTCCTAACCTTAATTTAAATGAGTTTAATTCTGTTCCTATTCTTTTTTTAAATTTATTTTCCTATTGCTGTTTTCTAGAGTGTTGTCGTTTGTAAGTAACTTTTTCCCAAAAATTGGATGTCGTTTCAAGAAAATTCTCTAATCCTCCTGTAGCATCTGTCGTTATTTATTTATAATTGTCGCTTTCACAAGCTGTCGTTTTTCTTGGATGTTGTTTTCAGACTTTTTACCCTTTTTTAAGTTTTTGTCGTTTGCTGTTCTTATAAACTGATGTTGTTTTAAATTTAGTCTTATGTAATGGCCTAGAAATTTATAAATTTGATTTCATAAAATATTATAATGAATTTCTTTTATTAATATACTTTGAATGAATTATTTTGATGAATATCAAATTTCAAGATCACGAATGATTTTAGATGTATCATTATATGATGAAGTCGTTTTATATTTTACGTTTTTGGCCTTTAATGAATTTGTCATTTATCCACCGTCTTTTGTTGGTGAAATTGTGGTTTTGTGAATGTTGTCGTTTTTCGTTTCTAGAAATTGTGACTCGAGTTTCGTGGCTTTGTTCCTGAAGTCCTTTGTCGTTTAAAAAGTAGTCGTATTTTGTCGTTTATAAGATACGTTGCTGTTCTCAAACAAGCGTTTTAAGAAATGTTCTCGTTCTAAACCTTTTTTTTTTTTGTTCTTAATTTAAAGTTGTCTTTCTTCTTCATAGTTATAGCTTTAGTTTCAGTAAACGTTATCGTTGTTGTTAGTTGTCTGATTTTAAAACTATTGCCACTTGTTGTCGTTTTCTTCGATTTTTTCGTTTGTTTGTCTCTGAGAAACGTTGTTCGTTTATAAAATAACTGTCGTTTTCATGACTATTGGAAAAAATCAATGGAGAGAGAAATAGGGGAAACAAAAGAGGAAAGTATAAATAATTCGAGCTCTCCTGGTCTAATTTTAATCATTCTACCATATAGATGTAGATGGTCCAATGATCACTAACGATGTCCACCAAAATATATAAGACATTTTCCAAGTAGTTTGTAAAGGAAAAAGAAGGGGTTGTAAATATAACCTAATGGTATTTATATACACGATTTTATTATAAGGTTTATAGCTCACCTCTAAATTTAAAAAAAAAAAAAGAAGAAGAAGAAACTTATTTATTCAGTAGTCCCTTTTACTCTTTAGATATCATTTTCGTTTATGGTTAAGGGAAAATATTAAGTTTGGGGTCACATTTAGAAACAATGTTTTCAAACATTTTTTTTTGTCATTTTCTTCCAATTTTACTATTTCACTTTTCTAAATATTTTCATAAGACTCAAACTTTAAAAGTTATAACTTTATCATTTTAAGTTAAAATGAGATTTTTTTTTCCTCTTCAAATTACATAGAATTTTGAGAGAAACATAATAAGATCCATATTGCCATTTTTTTTTCTAAACATTTTAAACAGTTTATTTTCATCAAAAGCACATTTCAAAACTCAAATAATCTCCAACCTCCAAAATACCGTCTTCAAACGTGACCCCAAACGGATCCTAAAGGTCATCCAAAAAGAAGAAAGGGAAAGAAGAAAGGGAATGACATGCTGGAGAGAAGACAAAATATTTTAGGAAAAAAAAAAAGGCATTTAGTAAATAAATATAATAACAACAAATAACACATAAAAAAGACAGCAATAGTGCGTAAGAAGAGGCAAAGGACTCGAACTAAGATGACAAGAAACCAAATGAAGGACAACACGTCAACTCGTCTCTCACAAACCATGAAGGAAATTCTTGACTCATTCTTTTTCTTCTTCTTCTTCTTCTTCTTTGTTTATTCTTCTCCCTCTTTATCACTTTTCTCTCTTGCTTTCTCTCGTTAAATTAATTTTTAAAAAATAGATTGTTCTTTTGGTCTTTGATTTTTTTTTTTTTTCATTATTCAACTTTTTCATTGGTGGTGATTATGTCGTGGATAAGAACCGCGGTGAATATGGCAGTGGATAAAGACCACCTCCGTCGTACCGTCCGGAGCTATACTGATTCCGTTGTCGTCCAAGCCGGTAACGCCGTCGCCGGTGGTGCAAGGATCATCCAGGACCGCATTGTAGTAATTCTACTGTTTTTTCATCCTTATCTTCTCTATAAAAGAATGCACATTTTTCCTTGACTTTGGATTTTAGGTGACATTTTTGCTCAAGTGTTGTAAAATAAATAGCTCTAGCCCCTAGATAATTAGTTTATACATCTGTATCTACCTTTGTGATAATTCCTTTTCTTATTCTTTTATTTGTTTCTCTCAAGTAAAAAAATAAATTAATTAACAAGTCATACAATGATATTAGGTTGTCTTTGAATTTTAGCTTGGCTAAGATTTAACCAAGCATGTACTAGGTTAATGCGGACATAAGAAGAAATTATCAAGTAGGCCCGCTGGGATTCAAGAGTGCGAATAAAGAAATTTAGGTAAAAACTCTCGTGATTAAAATATGAGAGTATTTTTATTTCTTTTTAATAAATAAGAGTCATGGGTCACACGTGCGCCAATAAAAAATATATATCAAGAAAGAGAAACTAAGGAAGAGAAGAGAGAAATAGGAGAAGGGAAAGATAAATTCAATGAGAAGAAGAGTAATCCCGAGTAAAATTAAAAAAAAAAAGAAAACAAATCATGCCTTTATTATTTTTAATCCCTGTTGTTTCCACGTTATAATAGAATAATGAATTTGATTTCAATGATTGGGAAGCAGGGCTTTAGGAGTCTACAAGGGTTCAAGCATACAGCAAAAAGATTGGAAGAAGTGTCAGTTTCATGTAGAGGGGTTGAAAGAGTTCAGTTACTGAGAAGGTGGTTGGTTGCTCTTAAACAAGTTGAGAGATCATCTTCATCTTCATCATCACCGTCCACTTGTCACGATCATGATCACGATCATGATGTTGATGCAAGCCCCGGGGAACATCCTAGTTGTGATGAATCTAAGGATCATTCTCCTAGGAAACCCAATTTGGTCTGTCCACTCTTCACCCCCAATTACCTTTCTTTCTTCAATTTTCTTTTTTTTTTGGTTCCCCTCCTTTATCTTGAATATTTTTATGAAACTATATGCAATATCACGTTACGAGAGAGTTTTTTTTGGTATCGTCTATTCTTTTTTTTTTTTTTAACTATCGAAAAAAGGTTACAAAAAAATTTTGCAATGTATGAATGTAGAATTTTCTATTTATAAATTGTATTATGAAAATAAATTTTGTAAAAAAAAAAAAAAGAAAACATTTCATACCAATAGTGAAAAAGAAGGGTTCTTATATTATCAAAAAAAAATATGTATGTAGTGTTGTAGTGTCCATATAGGAATAAATAGCAAATGATTTAGGGATAATTTATTGTTTTGGGTCATTTCTGACGAACAAGAAGGATTTTATGTCATTTATAATCAGATATAAATGTGTTTTTATCTTTTTCAAAAAAGTAAAAAGGTGGAAACTCTCATTTAATAAAGCATAAGAGATCTTTCGCATTATCCCAAAATTTTAGCTTATTTTCAATAAAAGTTGTTATAGTGGAGGGAAGGAAAAGAGGGTTTCAAAATAAGCGTCTTATTTATTGTAATTTCTCTAGTGCTTTTAATTAGTTTTCCTTGTGTATTTACGTTTTTAGTTAATGGTCCAATTTTATCAATCGGGACAGGTTCATTATTTTGACTCCTCTAGGGATGAACCAAGAAACTTTCGTGACGTTTTTCTCTATAGCCAAGCTCTTGAAGGCATTACATTATCCATGGTGAGTTTTTAACAGAAAAATAAACATTACAAAAAATCTTAATTGAGTCCACAGATTCGGTTTTAGCTTCCGACTTTGTCACAAAACGTTTTTTATTTTTTTATTTTTTAATAGATGATCTTATTTAGGAAATGTAAAAACTTTTATTTGTAAAATGATTTTGACGTGATTTGCATAGGAGTTCGGTGTTAAAAATTAAAAAAAGGAAAAATGTCGTTTTGTTGATTTCACTTTTTGAGGTTGTAATTGTAGATTTTTCGTTTGCGGCGCTTAGTATTTGCTGATCCAGCGAGTTTAACCGCAGGTTAACTCTTTTGTATGACCAGATTCTTGAAGCGCCAAACCAGGAAGAAGCTTCTCTGCTTGTGGAGATATACATGTACGGGTGATTAATTAATTTGTCTCCCTCCTCTAATTTTCAAAAGCTATTTTTGCATAATTCACTTACCTTAAATCAGATTGGTAATTGAAAAAATAAAAACTTGAAAAGGAATAATAAGATCAAGAAAATTAATTTGCATGGACAATAAGTGATGAGCAATAAAATAAACATAATCTTTATAGTTCCTAATTATTTCATATATTACAATATTATGTTGAATTTATCTGTCTCTAAATTCTTTCGTCATGCATCTGGCTTTGAGAAGATTTTCTTTTTCTTTTTCTTTTTCTTTTTTGGTATATATATAAGGTAAGATCGAACCTACAACCTTCTCTGAAACCTCTCGGTGTCGCTAGACCAAACAGTCATAGGCACATAAAAAGTCTTTTCGAATCATGTAATTTGGCTATATTTATTTTATCTTATTCGGGTGTGTGGTTGTATTTAGGCTTTGTCTCACAGGAGGAAAGGAAGTGCACCATTTAGTAATGGGAAAAGTTCAAGCTTTGGCTGAGGTATTCTCAGGCTACAAAGAGGAAGTACTGGTAAGTGGTAAGAACATGTTGTGGCTGATCATGTTGAGTTATTGAATTGTTTTTAAAAATTCAATTATATTTGAATTGAAATTTCACTTTCTTGTTTCAGATAAAGCGCGAAGAATTGCTCCAATTTGCTCAAGGTGCAATCTCCGGTCTGAAAATAAACGCGGATATTGCAAGGTGGTTCAGTAAAACACTTTTCTTTAAGATGAACTGTTGGACATTGCTAAGTTGGTATTTCACTTCCGTATGAGAAAATACAAAATCCTCCCGTGTTTAAGTGAAATACAATGTTTAACCTTGTATTCTTAGTAATTATAAAAGTGTCCCTTGGTTCTTCGGTTTGTACCGAAAGTTTGAATAGAAAATTTAAAATTTTCATGAGAGAGAATACTGTAGAAAAAAGTTTGAATAATTACGAGTTCAAACCCATTTATGAAACGGGCTATTTACTTTGTGTTGGCTCACCACATTGCTTCAATTCAAACCACTTCTCTAAGTTGCTTCTGGAATTTCCTATCTGCTCACAGAATAGAAGCTGAAGCCCGCAGTATAAAGGAAAAACTTGAAAAGACGAAGTTTCTCGAACATTCTTCGGATGAAGGTAGAGAAAAAACATGCAAAAAGACAACTACTGAGACATCACAGGTGAGACGTTTGGTGTTCTTCTTATGAGGCATATGAACTTGTATAGTTTTTGAAGTTTCTGCTGAAAACAGACCCGGTTTCTTATCAGGATCAAGAGCAGGCACTCGCCGAAATCCGCCTGTGTTTCAATTTAGAGGCTCTCTTGCTTAGAAAGAAGTCATTGGGAAATAGGGATTCACCAGAGTTACATGATGAAAAGGTCTAAATCCTTGTGATGAAAAATTTATGCCTTAGTTATGTAAATATGAAGAATTACCCTTTGATAATATGTATAATTGTCCATGATATCAGATATATAAACTCAAAATATTATCAGAATCACTAGCCAACTCTACCTCAAAAGCCGAAAAGCGAATTTCAGACCACAGGTTTTCATATTAATTTGCTGAAAATTTCTTTATTCCAATGTTCTTTTCTCTTGCTTTATTTATTCAATAATTTAATTTAATTTATTTATTCATTTATTTATTTTGCAATTCATTTCTACCGTATGTGTGGCAGATCTCAAAAGGATGAAGCTCTCAGCTACCGCGCGGCTAAAGCCAATGAAGTTCATCAGGCCGAGAAGGTATACGAATTCTTGTTTTCATTTTACCTTTTGAGGGTTTGGATTATCATATAATAATTTTAGACAGTAGAAACTTGCTTCTCAAATCTTGGTTTTGACGCTTAAATACCGCAAAGCTTTGATCCAGTGCGTGCGATTATATACAGAGAATGGTGTTATATGAGAAAGAGTCATGATAATCTCCAATAAAAACTTGAATTAATTTGTCTAATTGCATTACTGATTTTTTAAGTCATGCATTTAAAATCATGTACTATTTATGAAAAGAAGTATTATCGGTCATAATCGGTCTTACTTTATTTTTCAGGAATTAGTGGCGGAGATCAAACAACTTGAGAGGCAAAGAGATGAACTTGAAGCTGAACTGAAAAGGGTTTTCTCCTGCCCCTTTATTTTCCTTCGTTCCAGCACAACTTTTATTTAAAAAATTCACCTTAGAGGATAAAGAGTTATATCCGATACTGATAAAAAGATTGCCAATTCGACCTTGTTTTTTATATCTAATTCATCCTTGTCATGTGTTTTTACGCCTAATGTACATACTTGAACAAACATGAGTTGCCAATTTGAACTCTCTCCGTCATTTCTTCCGCGGTATTAGGTTAATAACTCGTTGGCCGCTGCTCGTATGCGTCTCCACCACACGAAGGAAGAAAGAGATCAGTTTGAGGAAGCAAGCAATCAGATTCTTGTACACTTGAAAACGAAGGTACAATATGATTAGTAGGATGTATGTCATATATTTGAGGATTTGTATTTGGAACCTTTTGATTACTCTTTGCTAATCTGTCTTAGTGTTGTTAATAACAGGAAGATGAGCTGTTAAAATCCATCGCCTCGTGCAGAGCGGAAGCCGAAGTTGTGGATACTTGGATCAAATTTTTGGAAGATACATGGCTTCTCCAAACCTCATATGCAGAGCAAAAGGAGAAGCAGGTCATGTATGTAAAATCTTTCATCTTCCGAATTAAGATTGAAAAAAATTTTAAAATTTGATGCGAGAACTCAGGCTTGGATAAAAATTAAAAAGTTGTTTTTGAATTGAGATGGAAATTAGTTATTTTGATGCACTCTCCAATAGCTTTTAGTTAGTTAAAGTGGTTTATTTTCATGTTCAAGGGTGAACTAGAGAGATGGGGAGATCATTTTGTGAGTTTGGTCATTCATCTTCTCTCTTCATTCAAGGTAAATACTATCATACTTATTATGGCATTTTCTTTTTAATTTTCTTTTCTTAGCTCTGTTTGAGATTTGCTTTTAGAATCCCTAAAAGTATGTACACGAAAAATGATGCAACCAAAATGTTTAGTAAAAGTACATAAAAGTATTTTACATGAACACCGCTGCACGTTTTGAAGTTATTTCGAGAAGCTCATGGACTTTTTTAAGAATCCGTTTGGTGAATGAGTTTGAGTTGAAAATTTCAAGTTTCAATAGTAATTTTTATTGACTTTTCAGGAAAAGACAAAAATCTTTTTCAGAAAAAAAAAAAAAAACTTTTTCAGAAAAAGATAAAAACTGAGATGAAAATTTTGAATTTGAACTCAAATCCCAATCAAGGCCTAATTTTTGATTTCCGCTTCTACTTCTTCGTAGTCTTCTTTAAAAGCACAATAATTCCAATTTGGGCCTTAAACAATGTATTTACAATATCTTGCATCTCATACAGGAAAAGTTGGGGCAGTCAATTACTCGTATTAGGGTACTTGTGGAGAACTTGAGTAAAATTCACGGGTAATTTTTCTGTGTTTCTTTCAAATTTTTATCATATGCAATCGAAATAGGCATCTTATTATAGACTAATAATCTCAGATCTCAAATAGCACTTGGTAAAGATGATAAAACTCCAAAAGTAACAAATCCAAGGAAAGATTTTGAAGTTGAATACTTAGATGTTGAAGCCAAGGTATGCATTATTCTTCTCTTAGGATTATAACAAAAAACATTTCTTTCATTTTTTTCTCTAAAGAAGTATTACTAGTGTTTAATCGGACTGCAAGAATCTATATTGTGTTCTAAAATTGTACAAACAAAACCTTCTTTCCTTTTTTTTCATTTTTTCCCGACGGAGGTTTTTGTTCTTATCTCTTCTTTAATTTTGTCAAATACTTGCATATGGTCTATTTATGAAAGTCATGATCTTTAAATAAAGGATATTTCTTGGCCATTTCTCAGTTTTTAACCACCATGAGTATGGTGGAAACCATGAAAAAGCAATTCTATGTCCCAAGAGAAGGCATTATCAGGTACATTTCTTCTTTCTCTTCTTTTTTCTTCTTGTCAAATATTTGTCCTTCAAAATGAAGGAATATATGAGGGGGCTCATTTGGTGAACCAACTCAATCAACTCAACTCAAACTTTTTTTTGTCTTTTTCTCAAAAAGTTTTTGTCTTTTTCCCAAAAAGTTTTTTGTCTTTTCTGAAAATTCAAAAAAATTTACTATTCCAACTTAATAAATATCAACTCAAACTACTTCACCAAACTCCCCATAAATTACCTTTTTTTTAAGCATTGTTTAAAATAGTATCTTAAATTTTGTTAAATTAGAAAAACGACTGTTTCTTTTTTTAAATGATCAACCAGTGATTGACTGATATTAATATGTATTTATACTAGCCATTCATTGATTGTTTATAATCAATCATTGATTGATCGCAATCAACATTTTATGACTACCGGTCATTTTCAAACTGTCTATCTACCTAATTTCTCATAAAACGGAATATGAGATGATATGCCTTTTTAATGCAGGAAAGATGATGAGAAGATAAAGGAACTCTTTGAAGCCATTGAGAAATTGAGAGATGAATTTAAGTCAAGTGAGAGACCAGCATTGGAAATTGAAACTCCAGCCCAAAAATCAGTGACACCATTTAATGCCAGGAGCAATGCAAGTCCAACCAAAACATCTAAAATGGACCCAAGAGACTCCAAATCAGAGACAAAAGACACAGGAAACTGATCAGTCAGATATGTTAGAGCTAGACTCAGAGTTTGAAGCAGAGGAAATCAATGACTGGGAGTTTGATGCTCTTGAAAAGGACTAATATTATTAATCAAACTCATTTTTTGGTCAATGAACTTTGGTTTGGGTACAAGTACAACCTCTAGTGCCCTGATATGTATTTGGTCTTTCCCAAGGGATTGTGAATGAACTTGAAGTAGTCTAATTCTGAACTTGCAAGTTAAGTGAAGATAAGTGTTTGAAATTACACGAATACTTTGAATGAGGCTTAATAATTGATGGGTTTACCTTTTGAAGGGTACAGCAAACTCCACTCTGGATTACTACGTGACATGTTTGGATTGCCCAAAAATTTAAAACTTCTTAAGGGCCACGCTAGGCCCTACATAGGATAGAGGAGAACTCCACAAAAGAAGTGATGCTTGTAGTTGGATTTATCTGCATAAATTTCATTATGCAATTTGCACAAAATGGATATCATTTTCATACTCACACTTAAAAAGCTAATCATTCTTGTGAAAGGTACAAGTACGAAAATTCATATGAAAAAAAAAGGGAAAAATAAAATATATATTTTTTAACAGTCTCGTACTGGTTTGTATCATATAATAATGGAAGGTAAATTCTACTACTACCATCAGTTGTGTTGACTCAAGTACTATTTTTTTCATTAGTTGTGATGAATGTCTCTTCCGTAAATTTTGTCATGTAATGAACTTTTGAAGAGCATCTAAAAGTTTTAACATCTAATATAGATGTGTCAAATTTTCATATCAAGATATTCTGTTTAATTTTTAATATCCTATATATTATCTATATTTATCACATCGTATAACATGTCATTTAATGGACTAGTTAGATATTAAAGTACTTTTCAAATAATGTGGTATAATTTGGTTATTTAGATGACAAGAGTATGAAGTTTTATGCAGGTTAAAAATTTTCAACTGCGAGTCTGCTTGTAAATAAAACTAGGACTCGTATTTAAATCTCAAACTGAAGAAGAGTATATTTTGAACACCATATATTGAGGTAGCATAGCATTTTCTTTTTCAAGAATAGTGCACCATAATAAGTACACACGTGTTGATCTCTCAATCAATTACGTGTAACATGTGATGAACAAAAAATGTACATGTTTTTTTGTTGGCTGTGACAAATAGTAATTAGGAAGGTTCCAGGAGAGCTTTTGGTCCAGATATAAAATGCCTCAACATTTTTTTTTTTTTTTTTTGCTCAAGGCAAGGCTTTCTTTTAGGCTGAATTGTTACTCGTAAGGTTTTTTTTTTTTTTTTTTTTAAACAAAGTACTAACCTTGGTAATTGTAATTAGAAGGGTTTTTATCCCATATAAGTGTACTAATGAAGAAGTTTATTATCATTTTCCGTACACATTCAATGGGCATCCTAAGCTTTGCCTATTTTAGGACAAGGTCCAAATTTTTGTTTGTTTATCGTGGTCTAGTTTGTCTAGAATGACTAATAAAAAGAAATAGTAGTTGCCTGTGTAAGAAAAAAAAAAAAAGGTTTAAACTCCAAAGGTGAAATGTCTTAACGATTTTGTTCTTAAAAAACTCAACAAATTTGACTTGGTCAGAACAAGGACACCTATGTAGATTTGATCTCATAGAAAATTACAAAATAGAGGTCTCATCCCTCTTTTCTCTCTCCTTATTATAGAAACTGTAAGAGTGCAAAGAACCAGATTTTGAGAAGTGGGTTTGGCCTTTTTTTATATAAAGATAATTCAAATTTGTGTGGCAGGGAAGTTTGTGGATGTTTCAGGGAAAATAACAGATTAATATTATATTGTGTACAGTATTTTAGCTTTATCTATTTAAAATACAAAGTATTCTTCAAAAAGAAAACGTAAGGTTACAATCCTTGTATTTTTGTAATAATTTTTTAATGAAAAAAAAACATAAAAAATAAATAAACTTGCCTTTTCCATTGAGCCATATACGTTGGTTATCCATTGAAATAAATAAATAAATAATAGGAAGAGGAGAGATGGGTTGGTGCCAAACTTGTGAATAGTACAAAAGAATGGGCTTAAAATCAACCCAACATGTGGAAGCTGATGTAGCCCATTTTTAGTATTCCAATACAGATGCACCATACTACAGCACAGCAATGAAATAATATTATTCAGAATTTAAAACTTTTTATAGATTCAATTTGGTATTTTTGAGTTTTCACTTTCTGAACACTGTTCAAAAGAATGGATTTTTATGCAGACTTTACATTGAAAGTGCAATAAATACAAGAGAGAGAGAGGGTCAACATCTTGGGGGGTGGGAAGATTGATCACCCATGTTCAAGGTATTTCACACAAAGTGGGACATATGCCTGAGCTGCTTCACCAATGTCACCCACTAACTCTACAGTTCCATGCATTGCATACCTATCTCATCTGATGTTTCCAATCCCGAGCAACGTTAAAGGATTTCGACGGTGTTTAACATCGTTCATTATTCACTAATCACTAATAAAAGATGACATTGACGAACTTAGAATTTTCATTGGGGGACTAATAACAATATCATAGATAATTAAGGGTTATTATGATCAAACTTTTCATTTTTAGGGGCTGCTATGGAATTTTATTTAAAATTATAGGTTATTTAAAAAAAAAAAAGTTGAAGAAGACTTTAGTCCTTCATTGGCTCCGTTCATGGATGGTGTGTTCCACATCATAAGACTTTCAGATAATATTTACTTTCTATTAATAGTAATATTTAGCGCCGATGGTTCTCTTTTAAGTATTTTTCTTCCAATTCCACCATAAGCTTCTTACTTGTCAGAGCTCGGTTGATTTGGGAGGTTTAGTGAAAATGAACCCGAGAGTTTATACCAATATGTCTCAGACCTCTACCTGTTTTTCATATCACATCACACCACACACTTTGGACATTTTCGAACTCAAATCTCATTTTGAGGGGCATTTTATTGACCACTTAAAAGTGGTCTAATACAAGTTTTTAAGTCAAGCTAATTCTATTGTTAGTCGTAAAGAAATATATAAACCTGGTAAAGTAGAAGCTGTCATGGTTCTAATGACTCTGGTAGGATGGTAGGGACTGCCATTATTCACTACCGGTAGGTATTACAATTCAACTATCGGATTGCCTTTTTGACCGCCCTGTTTTATGAGTTTTCAAGTTAAAAAGTCACCGCATGTGATGTAAAATTGTTTTTATTCATAGATCATCGTATTATTAAAAAATTAATTAAAGTTTCATTTGGTATTTTAACTCAATTCTTAGTAAATTGTATTTTTTTTTCTAAGTTGTTGTTTTTTTTTTTTCCTGAAAATTTAATAAAAATAATAAATTATTTTTAGAAAATTAATTAATTTTAATTAAAAAATTTCATCTCTAATCAATAAATCAAATGTAAGTTAAATAGCTAAAGTTGCAGTTCCAACGAGTAGTGAAACACGAGAATAATGTTTGAATGATGTCCATGATATATATGTATTACTAATCATAGGTGATTAACACCAATAAATTAAATGTAAATGATAACCAAAGAAGTAGCAAACTAGCTCATAGGCTTAACTAGACTTTGATTTGAAATGAAAGAATTTGAATATTGACCATTTATAAATGACTTTACTCTAACGGAAGAAAAAAGAGTTCAAAATGATATTCTCTCTGCATTGTAGTTCTTGGAGGCATTCACAAGAGATATATATTAAAAAATGAGAAAAAAAAAATTTCTGACAATTCCTTTTGAATTTATCTTTTTATATTGTGCGTGTGTGTCTATATATATATATATATATATATATTCTAACTTGGCAACATCTTCACTTTAAAGGATGCTCTGCCCTCTTACTTCCCATAGCTCTTCTCCCCATAAGCATCTTCACACACACACACACACACAGAGAAAATACATAGAGAGAGAAAGTGAGAGAGAGAGAGAGAGAGGTAGGACTAGTTCACATGAGATGGCTTCACATTCTACAGATGATGATTTCATAGACATGGAGATTAGAAGCTCTTCTTCTTCTTCAAACAGTTTCTTTCCCTACTCTTCTTCCATTAAATCTCCACCACATTCTAGCTCTACCAAAGAGTTTGAGTTCCAAATGTCCTCAGTCCCAGACCAAGAGGAGGAGGCTTTAACTTTTCCAGCTGATGAGCTTTTCTACAAGGGAAAACTCCTCCCTCTTCATCTCCCTCCTCGCCTAAAAATGGTCCAAAACATTCTCCAAACCACTCAAGAATTTGAACAAGAAGAAGAAGAAACTTTTACGATTCCTTTCAACCTGATTTCTAGAACAAGTACCTCCTCAACTGCACCTTGCACCAACTCAAACACCCCATTGGACCAGTCCTGCAACATCTCTCCATCAGAGTCCTGCAGAGTCAGCTGTGAGCTAAACCCAGATGAGTTTCTCTCCCATTGGTCTACTGAAGTGAGGGTTTTCATTGGTGGGACAGCCTCTAAGAAGTACTCCAGCTCCTCCTCATGGTCAGCCAAGCTGATGAAGCAATTCTCTCTCGGGAGAAAACTCAAGGCCTCGAGGGTTTACCTCAAATCCCTCTTCAACAAGTCCTCTTGTAATCTTTCTGATAATATCAATATCGGGTCGAAAAACATCAAGTCAAAATGCAATACTTATGCAGAAGAACGGATTTCCACTACTCTGATGAAGAGCATAGAGAAAGAGATTTTGGCTGAGGCTGCTTCTGCTGCAGGAGGGGGTTATAGGAAGTCATTTTCCGGGGTGATTCAGAGGCATGCTTCTTCTTCATCTGCGGTTTCAGTCAATAACAAATTGTCATTGTCTAGTTGTAGTATTAGTAGTGGTACTACTTCGGCATCTTCGTCGGTGTCGTCTTCATCGTCTTCTTCTTTTTCCTTAAGTTCATCAAATGGGTGCTCGAATTATGACCATCTACAGCTGTTCAAGCGGAGTAGCAGTGCAAGCTCTGAGCTTGAGTCCTCCATTGAAGGAGCAATAGCTCACTGTAAACAGTCTTCTTCTCAGCAGTTCTGCAGTTCAAGAAAGTCTACAAGCCAAGATCATGGGGCTAGTTTTTCTTTGTCAAGAATTGCAGTTTAAGGGCAAACCAAATTAACGTCAGCATCAACTTAGAGAGAGAGAGAGAGAGAGAGAGAGAGATTTTGATGGAACCCAGTTCAGTTAATATGAGGCTCTTTCTTAATCCAGAGTGTACTGCTGATTCCAAGGCATTGTCATGCTTTTCTTTCCTTTTTCTTTTTTATTTTTCTTTCCTAGTACTGTTAGATTAGACAAAAATTTGCCAAGGAATGAATGTGAAAAAGTTGTTTTTTCAGGTTTGAGAGCCACAAATTTGATTGGTGATGAAGATGTTAAAATGATAATCTGTTCAAATCAGTAGTCTTAAGAAAAGCCCCACTTCCTCTTGACTTTCTTTGTACTTTGCTATTCTATTGTTTATAAATATAAGTGAATCTGTATATATATGTGTATCTTTACCAGGTGCCTTTTTGCTTTAATCCAGATGTAGCTTAATTATTCCCAGTGGAACAAGTGTTTTTATTTTTCACACGAGCCAGTTTTTATTGAAAAGTACATTTGATGACGGGGAAAATTCTTTAGCGTGGTTAAAAACATATTTATTGGTAATGCATGGCTATGGCCCGTTGGATCTCACAAATTCTTTTAATTTGTATATTTTTTTAATTTTAATATGATGCTGATGTGATCTGCTATTTTAAAGCGGTGAAGTAAAAATATCCCATTAATATCATAGAATCTTCCCTAATAGAGAAAGATAGACAAAAAAAAAAAAAAGTGAGAACGGGAAATTGAATGGTAGGGTTAGAAATGGTTCAGTTCCCTTGCATCCAAATGATGGAAAACTTTTCAGTAAAAGTTACCAACACACCTCAAACTGGGAAATTTTTTTTTAATAATAATAATAATAAGTAAAAAACCAGGTTTTTTTTTTTTTTTTTTTTTTTTCTTTTTACCCTGAGATAGATTCTCAAAATCTGCCAGGCTTTATCAGGTTACTGGCCTTTTTCAAAAAGAACTCTGAGTGTTACTCTATGTGCCTTTGCATAAAAGTGTGAAATATAATCCATTTTATCTTCTGATCTTGTTGAAAAGTAAAGCTGAAAAGGGCTT
The DNA here is from genome assembly GCA_025413485.1 of Ficus microcarpa. Taxonomy (NCBI): domain Eukaryota; kingdom Viridiplantae; phylum Streptophyta; class Magnoliopsida; order Rosales; family Moraceae; genus Ficus; species Ficus microcarpa. Next base: position 33,553,624 of record CM046387.1, read on the forward strand.
CTGGTTGAAAAGTAGAATTTCTACTATATTTATCACTCTCAGTAGTAATTGTTTTTTAATTATTAAGTTAATTTTTCAACAATTCAATTTATAATAATTCAGAATAACTCCATATCAAATACTTCAAATTTTATTTTATATACTCACACAAATCAGACGGTTAAAAAAATTAGTCCAACAATTAAAATACAATTTCTACTGATAATAAAAAAAAAAGATTGGAAATTCTTATAAACTAATTGAAAAGTGAAACCAGTTCAGCCAAAAACAACAACAACAACAACAACAAAGTGAAACCTCAAAATATTCATTCACTAAAGGAGCCAAGGTACTTCGTTCACAAGAAGAATCATGACGTCTCAGATCTGTTCACTGAAATTTGACTTTTAACTTTTACAGCCAAGTTGTTGTGTTCCCTTGCAGGTTAATACACGAGCCTTTTAAAGCCTTTACAGAAAATAATATCTCGATTTTATAATAATATTTCGACTGAAAAAAAGTGAAAAAAAAATCTCAATTTTTTTTAAATATTATATAGATATGTATTTAGATTAATACTATTGCATTGTAGTTATCAGGGTGTAACGCCCAAAATACTAACTAACAATAATATTAGAAATTATATTAGAAATTATCATAGACAATGTGATGAGATATCATTTGGTTAATTCTAATGTTATGTTGAGTTATTTTTTTCACAAGTGATGCGACGAGAATTCAATGTGTTAGAACAAAATTCATGTCAAATTGATATATATTTTTTATGATGATTTGATGATTTTATGTGGTAGCTTAATTAAAGAAATATTTTAAATATAAGTATATTATGTAATATATATCTATATGTGTAGTATATTATGTGATATTTATCTACTTATATGTATGATGTGTATATTTATATGTATGTAAATATATGTAATCTATGGATAGCAATCGGCAAAGGAAGAGTGGAAGTGTTAATTAGAAAACGTGAATAAGAGGAGAGGGGAAAAAAAAAGGAGGAGAAAGTATGTTATCCGGGAAAAAAAGGGGGAAGGAGAACGTGGGGCCAAAAAAAAAAAAAAAAAAAAAAAAAAAAAAAAGGAAATGAGCTAATTAGTATTCAAATGATTTTCTTGAAAATTTAATTGATATTTGACAAATTTCTTATCCTAAATAAGTGATTGTCAACCTATAAATCACCTAATTTGAGCTAATTAATATTCCAATTAATTCTAAAATTGATTTTGAGATTAAATTACTTACAATTTTAATAAGATACAAAATTTTGGTCTCTCTCTCACTTCTCTTATCTCCTCTCTTGCCTACTCTCACCCTCTCACCCCCTGCTCTCTCTCTATTCCTCTCACATGCTTAAAATAAATAAATAAATAAAAACTATCCACCAAACCTCCAAATTTATCCAAGCTAAAATCAAAAGAATTTCAAAGTATGTTTTGTTTCATTGTTTGATGATTATTATTATTTTTGTTCTTTTGGTTTGGGATCCTTCGGGGGGTTGAACAACTTTCTTGATGAGTTTTGTCTTGTAAATTTGAGATGATAAGAAATATCTACGGAATGATAATTAAAGGAATGGCTATGTGGTTGATTTTTGTCAACTAGACGATTTAGGGTTTTTAATTCCTTAATTTATGATTTTATTGTTATGGTGATTTAATTAGTTTGTAAGTTAAAAAATGTCTTAGGGCTGTATTTAGTGTGTGTGTGAGTCATATTATTTGGTGTTCATAATTTTATATTTTAATTTTTTAAACAAAATTTTCGGATTGGACTTTGCCTGGAATTTTCAGTTTTCAATATTTGTTTTCAAAATCATTTTTGACGAGGCCAAATGGTCTCCGTTTTTTAAAGAATTTGGTATCGTTAGAAAGCCTTACATGTCTACTTTCTTTTAAAATTAGTTTTGGATCATTTGAAGTCTTGTATGAATTACATGAATTTTTGAAGGGACAGAGGTCTAACTGTTAAGTTTTGTAATTTTGTGTAGTTGATCATTTTTGTATTTTGATGTTATTAAATGATGAAATAAGTCTTTTTAGTATTGTTTAATGTGATTGATGAATTATTATGGACTTTTGTTAATTTTATTATATTTATTATTTATGATATGAATAGTTCTAAAGGCGAATACCGGAGACCTCAATTGTGCGTCACTGTCGGAAAAATTTAAAAAGGTTAAGTAAGGCACTTATGTAAGTATACTCTCACCTACAACATGAATTAAAGAATTGAGAAGTATATATTTATATGTTGATGATGATGTTATAATGTTTTTATTTATGAAGATAATTTATGATGATGAGGATAAAAAAAATTAAAAGCTATTTACATATGTGAGATTTAAGTGTCTTATTAAGTATTTGTTTATATAAGTTAGTTAATGTTGTAGCAAAAGAAAATTGTAAGATGTAGCATTGGAGGAGCTTGGAGCGGAGCGGGACAATGTGTGATAAAAAATGGGAGAAACGATTATGGGATGGACATTGATAATTTTAAATGAGGTTTTGAGACATTGATTTGTTATTATTTTGATTGAATGATTAATATGAACTTCTTAAATTCTATTTTGTGATATGATTTTAAAAATTAATATTAATTACAAAAGTTATTTTGATAAGATTTAAAAAAAATGATAGTTTTCTAAAATTGTCCAAGTAAAGTTTTTTAATAACTCAAGATTTTTATTTCAAGTTTATTATTTTTCGCAATTTAATAAAAGATAAATGTTGAAAAAAGAAGTGATCAACTGTAACAGTCCGGGTCGTTATAGTTTATGCTATATTGATAAATATCATATTATGATTGAGAAATTTTACATAATGATTTAATAAGTTTGTGTGATAGTTTAATTATAGAAATGTTTTAAAAATAAGTATGATTCGTAATATATGTGTAAATGTTTAGCATATTACGTTAAATATGTTTACTTATAAATATGATGTGTACATTTATATGTATGTATGTAAATACATATGATCTATAAATAGCAATAAAAAAAAAATGAAGATGGGGAAGAGTATTTATATTAGATAACGTGAAGAGGAGAGAAGGGGAAAAAAAAAAAAAAAAAGAAAAGAAAGTACGTAATCAGAAAAGAAGAAAAGGAACAAAAGAAAAAAAAAAAAACAAAAAAGGAAAGGAGAGGAGAAGTTAATGTGGAAACCTAGGGGGGTGTTGGGGGTTTGTGAAGATAATTAGTATCCAATTGGTTTCTTGACAATTTTTCTTAATATCTGACAATCTTTCATACCTTAATTAAGTTTTTGCCAATTCACCAATCACCTATTTTGAGCCAATACCGTTCAAATTAATTCCAAATTGATTTTGGATTAACTTACTCATAATTTTTAGGATTAAATTTCTCATAATTTTTAGGAGATACAAAGTTCCTCTTGTAGCTCAGTAATCTCTCTCTTACTTCCTCTCTCTCGCCTACTCTCTCCCTCCCTCCTCTCTATCTATCTCTCTACCTCGCAATTCCTCTCCCAAGCCTTCATATATATATATATAAATAAGTAATTCAAGATTATCTACCAAGCCTTCATATTCATTTAAGTCATAATCAAAAGGATTTCAAGGTGAGCATTTGAGACCTTAATCAAGCATCACCGTCAGAAAATTTTAAGAAGGTTAAATAAGGCGTTTAAATAAAGGAAAGAGTAAGTTGCAGCATTGGAGGAGCTTAAAGTAGAAACAAGACGATGTGTGACTTTGAATTACGACAATGTGTGACGTAGATGAAATTTTAGTTTTAAATAAAGTTTTGGGACTTTGAATTACGACTAATTTGATTGAAGGATTTTTATGGACTTTCTTAAAATTTATATCATGATATGGATTTAAAATCATGTTTTACATATGGAAGTTATTTTGATAAGATTTAAAACAAAATTTTTTAGAATTTTTTGAAATTATCTAAGTAAAGTTTTCTAATAAGTCAATATTTTTATTTTAAGTTAATTTATTATTTTTCACAATTTTATAAGAGGTGAATGCTGAAAAGATTAGTCAATTGTGATGATTCATAAATGGTTGTTACAGATATCACAGTGCTGTTTATAATTGTGATCACAAGGTGTCTCTGTCGTCTTTTGTAAAGGATCCACAATATGTTGAATATATAAATATGTATTTATTCATTAATTAATACCTTTTTAGATTTATATATTTTTTGCCTAGAATATACTAATATAATTTTTTTTCTATCTATAAAACATCCTTAATGTTACTATCAAAATCATAATCTTTCAACAGCATTGCAAATTTTATATGTTATATAAACTGAACTACCACTACAACAAACACCAAAAGAAAGCAAATAACTAAATTCTAATCGTCCTCGGAAATTGTGCAGTTAAAATGGCACCAAGTAATTAAACAAGTTTTTAACTTAAATGGTGTGAAGTGGTGATTAATATTTAAAAAAAAAAAAAAAAGTAAAGCATCCCAACTATATTGATACTCTCTATTGCTCTCATTTAGAAATGTAAATATGGGTTGCGCCAAATGAACCGGCTTGTCTCTTGCATCTTGGGTTCGCTGCCTAGTCTGGTCCCGACCCTACATGACGGACATGCTATGCCTAAGTCTATGGCCCATGGCAGTGTCTTTTAAAGATATATTTTTTAGTTAATTTTTGAATATACGGCTATAGGGATGGGCCGGGTTGGATCGACATTTGTTTATATCAGTCAAGCCTAGTTCGGACAGGTTTTTCCTACAGATCCGCATGGGCCGGATGGCACATAGTTACACCTCAGTCTCAATTTTATGTTTTAGTTACGCCAAATAAGTAACTGTTACAAAAATCCTCACTTGGAATTTGCAGACACATTCAACAACTTGGAAGGTATAGGTACTATATGGTGAAACCGCGTATTAGTAATAAAGGAGACTCTATTCCACGTAATTTGTTTTCTTCTTTTGAGAGAATAACTTGCCAACTTGCCATGAAAGAGATAGATTTAAGGTAAATCATTGAAAAAAAATAGACGAACTAAAGGACAATATAATTTATGCTCTTTTCTACTTGTCTTTGTTCTCGTTGATGTGGACGCAACATTCAACTAACCAAAAACGTGTCTGCCTGATATTTGGCAACTTAATGTTTATCTCTACTACATGTGTGTGTGTGTGTGTAGATTTAGACTGTACGTAGTACTAGCTAGCTAGAGTTAATTCCAGCTTGGAGCTTAATTTGACAGCATACAAAAAATATGCACACTACTTGCAACTCCTTTTTCCCCCACCATTTATTTGATAACCAGATCCAGATTACAAAAGCCTTAAACAAAATAGTTCTTGAAGAACCCTATATCCAAAAATGAGAGGCTTTAAATCCAAAAATGCTAGAGTATGCAGTTTCAATGTCATTTAGTTAAACTAGCCTGATTCAGCATCTGGGGTTAGGGGGAAAAAAAAAACACACACACACACACACACACACATATATATTATGGAATTGAAATTTTTTCTAAAATGATGTTTTCCTTTTAGAACAGTCAATCAATTGTTATAGCCATAGAGGCATGGTAAAGGATGCTGATTCTTCATATGGTTTCTCTCCATATCCAGTTAAACAGAGAAATTATTTTATTTTATTTTATTTTTTTTCTATGGAACAGAAGTAGATATTTTGCAGTCTCAGCCAGAAGACATGCATTTATATGCTTAGCCAGACAAGAAAAAATAATTATATGAAGATGTCCTTCAAAAAGTGCAATAATTGTTTTTCTATTCCTATGAACCTCAAAAAGATTGCTTTTTCGCCAATTGCTTTTTCGCCAATCACCATTCAGATTAGGGTCACACTTCTTTTTTAATCGCTTTTCTTGCTCTTTATTTCCTTTTCATGAAAGCGAAAAAAGAAAAAGAAAAAAAGGCTGGAGAATTCTTTGTCAAATACTAAAAATAACTTATCCGTTACATGTTATTTTTTTAATTGTAAAATCTTTATCAAATTACGTTAATTTATGGGTTCTTTCATCTGATTTGATTCTAATGTGACTAGATATTTTAAAACTATTCAGGACCTACACGAGATTTTTGGCACCCTATTAAATTCTCTCTACGTAAAGTGATAGATGAATGTTTTGGATAGACAAGTAAAGTAAATTTGGACTCACCATTATTTCACCTATACTTCATTCATAGAAGATAAATTCAAGTAGTTCTATCCGTACTCTAATGCACAATGCAAGTGAAAGAAAGATTGTATAATCAAATAATGTGGACTTGCCGGGGACCAGTTTGCCAATGGAGACATGTGGTAGTGTCAGGATATGTGCAAGACATGATCAATATTATTTTTCTTTGCAGAGATTTCTACAATTATATATATTTATATATACAAATATTTCCTTTCAACTTTTAAGTTCGTTTGTCATCTTCTTTCACTTTGTTCTGAGGCATATGTCCTCATTAGTTATACCACCTCTCTGTATATTATATGAGCCAATGTACTCAGAAAAGACCGAAAAGTTTATACTTAATTTCTTATTCTTCTAACTTTTTATTTTCATTATAGAATTATTGTCCACTACTCGCTGCACAACTTTCAAGTTGTTTGTCTTTTACTCTGATATGTATAGATTATTCTAGGTTAAAAAAATGAGTCAAAATTGGTCAATTTTCTTACAGTCGATTCGATTGTATCAACGACAACATATATATATATATTCAATTATTTATATATATATATTCAATTAAAAGAGTTCAAATCCCTTGTTGCCATCCCCTCTCTTTCTCTATGTCCCCTTTTGAAATTGGATTGGGGAATTCGAAACAGACGACAGTAATTCAAGGGGCCAGAATATTAAAACAAACGACATCATTTGGAAAGGGAAACATCGATTAAAACTACAAATGATACAAAGGACAATGTAGAAGGAAAACGACAAAAGACCTTTAAAAACGACAACTAAATGAAAACAAACGACATCATTTGGAAACGAAAGACTTGAATTTTTTTCCCCTAACCAACGGCGACATTTAAATATGTGTTATAATGGCTCTTATAAACCAAAGTATACAATAGCAGATAAAAAAGTAATATCACTTAAATGATAAATAATACAGAGAACGTTAAGGTAAGATTTCTTACATCAGTCCACTCAAAAACAACAAAAATGAATTCAATCAAAAGAGTTCACATCCTTGTTGCCATTCTCTCTCCCCCGCGCCCGAATTTGGGATGGATCGAATATTTAAAAAAAAAAAAAAAACGACAGGAATTCAAGGGGTCAAAAATATAGAACAAACGACATCATTTGGAAAGACAAAACAACACTTAAAAGGAAAGATACAAAGAACAATGCAGAAGGAAAGAGAAAAAGACCATTGAAAATGAAAATAAATGAAATGGCAGCTTTTCGTAGACCGTAGTCTTACACATGCCAAAATTGAGAGAAACCACAACATATCTTACAAAAGACAGATTCTAACGAACGATAACGACCCTGTAGAAACGACTACACTTAAGAAATCCTACGACATCCAAAACGACAACGAGAAAGATATCCTGTATAAACGACATTCGTACTCCTGAAAAAATGACAAGATCACAAATAAACGACAAAACTGTTGAAACGACAATAACATTGCACAAGACGACATTCTGGTAAGCTAGATTGTATTTTATAAACCACAGTCATCGTAAAACCAAATCATTACAGAATCGACAGCGTCAAGCACAAAGAACAAGAATTACAGAAAAACAGCAAAGTACCCAATAAACGGCAATTTCCACGTATCCCAATTTTGAATCGGCAACAGTTCAGAAACGACATTGCGTTTCAAGAATGAGAAAACGACCTCATAAACGATACAGCCTGACATATGACAAAAACGAGTCACGTGTATCACAACTTCACCTCTGTTACAACAATACTCCAGTCAAGAAAACCGACAACATCCAGAAACGACAAAACGACATATTTTTTTCTTATAAACGACAACAACACAAAAAAAAGTAGAAAAGAAAAAGAAAAGAAAAAGAAAAAACGACAATAGTTTGAAAAGAACAACAATGCATTAAAAGGCTCAATTTCTTACCATTTTCTGATACAGCTTCTACATTTTGCATGGGCTTGTTCCTTATGAACTCCCAATTGCCATTTGCTTGCTTAAATTTGTTGCAAATGACAAAGTTATAATTTAGACATCATTTTTAATCTTTCAATAATAAGTATAAGGAAGTCAAATATAACCGAAGAGCTACCAACAAAAAAAATAATAAATAATAATAAATAATAAATAAGAAAAAGAAAAGAAAATCCAGTATCTTCTGCCTCTACGTTTTTACGCTCTCAAATAAAGAAACGCAATTTCTTACCCTTTTTGCTGCATGTACATTTTCTATCGTCTCAGATTTTGTGAAATTCCCAAAAAATTATTTCCATTGGCTTCCTTGTTATTAAATCTTTTATGTACTTACGTAGAAATTATTTAATAGGCTAGGTATATCATGTCATCGGTTACTTAAGTGTCATTTAGGTATTTTGTCACTATCAAAGCTCTATCTAAGTTTCCAATCTATTCATTTTTTTCGAACCCCTGCAATTGCCTAACAAACTTTAATATGTTTCGGTCTCAGTTAGATAATTAAAATACCACCTAATAGCTTAAGCTTTTGGGAGAATCGATCTAAGTTTCCAATCTATTCTTAAAAATTGTTTTAGTTATCATCAACTATTTATTTGACGGATGTATGTACCATGTAAGTTCAAATTGCATAGACTGCCTTGTACTCCTTGTTGAGTAAATCAGAATCAGACATAAACGAAAACATAGACCACGAGGGGGACCCACTATTACTACTCAATCCTGACCTTCTAATACTGCTTCTCAACTTGGAAGCCTCAATCCTATTCACAATCACCCAATAACACATAACCCCAAGTGTCGTTGCCATCACCAATGTCCCCACACACGTCACTCCGATGGCCAACCCTTTGTCACGATCTCCCACGACAACGTACGACAACGCTAAGAACGCCACCGAAACCATCAGGCAAGCTAACCACATGAGCTTGTTTATGCACGCCATGAGCTTCTTCTTCGCCTCCCTCTCCACCACCACCACCGAGGTCTGCACCACCACCACGGCCAGTGACAAGAAGAGCGCGAAAGCGTCGAATATGAAGAACACGATGAACTCGATCCTCGGACCGATCATCACCTCTCCCGCTGAGATATTCCGATGGCGTTTGCTCGGGTCGTCCTCGTAGAGCCCCGGGACTGAGAAGATCGCGGCGAAGGCGACGGTGGAGATGAGGACCGCGGCGATCGTGGTCGAGTTTATGGCGTTGTTGAGGCCTTCCAGGTGCATTTTGTTGAGCCGCTTCACCATTCCGTGGACCCGTTTTCGCGTCTGGCGTGTGTGATGGAGCTGGTTGTGCACCTCGTGTTTTATGACGCTCACGGTTTGTTTTAGCTCGCGGGACCTGGTTGGAGTGCTTGGCGGTTTGATGAATTTGGCGGTTTGAACTCCGCGCCCCGAGAGAATGGCGGAGATAGATGTCTGCCCGTTTCTCTCCGCGGTGTCGAGTGCGGTTTCTCCTTGTTTGTTGATGATGGTTGTGTCAATTCCCTCATAATTTAGCAGCTTCTCGACAATCTGCAATAAAATATTATAGGAATATTCACTGAAAGCTCTACAGTTGGGCTCTGCCCCTTGATGAGGAGCGTCTCACCCCAGCCTGACCGAATCATTCACTTGAAAAGTGGAAAAAAATATATTAGGCTAAATATATACTCTATTTTCAGAACATAAATCAACAAGGCAAACTCTGCTCACCTGTGCTCTGCCTTTCTTGGTTGCTATATGCAAAGCGGTGTTGCCCTTTGCATCAACCATGTTTACCAAAGAAGGATTCGAATCCACGAGCTCCGCCACGATCTCGACATTATGACCCTTAACTGCCATATGAATAGCCGTCTGCTTTTTCCTGTCAATTTTCGCTGCAATTCCGGGTTCTTTTTCTAGGAGGGCCTGGACAACCATCAAATGCCCGTTTCTCGCCGCAGAATGAAGCGCGGTTTTGCAGTTACTCCTCGCTATGGTGGCCAGGCAGCGGACGTTATCCAAGAGGAAGTTCACCACTTGGACGTGGCCTTGTGCCGCCGCAGTGTGCAACGCCGTGGTGTTTGATAGATCCACAGTCATTGCAAGTTCCGGAATCGCCTCCAATAGGACCTTTAATACCCCTGAGACACAAAACAGAACAACGATTCGAAATGACACTTAAATTTGAGTAGAAATCGGGCTATGAAACATTTTCCTTACCTAAATTTCCTTTCTTGGAAGCAATGTGGAATGGATCAGAGCTATTTCTAGCTCTAATACCCGCTGAATCAATGTCGTAGTGCCTCATCATTTCCTCCACCACATTAACATAGCCGGACTCCGCGGCGACGTAAAGAGCTGTTTCTCCGGAGTCATTCTGCTTCGATAACAACTCCTTCAACTCTCCATCCCCACTCGTTCTGGAGATGATTTCCTTAACCATTTCCACAGTTCCCGATCTTGCTGCCAAGTGCAAATGAGTGTCTCCGCGCTCTCCGACCGACCTTTTCGTCATCGTTTTTCAGCAGATGGCTTTGTTGCTCCAAGGAAACTTCTATACAAACCAGTTATAGAACAGAAGGGGGAAAAAAAAGGTAACCTTCCTTTTACAAGCCTTTTTGAGATATGAATATATATATTTTTTGCTATATGAAGATTTCTCTTTCATCCATGAGATGAGAGACCCGGATCATAAACTAGTTAGTAATAAAACAAAGTGGATAAGAAGATGATTCAGTTGATTCCAAGGGAGAGAAAGTGGAAACTTCCTGGTTTGATTCCGTGATACCACCGAACAGAATCAAACTCTGACATGTTCTGCTCCAAAACTTGTACGAGTACTAAAATAAAAATCCACTTGTCTCTATAAACTAATGATCCAATTCAGTAATTCTAGGAGTAAAAAGGGAAGTGAAGGAAAACATATATTAGAGAAAAGCTGGCGAGAACTTTAGGAGTTGGAAATACGTGATATCTACTCCACAAAACTGCAAGGCCCAAACTAGTCATACATACATACAACATACACACACACACATATATATAGGGGTGAATGTCTTTTTTTTTTTTTTTTTAAGTATATTTTTAATTATATGCCTCAAATTTTTTTGTTAAATTAAGAGAATGACTATTTTTTTAATGATCAATTAGTTATTGATCGTTTAGTAGATTATCAATTATTGATAGACCTATATTAAAATGTGTTTTTGTCAATCATTGACCAAATGAGTCAATCAATATTTTAATAATAACTGTTTGATCTTAAATAAAAAATTCATATATTTTTTCAATAAGCATTCAAATATTTCTCCTATACATATACAATAAGAATGCTAGGTCTGGTAATTGTAACTCTTTGATTGGACAACCTGTAACAATTATTTAACTTATAAATATCTTTATATAAAATTGTGCATTATAGTCTCATTTAATACCTGTTAACACAAAGGATAAATATCACTAGAAATATTATATTAAAAGTAACTGATTATTGTAATAACGTAAAAAAAAAAAAAATTAAAAAAGGTATACCTGTATATGCTTAAATAGATAGATGAATAAAGGATGTGTGAAGGCATGGTGTGAAAGGGAAAGCCGCGACTTGCGGAAGTTTGAGTCAGCTTCCAACAGCAAAGTTAATGGCTCAGAGCCTTATCAGAATGGTGAGATTGACACGTGAAAACAACGACAAGAGGAGGACTGTTGTGAGGAACAAAAAAATCCCCAAAAGAAAAAAGCATTATTTTTGTATTTTTAAGTCACAACACACGCGTAGAATATAAGCACTCTTGTCGAGTGAAAGTGTGTCCTTATATTTATTATATGAAAAGAAAAGGAAACCCAATAAACTTTCATGAAATGGGAAGTAGGAGGACACACATTGGTTCCTAGGCCTTTCCTAATGTCATGCCCTCAAACTGGGAAGTCTTTTGAGTTTTTACACACACACAACACACACACACACACACACACACACACACACATATATATTTTTGAACTACCGCGTTCTCCAAAAGAGGGTAGTCCACATGGTAATCAGAAGCTTTCTTGTCCTTACTCGGTTATACTGTCTGGACCTCAATGGGGGGAAAAAAGGATGTCTAATCATGGAATTAATTAGTGATAATAAGTTCCACTTTAGGGAAAACTTGCTCCATTTGACAATTAAAATTTTGATATGTATTAACATCACTATAAGTAGCATTAAGTGTATCCATATGCATGTGAGGCTCGTGTGGGAACTCATTTTACGAAAGTTATTGTGTCTAGCACCATTTATATTATTTATCATTTTTGACCTTATATCATTGATATAAATGCTGTTCATCCCTATAAGTAATATGAAATGAACCTCGTTTATATATGAGACTCGTGTGAGGCTTATTTTATATGAGTTGTGGTGACGGTTACTATTTATATATTTTTTAAATCATTTTTTGTAAATTTTATTCATATCCTTTGCACATATATTGAGATATTTCTCTCTGAGCTCAAGAAGAAAAATGTTGTCTAATATATAGGTAATAAAATCATGAGATTATAGGTTTTAAATTATTAGAACACTGAACTCCATATGGCAATAGTGCGTGTGCGAAGTGGGTGAGTGTAATTATATGTTTGAAAAGATGTAAAGCGAAGACCCCATTTTTGGGTCCCACAAAGAGAATATTAAAATTGGAAGAGTTGGGGTCTTGTGGAATATTCAAGGTTGTACAACGTGGATCAAGCTAGTCACTAGAAAGGACCACGATACAGATACATATTAAATATATATATATATATATATATATATGTATGACTTTGGCCTTGTGGATTCCTTAAACACGTTGGACGCGGTTGGTTTTAACATTTAGTGTCCTAGCCCCACAAGTCCACTCTCAAACAAAATTTCACTTGACCACTCTATAGATTCTTTTCCACCTAAATGTTGATTTGTTTTTTAAACCAGCCATGCAAATCTAATGTCCTCATATTGTGTTTGTTTCTTTTTCCCTTGCAAGTTTTGGACGGAAGTGAAGGAAATCATTAGCTTCCAAAATGGATTTTGTTGAAGATAGGCTACTAATTAGTATAGGAATGACACAACCATTCTAAAAGGTGTAATCAAACTCTTTAGATTCAATAATACATCTCAAGTATTATTTTTTTTTACCTTATTTCGAGAAACGAATCCATAGGTAAATATGAAAAACAGGTTTAGACGTTTTTTCAAGATCCAAATTACATAAGTACACATCGAGTTCAAATATGTTCCTACATCAGGTTTTATTTTGTCTAAAGATTCATGGTCAATAATCATGTTTCATTTCAAACTTCAATATATCTTTGAACAGATTAGATTGATACAGTTTTCAAGAAATCCATGAATCAAGACAAACACTTCTTAGGCTTAACGTTAAACCGCTTCCGTCCCAAGTTTTCTTCTTCATATGATGTTAGAAAGACTAGTAAAGTTCATATCCATCTCCAGACTCTTGTTTGGTTGGAAGAAAAAGTAAAAAGAGGAAGGGAGTCGAGTGGATTAATGAACGAATTTTAAGATTTATTGCTGTTTTTTAGAAAGGATTAGAGGAGAGAGAATAGTTCGGTGTAAGTTTCAAAATATCCTCATTATAAGGATTCAAATTTTGAATCCTTCTAATTTTGGAACTATTGGAAGAGGAAATCGATACCAAACACAATTAGAGAAAGAACTTCCCCTTCCAATCTGTGTCCTTCACTTAGGCTATATAATTTTACTTCTTTATTTTCTCTCACTCTTACCAAACACAGGGCTAGTTGAGATCTAGCAGGGGAATGACATCGATCAAATGGCATAAATCGGATTCACTTCTAAATCAGACTCCGAGCGGTGCCATGAGTGGCTTTCACCCCTTGATATCTTCGATTTCTTCCTTACCTTACGAATCCGTTTCGACTTCACCACATAATATGTCATGGTGCTGAGAACTCCGGCCATAGTCACTCCCCCAATGACGGTGACAAGAATAGCAGCCCACTCATTACGTCGGCCGACAACTATATAAGACGATGAAATAAACGCGACCGAAGTGCACACAGAGGCTAACCACATCAACTTGTTTATCACCTCAACAACCCTCCTCTCTGCCTTTGTCTCGCCACGAACTAGTGTAATTTGTACTAAAACAACTGCCAACGAGGTGAAGAGCGCGACGGCATTGGAGAGGAAAAAAATCTTAAAAGATGCACTGTTCACCATCACCGCCATCCCATCATCATTATCACCGCCTGGCACCGTGAAGATAGCTGCAAAAGCCACTGTTGCAAAGAGCACGGCGACAACTGTGACCGAGTTAGTTGCATTGTTGATTCCCGTCCTATGGAGCTTGCGAAGCTCCTTGGCAATCCCACTTACGTTCTTGTTGGTCTTTCGGGTTTGTTCAAGCTGTATGTGGACATCTTTCTTGATCTGTTTCACTGTTTTCCTAAGCTCATCCCTTGGTTGGTTTAGTTCATTTGCTTTCAATGCACCGTAGCGAGCCAGGCAGTTCCTTATCTCTGTCGTTTCTTCCGAAAGGGAAAGTCCTTCAGCTATGTCAAGCGCTGTTTTGTGGTCTCTTGTTAGACCGTTCACATTTGTATCAGGTAGACATAACAACTCGTTCACTATCTGCAAAAACAAAGTCAGAAATCTTAACCAAAGGCATATATAGTTCTTGCGGTTTTTCCAAAATTACTCCTAGAAACCGAAGAAAAAAAATCTAACAAAACGACGCTGCAAACTCTGGCATACCTCTGTCCTCCGTTTCCTAGTGGCAACATGCAAGGCCGTGTTGCCAAACCTATCCGGAAGCATAACAAGGGCCGCATCTGCATCAAGAAGCAACTTCACCACTTCACAACTGACCCCTTTAACGGCCATATGCAACGCGGTCTGTCCTTTCTTGTCGGTCCTTCTAGCCAATTGCGGATCCTTTTCAAGCAGCATTTTCACAATGTCGACATGCCCTTGCCTTGAAGCTAGATGTAATGCATTTTTGCCGTTGGATCTCGATATCTCTAGCATGCTTGAATCCTTTGACAACAATTCTCCAACTACAGCGGCATGCCCTTTTGTGGCTGCCGAAATAAGAGGAGTTGCATTTGACTGGCCTATGGTTTTGCTTAGCTCTGGGTCATGCTCCAATAGCACCTGCACAATTGCTGCAAAATTGGTTATTAATAAACTAAGGTTACAAGGCCTTTGTCGCATGAACTCAAAAATAGAAGTTTAAGAAAATCGAAATCAGAAATCTGTCAATAAACTGTCTCATTTTGATCTATATAGCACAAAATTTAAACAGTTTTAGTATTATTGTCACGCTAGTCAACAAAGAAAAACTCTAAAGCCTCGTTTGGATCATAGGTTCAGTAAGTAAATTTAAATTTTTATGATAGAAAATACTATATAAAACTTTTTTAATAATGTCAAAAAACAGGCTCTAGACGGAGTGCTAAACAAGTTATAAATTATCCAAATTGCGGAGTCGGGTTGTGAGAGTAGGGTGGGCCGCATTGATATGTGGGGCAATGAGGCCATCCCAATCTCACAGTCCGTCTCACCTATGCTCGTTGGCATATGATGAATGTCCTTTGTATAGTCCTATTTCTTGCATTTTATATAATCTAGCTTTCTTTGGAGGTAGTGAACTTCAAAAGCATTCTTTCCATTATCATTAGACTATATTGTAATCACAGACTATGACTAATGTTGGAAAAAAAAAACCAAGAATTAATGATTAAATTAAGCGTGTTCCGTTGGATTTTTGTCTGTTTGTCTTTTTTTTTTTTTTCCTTAAAAAAAGTCAATAAAAATTATAACTTATACTGTAAAATCAATCAATTCAAATCTCAAAATTCTGTTTCAAACCTTTATTCCAAATACAAGTTAAGAGACGAGAATCAAATTAGTTGAAAGAAGACATTTTACCTTGGTGACCTTGATTTGCAGCAATATGCAAGGGATCAAACCCGGACCTATTCTTCATGGAAACACCCTCCTTGGTAGAATACTTCAGTAGCTCCTTCACCACCTCCAGATGCCCCTTTGCCGCGGCGGTGAAGAGTGCCGTCTCCCCCAACTCATTCACCTCATTTACGAGCGCCGCCCTTATTTCCGCCACCTCGGCATCGAACTCCGACCCCACCATCTGCGCCTCAATCTCCTCCATTATCATCCTCACCGTTGCCGCGTCCCCCCGCTGTGCTGCCAGGTGGAGCTCGGTGTCGTTGTGCCGACCGGTCACTTGCTTCACGTACTTTTTCCCCGAGGCCTGGTCGAACCGCTTGCCGGAGTTTGATCCCATCAGGGACTTGCTGGAGTTGGACACGAGCAGAGCCTTGCCGGAGTTCGACACAAGCAGAGCCTTGCCGGAGTTTGAGAGGACGAGACTCGGCGTTGTCGGAGAGGACGGTGGCCATGCCACTTCGGAGAGCGCGCTGGCCCTGGTTCGCGCGCATAGGCCCTTCTCCAGATCCCTTTCACCTTAATTTAATCAATCAAAATTATGTTAACAACATTTTCATTGGGAAGAAACTAAGTAGTGACAGAGATTTATGCCTTAAAGAGAATATTCAATAGATATTTAAAAAAAAAAAAAAAAAGTATCTGCCTTTGCATTCAATGAAGACCAACATTTATAAAAGTTAATCCAATTAAACTTACAAATTTTACCACTGTTTGTATTCCGAGAAAACGGAGGAATACAAAATTAGGAAGAAACATTATGGAATCTTGAAAGAAGAAAGGAAACAAACAACAATAGGTAAAAAATGTGGGGATTGCCAAATCTGGCTCTTGCATCAATCAAATAAAGCTAAGAAATTTCCACCTCTCTGTTTGGGATTCGAGAAAACAGGGGAATAGGAAATGGGAAAGAAACTAGAAAAAGGTATGAATTTTATGCGTCACATTCCATTAATATGTCTCAAAAGAAAAAAAAAAAAAAAACAAAACAAACAAACAAACAGAGAGAGGGAAAGGACTCCTTCTTCAGCAGTGACAACGCTATTAGCCATCCACATCAAAATTTGATTTTTTTTCCCCGTAATTTTTCTCAGAAACCAAACGGAAACAAGCAGGGAAAAAAAAAAAAAAGATTTACCTAGTTCGGTTCCTGAGGCCATGGGGCGTGAAGAAGAAGAAGAAGATCTTATTTATTCATTGAATAAAAATGGTGTTAGGGATTGGAAATTTGGAATGCGAGCTTATTCGATATTCGAGAGCCGAAAAAGAGAGAGAGAGAGAGAGAGAAGAAGAAGAAGAAAAATTGGCGGAAATTTTTATTTTTATTTATTTTAATGAAGTAGTAATTAGTTTAGTTTTTGAAAAGTCGTTAACACCGCCGCGCCTAACATTTGAGACCACCACCGGGCCAGGTTTAATTCTTTCCGAGGTCGTTAATTCGTCCTTTGGGACGATTTTAATTTATTTTTATTAGAAACAAAGAATTACTTGGATTTAAAAAAAGATAAAACAAAACAACAAACAATTACTTAAGGGTTTGTTTTGTTGGTTAGTTTGAGTTGAAATATTTTAGTTGTAATAGTAAATTTTTTTGAATTTTCAGAAAAGACAAAAAATTTTTTGGGAAAAAGACAAAAATTTTTTGAGAAAAAAATAAAAAAAAATACAGTTTAAGTTGAAATAAAATAATGAGGCAGACATAGCCTTGGACTTGATGATGGCCTCCACGTGTTAAACATCGGACATTGAAGTTCAAAAAGAGCGAGAGAGAGAGAGAAGGAAAAAAAAATCTTAAAAAAATAAAGAAAGAAAAAATCAGACATTTTTCTACTTGAAAAAATGATATGTGAGTTAATGATGTGTTTGAAGAAGTTTTTTAATAAATGTCCAAAATTATATAAAACTAAGAAAATGTGTTTTTAATTACGGTCAATTGACCTATGAAAAATGATAAATCATTAATTAATTATAGTCAATTATTAACTATTAATCTTTTTTAAATAAAAAATTCAATCATTTTTTAAATCCAATGTGCTTTTTTTTTTTTTTTTGGGCTGAGATGCGTTCAATGTTAAACAAATTTTTGTTTGAAGAGTTAATATTATTGTGACTGTATCTTTCGATTTTAAGACAAGTCATACGAGTATCCCAAGTTTATTCTAAGACTAGAAATGGTCATTTCTTAAAATTGGTCCCTAAGTTATAGTAATTTCTTTATTGCATAAACTTTTAAGAATGGAAACAAAAAAAACAGGGTGGCGTCTTCTTTGTCTTTTAGATTATATAAAATTCTCAAAAATAAAGTATGAGATCTTCTTATCTTTTTCTTTTCAAATTTTATGTAATTATTAGGAAGGGAAACAAGACTAAAAAACGACAATGACTAGCAAAAATAACAACTGAAACGACATTAAAAAAAACGTGTAAAGGAGAACAAATTGAAAATGACGATAAAACAAACGACAATAAATTTATGTAGATCTTCATCTAAACACATTATTAACCAATCTGTTTTTAAATTCTTTTTTTAATAAGAAATTTTGATGTGATTTATCACCTTGTTTACTGTAGCTAATCTAGTAAAATAAGTTCATGTTTGACACCATATGTTAAATTTTTTTTTTTCATTTTATTTTTTGTAATTCGATTTGATTTGAAGATGTTACAACCACTCCTATTTGATATCACGTTTTAAATCTATTTTTCAAGCTTTTTTTTTTTTTAAATATATAATTCGATTACATTTCAAGGTGTTACATCCAATTCAATCCCACTTATAAACAAAATATAATCCAAACAATTGACTTTAAACACATCATAGTAATGAGAAAATGTAGTGCAATTTCAGAAATTTGGAACTTCTCTCCAAATTCATGTTGTGTAGTTTCATGGATCCTTCTTTAGCTTTGCTTTTGGAAAATTGTATTGCCTGGGTCCACCACAGTGACCATGCTCAAATAAATCTTTATTTTTATTAAAAAATTTAAAGATTTATGTGAAAAATGTTAAACAACCAAATGAAGACCAAGTAGTCCATGGAAATTGATAGTCACCTCCCGTTAGCCCTAACAAACCAAATGCTACTGTTTTTCTAAGAAGACAACAAGGAAAAAAAAAAAAAAAAAAAATCCTTCTGCACTACTTCTCACGCTTATTGTGAATTGTGATAATCTGATTCTCTTTAGCTCTCTTTCTCATACTTTTGTCTTTTGCTTTATGATAAAAGAGAAGATCATATTCTATGGCTACTGAATTGGTAGGTGGAGCTCTTCTTTCTGCTTCCCTTCAGGTTTTGTTCGAGAAGATGGCTTCCCCTGAGGTTGTCAACTACTTGTCCGGCAAGAAAAGCTCCGGTTTAGATGTGCTTCTCGGAAAACTGAAGATCAAGTTATCCTCTGTCAATGCTGTGCTCGATGATGCGGAGTATAAGCAGATACGAAACCAGGGAGTGAAGGATTGGCTCGACGAGCTTCAAAGTGCCGTGTTTGATGCTGAGGATCTCTTGGCTGAAATCGAAGCCGATGGTCTCCAGCTCAGGATGGAGGTCGAGTCAAGAACCGGCCAAAGCAAGGTGAGTAACTGTTTTTGCTCCATTTACAGTTCAACTGACCTAAAGAGGAAGCCAAAGATCAAGACAACTGATAGAGAGAGGAAGGCCAAGATCGAGGAGATTCTTGGGAGGTTGGAATATATTGTGAGTGAAAAAGATATCCTTGGTCTGAAAGACTTGGTTGTAAGGAACAACTCGTCATGGAGATTACCTTCTACGTCCTTGGTTGAAGAATCCAGGGTCTACGGTAGAGGCGATGACAAAGATGTTTTAATGAAGTTGTTATTGTCAAATGATGAAGGCAGTGATAAAATAGGTGTGATTCCAATTGTAGGCATGGGCGGGCTTGGCAAAACTACTCTTGCTCAAGTAGTCTACAATGATGCCACTGTCAAGGAGCATTTTGAAGCCATGGCATGGGTTTGTGTCTCTGAAGAATTTGATGTCTGCAGGGTCACGAAAACAGTGCTTCAGTCAGTCTCTTCGACTACTTCTAATGATGTCATTGACCTGAATTCATTACAAGTTAAGTTGAAAGAGAGGTTGACAGGACGGAAATTCTTCATTGTTTTAGATGATGTATGGAATGAGAGTTATGTTGATTGGGAGGTCATGAGGATGCCTTTCATAGATGGGTCTCATGGGAGCAAGATTGTTGTTACAACGAGAAGCAAAAAGGTTGCGTCAATCATGGGAACTGTTTCAAGCCATCATCTCAAGGAATTATCAAATGAAGCCAGTTGGGAACTGTTTGCAAAGCATGCTTCTGGAATTGGAAACTTTACTGCACATCCGGAACTTGAGAGAATTGGCAGAGAAATCGTACGCAAATGCAAAGGCTTGCCACTCCCTTTCGGCCTTGTTTTGATCACAAAACTTTCGTTTAGTCAAATTATAGACAAAATTCTTTCTTCTGTCATCCGGGCTTACTTGAGTCAAGGAATGAAACAGGAATATGGCCAGAGTCGAAATCCTTCGACGATGAAGGCCTTGGACCAGTGCCATCTCGCTGGAAAGGTGTGTGCGACTCAGGTGAAAAGTTCAATGCCAAGCAGCACTGCAACAGAAAGATCATTGGAGCTCGTTTGTTGGTCGATGGACTTATGGCAGACTATGGATTGCTACTGAACTCGACAGGAGCGATAGAGTACTTGTCCCCAAGAGATGCAACTGGGCACGGCACGCAGACGGCCAGCACAGCTGCAGGCTCTTTCGTTGGCAATGTCAGCTACAAAGGCCTTGCTCGTGGCACAGCACGAGGTGGTGCGCCTAATGCTCATCTTGTGGTGTACAAGGTCTGCTTGAACGTGCTGGGGTGCTCGCCCGCGGATATACTTAAGGCCTTTGATTTGGCCATACATGATGGTGTTGATGTTTTGTCACTATCGATTGGGTCTTATATTCCCCAGTATTCCGATGTCGATGAAAGAGATGTCATTGCTACTGGTTCCTTTCATGCTGTGTCAAACGGGCTCTAAAAACACTCGGAGGGCTGCTGCGCTCTACATTGGATGTTAGGGAATGGGAGAAAATATCAAAGAGTGAAATTTGGGAATTCACGGATGACCAAAGCAAAATTCTTCCAGCTTTGAGATTGAGTTACCATTATCTTCCCCCGCCCTTGAAACGGTGCTTTGCTTATTGTTCAATATTCCCCAAAGACCGTGAAATTGAAAAGGAGGACTTGATCTTGCTGTGGATGGCGGAAAATCTTCTAGAGCAGCCTCAGAGAAGTAAGAGAATGGAAGAAGTGGGTGAGGAGTACTTTAATGATTTAGTATCTAGATCATTTTTTCAACCTACTAGTGACTCTGGCGAATCGAACTTTATTATGCATGATCTTATCGTTGATTTAGCGCAGTCAATAAATGGAAAATTCCATTTCCGCTTAGATGACAGCAACACAAATAAAATTCAGATGATGAAACAGACACGTCAGCTTACATGTGATTTGATAGGGCAGAATTTCTCCAAGTTGTCCAATTTTGTTTGTGAAGGAACTCATTTGCGCTCTATTTTTATACCACATTTTTCTGCGTTTGATAAGAAACTAGAAGATAGTTTGTTGAAGGTGAAGTGTCTGAGAGTTTTGTCTCTGTCTATTTCGTCCTGGATAGTATCTGATTCCATAAATGAACTGAGGCATCTTCGCTACCTGAACCTTTCGTGTACTTCGATTGAAAGATTGCCTGAATCTTTAAGCAAGTTGTACAATTTACAAACGTTGAAGTTGACAGGCTGTCAATATCTCGAAAAGCTTCCAAAAGATTTTCATCATCTCATTAATTTGAGATATCTTGATGTTGAATTCAGCGGCCTTGTAGATATGCCAACAGAAATGGGAAAACTGAGGAGCCTGCAGAAGTTAAGTACCTTCATTGTGGGAAAAGATGAAGGGACCAAAATAGGAGAGTTGGGGGAACTTGCAGATCTTACTGGGAAACTTCACATTAGGAATTTACAGAACGTAGTCAAAGCAGAGGACGCCTTGGAGGCCAAACTGAGAGACAAGAAACTTGAGAAGTTGAAGTTGGAATGGGGTCACAGTTATGAAACTGAAGACACTGAACATGAAAGGGCTGTGCTTGACAATCTGTTGCCCAACACAACGTTGAAAAAGCTTGTGATTAGTAGTTATGGAGGCACAAAGTTCCCAAATTGGTTAGGTGATCAATCATTCAACAATATAGTTTACGTAAAACTTTCTGATTGCAAATATTTCTACATCTTGCCACCACTTGGGCAATTGTCGTCCCTCAAATCTCTTTGTATTGCAAGATGTCAGTCAATAGTGAGGGTGGGTCCTGAATTTTATAGGAACAGCTCGTCAAGTGGGAAGCCATTTCCATCATTGGAAAGCCTTTCATTCTACAGTTTGTCAAACTGGGAGGAATGGTTAATCCCGGATGAAGCTTTCCCAAAGCTAACAACACTCTCTATGCGCAATTGCAAGAAGCTTACTGGAAATTTGCCTTCCTCCCTTCCTCATTTAACAGAGATTACCATCAATGCATGTCCACAGCTTGCATCTTCGCTCCCAATGATTCCAAACGTGCGTAAAGTTGCTCTTTCTGGATGTGAGATGATTACTGGTTATAATCTTTTTGAATCATTTGGGTGTCTTGAAGATCTGGATATCTGGAAGTCTCTTGACCCAACAACTTGTAGGTCTCTTCCCGCTAGCTTGAAAAGGGTTACGTTCTCTGGTTGCCAGAATTTACAATTTCCTCTGCTTCACTCATACAACTGCCCCAATCTGACTGAACTACGGATTGCCACTGTCCACAAAGTTATGACCTCCGGAGTGAGCTGGAATTTGCAAGGACTTCCCAATCTTACAAAGCTTAGCATTAGTTATTGTACGTTTGAAAATAATTTGGAGTCATTTCCAGAGGAAGGGCTGCTGCCTACCACTATCACAGAGCTTACGATTATTGGACTCAATTGGCTTAAAACAGTGGACAGCAATGGGCTTCAACAACTCACCTCTTTAACATCTCTTTCCGTCAGATATTGTCTTTGCTTGCAGACAATTACAGAACCAGGGCTTCCTTCCTCCCTCCAAAAGTTTGAGTTATATGAATGTCCTTTGCTGGAGGAAAAGTGCGAGAGGGAGAGAGGGGAGTACTGGAACAAGATTGCTCACATCCCCAACATTGTCTTCAATTTTAAACGTATCTAAACAAGCCCACGCCTTCATCAACGAATATACAGTCAACATCCAGGTACTAGCCCTTAATAGTATTTTATTTGTTTATATATTTGTTTGTCTCTGTTCTAAAAGTTGGTAGTTTTTCCTCTTCCTAACTCTTTTCAATTTACTTTCTTTTTGTGATTGAGCATGCAATCAGTGCTGCATCTTCACTCCGTAGATTGGCTCCAAAATGTTCGGTTGCGAAAACGTGTTAAAATAGTTCTTTCAGGTTTGATTTACCAATTGTTCTTATTAACATCAATTTTTATTCTTGCATATTGTGCTTCCGGCTGTAATTTGTGTTCTTGTTACCAGAAATTTTTCGGTGGCTTCTTAGCAGCATGTGCCGAATGGAAATGTAAGTTTGCTGTGGTTGAAATTCTTCCATGCCTTATTCGGTTCCCTTTAAATAGTTCTTCACTTTTAATCTGAGACATATAGCTAGTGCATAATACTAATTAGTATAATTTTCTGATCTTAACTCTATGTATGCCAATGACACTCAGAGAATTAGAACCTTGCTTCATTAATATCCTGACGAAATTCATGTGTATTACATTTTTCTAGTCGAACCTTAGTGACATGAGCTACAAAGACGCCAATCTATGCTGGCTTTGAAGAGACATCAGACGCTCGATGTGAAACAGTTAATTTGCAATTCTCAACTTCCTCAGGCCTATGAATTGGTGCCAGAGATATTCAACACTCTAGCCTTTGAAAGTGTTATAAGATGTTTGAAGCAATGGATGCAAAATGTTCTAAAGTAGCTCACTCTCTTGAATCTTTTTGAATAGAATTAGTCTTCGAAGGTGGTAGTTCTGACATATTCTCCAATTTTCGTGTGTGGAGAGCTGGTTGGAGTGAAAAAGAAGCAAAGTGGAAGAAAACAAAGGCTAAGCTATGATAAAAATAATTACACCAACTGAAGCTCAAGAAGGAATTGGAAATTCAACAGCATAAAGAGGTATCTAGCAGCATTTGGCTTACTCTTTTTAGCTGTAGAATCGCTTTTGAAATTTGAAGTTTTAGTGTCTTGATATTTGTCCCTGATTTTTTTTTTTTCCTGCTTTAGTCTATCAATTTTGAAAAGAATACTAATCAACTCTCATAGTTTATTAAGAAATTTGGACTAACATAAATATTCCATGCAAAACAATTTTGCCCAGAAAATGTTAAAAAACGATAACTTTTCGAATATAAACATCAGATTACAAAATAAATAAATAAACAAATAAACTATATTTCAAAAACCCAACGTCAATTCTTGAAAGAAAATGAAAACCGACGTGTGTTCATAGCAATAAAACGACTTGTCGTTCCTTCTTCCCCAAATCTCTTCAAAAGGGCACTCATTTCGGCGGGAGATAGAGAGAGACAGAGAGAGAGAGATCAGAAGGGAAGCTCGAAAACCAAGCTCCAATGGCGGACCAGTCCCCTTCCGGCACCGAATTGCCGCAAAACAGAACGAAGAACTCAACGAGGAAGAGCCGGTTTTCCCTCAAAATCAGGAAGACGAAGACGAAGAAGAGGAACATGTGCCATCGGACGAAGATCACAAGTCGGCAGGCGAACTGGCGTCAGATGGAGAGGAAGAAGACGAAAATGAAGATGAAGAAGTCGAAGCTGAAGAGGAAGACGAATCTTGGTCGTCGGGAGAAGAGGGTGATTCCGAAGGGAATGAGTGGAGCGCCGCCCAAATCGACGGCCTTTTTTGCCCTATTTGCATTCAACCTTGGACTACTGACGGCGATCACTATATCTGGTACCAATTTTATAACTTTTTTCCCGTATCACGACTTATCTTCTTTTTGTCAATTTTTTTATTTATTATTATTATTATTTTGGTGGTATGGTTGTCTTCCATGTGGACATGTACATGGGATGTCTTGCATACGGACGTGGTTTGAAAGGTTTCAAAACCGAGGGAAGGTAATTTTTTTTCCTTCACTACTTTTGATTTTTTTTAATTAGTGTTATTATCACTAATTATTATTTTGGGGTGAGAGCGTATCTCCATTGCAAAATGCAAAGCCAAAGTAATGTTTCAATTGCAAGTTGTGACATTTATGAAGTGCTATTTTTGGTTATAAATTTGACATTATGCTTTTTGGTTGATGTGTTATCAAATATGTCATTTCCACACTTTTTTTTCCCAAATATAACATTGTCGTTAGTATTTGCATTGGAGATGTCTGATATGGTTATACTTTTATTCTTTCTTTCTTTGTTTTGGGTCCCCCACACCACCACACACCCCCCCCCCCCCCCTCTTCCCTAGTGTCCTCAATGCAAAAAGAGATGCACATTGAAAAATGTTAAGAAGGCTTTTTGCGTCACGGGTTGT
This sequence comes from Ficus microcarpa, assembly GCA_025413485.1. Taxonomy (NCBI): domain Eukaryota; kingdom Viridiplantae; phylum Streptophyta; class Magnoliopsida; order Rosales; family Moraceae; genus Ficus; species Ficus microcarpa. The sequence goes on from CM046387.1 coordinate 33,579,246, forward strand.
TGCTATTGATGATGAAGCACAAAAGGTTATTTTTAATATCCGTAAACTCATACTTTTAATTACCAAGAAGTGCAAGAAAGAATGAGAAACTTGATTGAAATGATGGGTCTTCTTATTTGCAGAGAATTCAGTCACTTGAGAGTAAATGTGCCTCTCTTAAGATAAAGGTGTGGATCTACTCTAGAAGAAATAGTTTAGATTTTGCTTGCAATTTTATTGCTATGGAATTTGTTAAGTAGCTAGCTCACCCTTTTGATTATTTTCCGAGAGTAGTTGTTTGATGTTGGTAACATATTCTCTAATTTCGTGTGTAGAGAGTTGTTTGGAATCAAAAAGAAGCTGAGTGGAAAAAAATAGAGGCTGAGCTGCGGTCAGAAGTTCAACAGCTTAAAGACGTATCTACCAGCACTTGGCTTACTTCTTTTCGCTGTAGAATTGCTTTACAAATTTGTTATCAAACACAAATTGGGCCTAAAATTCTTACGAAGTGATTTTTGAGTGCCAAAACTCTGTTTTCCATTGCTTCTTGGTCGAAAAGCTGCTTTGAAAATGCTTGGACAACTTTTTAGAAGAGCTTTGGCCTTCAGAAGAGCTTCCAGTCAAAGCTATATTTTGTGGCTTCTCAAAAAAGCTCTTCTAATAAGACATTAAATCTTGTACCAAAGTTCAAATAAGAGTTTAATAGTTTAAAATGTCATTACAACATGATTATTGTTTACAGAAAATTTAAATATAAAATTTAAACTTCATTATTGTAATTATTTTGTTTTTTAAGAAAGCAACATTTTGGTATAGCTCTCTGTTTTTCCTATTATAGTAGTTTGTACAACGACCTTTGTATTAGAAGCAAAATTAACCCCTCGATAAAAAATGATTTCTTGATAAAGATGTTTGCATGATATAGTTGTATCGAGACAGAAAGATACATTGTATTTATTGTTTTGTTTTTTTTTCTTTTTTTTTCCAAATCGTTGAATGTAAAGACGCGTGAAACTAATTCAAGCCTGTGCTATAGTTCGTTCTTGCAGGCTATCGTTAAAAAGACTCTCAAGCCAAGGCACTTGTTCTAGGAATGCCAACTGGCAGTTGAAGGAATGCCAAAAAATTCTTGATTCAATGGACATTGATACGGATGTTAATGTGAGGGCATTGAACGTCATGGTGAACTTGCTCGACTGGGGTGAATTGTTCCTGTTAATGAAGGACAAGAGGAGGATGAGTTTCCTCCAAAATGTTGTAACTCGACCCCCAAGCGAGTCGACACAGTTGATGGAATGCCAAAAAAATTCTCGACTCGATGGACATTGATATCGACCTTTATTTCAGGGCATTGGACGTCATGGTGAACAAGCCTAACTGGTGTGGCTTGGTTTTGTCAATGGATGATGAGAAGAGGATGGGTTTCCTCTCTAATGTTGCGACGCCACCCCCACCGCGCAACTAACTTGTCGTATGTTTACTTGTACTGATTTTAATTATTCGGGACTTCTCTAATATGTAAAAGACTTATGTAGGAGTATGTTGTGTTGTTATACCATGGTGCCTATGTTGTGATCCTAAGTAGCATGTTGTATTTGTATTATAAATGTCAACTATGAGCAAGGCACAAATTCAGATGTTTATTGAACTTTTGCCAAGAACTTGTCTTATTTGTCCCTAAAATTTTTTGTTACTACATTTACAATATTTTAAAGATTATTCTTACAGGTTGCATTTTAACTTTGAGATCACTCTTACTATATTTTTTTTAAGGTATATTCACTTTTAAATTTTGAATTAGTACTATTTTACTTCTTATGTTAGAATTTGTACTAGAAACATATTGAAAACAAGGAGATTGAATACGGTCATATTAATATTAATCGAATCATTCTCATACAAGATATAGCTTGGTTCATGTTTACAACTCTTTTTGACGTCTAATAATGATTCCTTTCTCACGAAGAAAAAATGTTGGTCGCCCTTTAATTTACTTGGAAGAAAATTGTTATTTTTTTATATAATCACTTTTGCCTTTTTTTTTTTTTTTTTAATAATTGAAGAGTCAAGTATTTTCTAATGAAGATGTTGTTTTCAACATAGACGGTCTTTTTTTTCGTTCTTATCAAAAATAAATAAATAAATAAAGATGGCTTTTTGTGTACTTTCCTATCCAAAAAAATTAAAAAAACAAAAAAAGAAAGAAAAAAAGATTACCTTCTTGTCGTTACTTTAAATTCAAGAAGTTCATTTAATTATCAGATAAGAAAGCAACTTTTATATTAACTCGATGAAGAAACGAACGAAAGATTACTTAAAGGCTTCCAAGAACCTAATTTCATGTTTACTGTTTTAATCTATTAATAATAATTAAAAGAATAAAAATTAACTTTAATATAGCAATACTAAGTATTTGCATTAAAAATTTATCACGTACACCACAAAACCCATTAAATTGAACTATAAAAATTATTAAAATTAAAAATTAACTTCAACTATATCACAGATGAAAACCCTTTTATCAAGTATTTGCGTTTCTATTATTTGGAACAACTTATAAATTGAAAACTCATTCTGAAATATTTTTAATAGTCAAGGACCAAAGTGAGATTTCAATTGCAATTAGGGGATAAAAAAGAAATTAAACCAAAAACAAAACAGTAGTTTGTCGTATCTTTGTCGGTTTCAGCTTTCTGGCCTTCAGTGTTTCAGTTTGAGATATCGCCATAAGTATACCCAGGCCCTACAAAACAAAACCGAAACGAATTGAAAGCAGAAACGAAACGTAATAGAAACGCAAAAGAGGAGCCATAAATAAATAAATTGAAAAAAAAATGGGAAACGGCCACGGCCACGGGCACAGCCACCGTAGATTTGGAAACGCCGCGAGTAATCCGCTACCATCCGCCTTTAAATACGGAGGACCGTCCGATCAAATGGATCAAGCTCCGAGCTCAGCCAGCGGGACCCACATGGAGGAACTCAGCTTGCCCTACGCTCATGTCGACTCCAGCCTCCGAGCCCTCGCCTCCCAGGCCCAGGGTTTCGGCCGCTTCGCCGTCGGTGGCCTCCACGGCTCCATTTATCACGTCACCACTTTAGCCGGTAATATATATATTTATATGTTTATAATATCTACTCAATTGGGTCTGGGAAAGCTGCTTTTTTTTTTTTTGGGTGATGTAGCTGCATTTGCTGAAATTTTGTTTATTTTGTGAATTCACTTAATTTTGATTGTTTTGGGACTTCAAAGGTGAGATCTTTTTTATCAGAATTTTTCTAGATTAAAAGATTATTCCTTGATTAGCAAGCTATATATATATATATTTATTTTTTAAGTATGTGAGAAGATAATGGATAAAGGGATATTACACTTTTAAATGTTTTAGCTCTACGAGGTTCGAATTCACAATTCAAACTTTTTTTTTACCTTGTTTTCTTGCACAAAAATTTGAAATTTCCATTGAAATTAACTGTTTAAATCTATGGATCAAACGGGCCATTAAAGTATTTTCTTTCTACTTTTATTTTTTTGTGGGTTGACAATTGTGTTGCCTGAGTTTTTTGGCCATTTAGAATTGGACTTTATTCTGTTTTGGCTGCTGAAAATTCTTTGCTTTCTAAGTGTGTGGGAAGAAAATGGAGAGATAATTATTGTGATATTACCGTTTTGATCTTTTTTTTTTTTGGGGTCAAAATTTTTGGTAATTGTCTTGCATGAGTTTTTGTAGATTGAAAATTGGACTTTTTTCCTTTTCTGGCTGCTGAAGGGGTATTGAACTTAAGTTGATGACGTGACTCACTACTGACTAAAAGTTTTAATGTGTTTGCATATTGGTGTACTTGAAGATGATGGGCCCGGATCACTTCGAGAAGGATGTCGAAAGAAAGAGCCCCTTTGGATTGTGTTTGAGGTGTCGGGTGCCATTCATCTCTCGTCTTACTTGAATGTGTCATCCTATAAGACTGTTGATGGACGAGGTCAAAGGATAAAAATTACAGGGAAAGGCTTGAGGTTGAAGGAATGTGAACATGTAATCATATGCAATTTGGAGTTCGAAGGTGGTAGAGGACCTGATGTCGATGGCATTCAGATAAAGCCCAAGTCGCAGCACATTTGGATTGACCGATGCAGTCTTCGCGATTATGATGATGGACTTATAGACATAACCCGGGAAAGCACGGATATCACCATCTCTAGGTGGGTTGAACACCCCTCCACCCAACCCCCCTGGGGTTTCGGAATTTTACAAGTCTGATTTCAAGTTCTAAACTTTTCTCTTGGGCCACTGGCTGCAGGTGTCACTTCATGAAGCATGACAAGACAATGCTCATTGGAGCTGACCCCTCTCATGTCGGGGATAGGTGCATCCGGGTGACGATTCACCACTGTTTCTTTGATGGGACCCGACAGAGGCATCCACGAGTGAGGTATGGAAAAGTGCATCTATACAACAACTACACTAGAAACTGGGGCATATATGCTGTTTGTGCCAGTGTAGAATCCCAGGTAAGATTGATTCTTTGATTTACATTTCTACATCGGTTTCAGGGACTTATGCATTATAACTTGATTTGATTCTTTGAAATTTTCTTATGTACCAGATATACTCCCAATGCAACATATACGAAGCAGGACAGAAGAAAGTAGCGTTTAAGTATTACACGGAGAAGGTATTTCGCTTTTCTTTCTGTTCGTTCACACAAAACAAATCTGAAACTTTCATGACTTCAAACTCTCGAGCTTCATGGATAAAATTTTTGACATTATTTAAAGTGTATGCTTCAAAGGTTATAAGAATACACCCCGAAACACTCCAGAAATGCTAGATTGATTCACTATTGAATTGTGATCTAATTGAAGATAATTGCATAGAAAAATGTATTCATTTGCATTAAGGTTTTCCCAATCAGAATTATCCTTTGGTATTGACACTATCTGGTCACTGTACATTGTTAAGAGTGTATGCTTCAGAGTTTCCTTGTCTGTCAATTTCCTTTTGTGCAAGTCGTAGATTTTTCTTTGCAAACCAGCAAAAAGGTTGTGAAGCTAGGAGAAAAATGGCTTGGAATTGTCTAGCTGATTATTTGTATGCAATCTAAAAATAGGGAGCAATGCGGGTGATAGATACACCTTTAGTGACAACTATCCAGGTTTTTAGAAGATTTTGCAGAGTGTAGTTTTCATCGAACTCCAGATTTGTGTAGTGAAAACCAAGCTCTTATATCACCACAAATTGGTTATAAGAACAAGTTTTTGGTGGTTTTGATGGCTCTGCAGGCAGCTGACAAGGAGGTAGCCGCAACTGGCTGCATAAGATCAGAAGGGGACCTATTTGTATGTGGAACTCAACATGGTCTGATGGCTGAGAGCGGCGGACATGGTGTATTTCATCCTAGTGAATTCTACCCAACATGGACTGTTGCTCCGGCCACAGATGCCCTCAAACATCTCCTTAAACACTGTACTGGATGGCAATCTGTTCCACGGCCAGCTGATAAGAAATGCGACACAAAGTAGCCACCGATCTACACTAGTATAAAATAAATGCCCGAGTAACCGAGTTTTGAGTTTTCGACTTTAAATTTATGTCTTATATATTGGCTTGTACCTATTAGACTATAACGTCATGAAGAAAAAACAGTTTGTGAAATGCCCTCTCCCAGTATTTCATTGATGTATAATACTTTCATCATTCATATATATATTTACTTAATTTATTTTGATATTCAATCACCTTCCTGCTACATTTCATGGTTGGCAGTTAAACTCATATAATTTCTGATCAAAATCATATTAAATTAAAACAATAATAATAGAATAAACAATATGTAAGACTGATAGAATTTGATATAAATCTAACAATTTAAGACAGATTCGGGTTACACTATATTCTTGATTCGTTATGTAAGTAGCATACCATGTCAATGAACTCCTTTTTTCTAGTCGTTATTGTATGATCTTTCTTTCTTTGTCAATCGTTTAATGCCTAATGAAGGGTCATTATAATGGAGGATTGGCTTCGTGGACCATTTAAGATAATGTAAAAGATTGTCTTTATGGTCCCAATTTTTGATTTTGTTCTGTCCACACAAGTCTGTGTTAGGAAGGAAGCAACAAATATCAGTGTTTGAAAATTTGTACCGAAGGTGGGAGAGTTACCACAGGTGGGAAAGTTCCGGAAGAAAATGGCTGTGTTGAAATAGCATTCCCACCTAATGGCTGAACAGTTCAGATGTTGACAACAGAAATTCTCCCCGGGGAGGAGGGGCTTGGGTAACGGCAGGGCTCCGTGGGGCCCACCACTTATTAAGTGCATAGTTGGAGGCTCGCAACGCCTCCTACATCTATTCGACTAGCAGAGTTGGAGGCTTGCGACGCCCACCCTACATCTGCTTGACCATGGAGAACGTTCTTTGAGACGCCGTACTTAAAGAAGTCACTAGTTGACGCAAGAAATGGGTTTTATTTTTATTTTCATTTTTATTTTTATTTTTTTTATAAGTTGAAGAATTTAACAAGAAATGGTGTTAATTTTCTTGATTTGATATGATAGTCTCAAGTTTTGCAATTTGATAGGATTGTTTTTTTCCTCTCATATATTCTATTCTTAAAAAGTTAATTTAATTGTATTCGGAAAAATTAAAAGTGCCTATGATAAAACTAGCTTAAAAATAATTTAGCGATAATCTCATACCAGATTATTAGAATATGTCTAAGAGTCTGTTTGATAAATGAGTTTGAATTAGAAATTTTAAGTTTCAATAGTAATTTTTGTTGACTTTTCAGAAAAGACAAAAAACTTTTTTAAAAAGATAAAAAAATTTTTTTAGAAAAAGACAAAAACTAATATGAAAATTTTGAGTTTGAACTCAAATCTCAAACACCCCTAAGTTTGAATTCTGGTTCAAGTTTTGAAAATGACATGTTACTGTGGGTTGAGAGTCTCAAACATTTGGATTTTTTGAACATTGGAAAAAACATATATGGTATGAAAACAAACTAAATTATTAGAATATTATATAGCTTATTTTGTTGTATGGTGAGCAGCTGTAATTTGACTTAACCATCGTATCTTTGGACATAGGAAAGAACTTTCTCCATGAGAAAAGTATCACAGACCAAACACCCCAACACAGCGGAACTAACTTCAAACATCATATTCAAAATAACTCCCCATCACTTGTGTCTTTTCACGGATTTTGTGGTGATGAGTTCTGACTTGTAGTTCTAGGTAATTGCAGAACTCCACACTTTCAAAAACTAATATATACACACATACGTACACACACATCAACTCTCGTGTCTGATAATTCTTTTTTGTCAAACATATCAGCGTGTGTTGTAAACCGTTGGATGTAAAAACAAACGATGATAATGAGAGAAAAGGTGGATAAGTATATAACATTTCAGATTATATCATCTCTCTCTTCTCTCCTCTCCTCTCTCTTGCCCGACTCGCATGACTACTAGACAAGAGACTTTTACATATATATATATATATATATAATTTTCCTTCTTGCCTCTTTAGTTAATTATAAATATTTGTTTTCTGGTTGAATAGTTGATTAAATAAAATTTGTTGTTGTTGTTGGAAGCTTTTAGAAGCTGTATTATTTTGATACTAGCATCTCATTATCAAAATGTTTGAAATAAGCTCACGTTCTTTCAATTAAGCTGGGAATTAATTTCTTCAAAAATAAATAAGCTGTAATATGTAAATCGGTTATTTGTCATATTTGTTTATGATAAACGAAAAAATGGCTTTATCCAATAATAAATAAACAAATACTTCATATTATATTAAAAGTTTATATGAATCGAATAAAAAAAAAAGATGTTTGTTGAAGTATTGGTTGATGATGACATGATGACAGAATAGATCCTGTAGATTCTGATCGATTAAGAGAAATTAATGTAAAGAACTATCTTTTTATTATATTTAAAGAAAGAACTTTTTATTTGTGAAGTTGAAAATCTGAAAATGATAGGACTTTCTATTTATCAAAAAATTAAAAATAAAAAAGGCATCTTTATTATTAAAAAAAAAAAAAGGCTGCGTTTTTATATATAATTACTTATAAAATTTCCCGGGGAATTAAAACCGAAAATTTGTTACATAACTGTACCTTTATTGGAACCGTCTGCGGTATATCTTAACTATAATAAAAGAGTAGATGAGTGAGCACTGTTCATTTTTGGTCGTCAAAAACGATTCGTTTTGATGCCCCTCTCTACTTTTTGCTTTTCCTTCCTTTTCTGTGACTCTTTGATTGCTTCAGCAACATGCCACTGTAGAGCACCAATTCCAACACTACAAAGCTCCACATGTACATAGGAAAACGATAAAATCTCTTTCACAAAAGTGGAAGCCACGTTTCTTTTCTTTTTTTTTTTTTTAAATTAAAAAATGAAACCCATGTTTTTTTCTAAAATAAAACCACTGTCTCTCCCTCCCGTAAATATCTTTTTATTTTCATATCATCGTGATAATAGTAGCATATGTTTTTGTTTTTCCCATATAAAGTTACAGCACAAATGTTAAACAAATATTAAAATGAAAAATAAATAATCATATCTCACTTGTACCAATTCTTTTAGTAAATATTTTACTTGTTATTTTCATTTTGAAGCTCAGCATACCATCATTTCCTCTCTTAAAGATTTTTCTTTTGATATCTAATATAAACTTCATGACCAAAAAACTAATTTCTTTTTATAATCTTAATAGCTATATACTGTGGAGAATTGGAATTTAATATTCCTACCGGAAATGGAATAATTTTTTCATGCTTCTAATTAAGTTTTCTTTTCTTTTTTTTCATGACAATTTATGCGTGTCTTTTTGAATTTTCACAATAGATGAAAGGAGGTTTTTTAATTATAGATATTTCTTAATCTTAACTATATTAAAAGAGTAGAAAACGTTTTACTGTTCATTTTTCGTAGTAAAAAACGGTGCGTTTTTGTGCATCTTGCTTTTTTTTTTTCCCTGACTCTCAGTATGGGCTTAGTCACCAATTGTAGACAGTTGTTCATGATACTAGCCTTATAGGTGTAAGATATAGTTGTGTAAAAGCCTATATGTCCCTTGCTTTTTTTTCTTTATTTCTTTGTTTTTTTTATTTTTTGCCTTCCACTTATGTTCCTTACATATAATTGTTAACTTTGTTTATTTATTTAATTTTTATTTAGTATCATCATTTTAATATTGACAGACATATTATAAATGTTAAAATATGATATAAAAATTGATTCCTTTTAAATATGTATCAACTTTTTTTTTTCAGATTATTTTAGTCACGTTTTAAAATCCTTATTCCAATAATACATCTTATTTTCATAATCCTACATATATAAAAGAGTGAATAAAATTTCACTGTTCCTTTTTGGTAGTCAAAAACGTACTGCCGTTTGGTGCGCTTTTTTTTTTTTTTTTGCTTTGTTCATGGAGAACGCTTTTTTTTTTTTTTTTTGCTTTTTAATTGTGATAAGTTTTCTTTTTTTTTTTTTTTTTTCATTACATGATCAAACTTTTTTTTTCTTTTTTAAGAGTTTTCACGATGGATTAAATGAGGTTCTCAACTTTCAACTTTATTACTTTTGATAATATTTATGTGATTATTTTACTTTTTTTGGCATGAAAATTAATTTCCATTTCATTATATTTCCTTAACATTCAACAAAATAATAAATTTAGTTGTAAAATATGCACCTTATTAGTGCGTTTTTGTTTTTTTGGGAAAACTGTTTAAGTGTTGTTGTTGTTGGTTTTTTTTTTTTTTTTTTTTTAATGAAACTATTTGGTTCTTCATGTCATTTTTCCATATTTTGTTTTTCTGTCATTAATTTTTTCTTATCCCCTTTCTACTTTGTTTTACTTATATTTCATCATTTTTTCTTAAATTTCTGGCTTGTCTTTTTTCAATTTTTTTTTTATACTTCTTCCTGCAACTTTTCTATTTTCTTTCTTTCTTTCTTTTTTTCCCCTCCTTATTAGAACCTCAACGTCCCAAATTTTCTCTCTTAAAGTCTATATTATATCAGCTTTTTCATTGATAACTTTAATATCCTTAATTGATTAAGTCAATCTTCAAAAACATATTATCAGATTACTGTTGTTTTAAATAATCATTTACAACAGAATGATATAAAATTTTGATTTTAGATAACATAATATATACTGTAAATATTGTGAAAGAACAAAATAATCAATATTATTATGTGTTTTATATAATAAATATTAAGTCATCATGATTTTATGATGAAATGTAATTTTTGAATTTAGATTATTATTATTATATTTAATTTTTAAATTAATTAATTAATTATTTATTTATTTTTTATTATGTTGTTTATATTACACGTTATAAAAACTACAATTACAGTTTTACACGTGCATTGCACGTATTTCATAACTAGTATTTATATAAATATATATATATATATTTTTTGGAACTTTCTTTTTATTTTTACACGGAAAAGGACTTAAAATACATACACACCTCCAAAAAAATCGGGAGAAACCACGGCGATTAAACTAAAAAATCGCCGATTTTTTTCTCACAAAAACCTCTTCAACGGATCCTCCAATGCCGGCGGTGAGTCGACTCCGACGGCGAGGACGAACACGACGACGATAACCTCTCCGACTCCGACGTAACGAAGAACAGGTCCGACAAGTAATTTCCGACATCTTCGGGGGTAAACTTGACAATAGCCCTCACCTGCCTCTCACTGTTCCCTACCGTGATCCTGTGCGCACTGTGAAACTCCCTGTAAACCGTCACGATCCTTCTAGAAAGCGACCTCTGGATCTCGTCGCGAAGCTTCGAGTCCGGCACCGAGCTCGACCTCTGCTTCCGACAGGCTTCCTCGAAGCTGGAATTGAAGTTTTTGAACGCCGTCTTCGCCTCCTCCGGCGAGATCGCCGCAGCCGGATTCTCCGGCAGCGAGGCCAACACCTTCCCCCACGCCAGCCTCTCGTAGCTCGCCGTGAACTGCCGGAGCCTCGCCTCGTGCCTAGCGACCCACTCGTCGCCGAGGAGGTACTGGAGGTTCGAGGTCCGGACCTTGGAGACGACGTGGTTGAGGTTGTTGGCCAGGAATAGGTACGAGATCGAGACGTCGTCGTATTGTTTGGATTTCCTGTCGAGTTTGCAGAGGAGGACGAGGATGAGCCAGGCCAGACGGAGACAGATCGCCAGCGGCGGGGATCCAGACGGAGACGGCGACGGCGGCGCCAGAGATTGGGACTCGTCGGAGGAGTCGGCGGAGCTCGTATTGTCGAAGAATGAGTCGGCGAGTGAGGTGGAGTACTTCGCCGGCGGAGTCCAGTTGCGGAAGATGTCGACGAGGATTTCGCCGTAGTCGGCGAGGAGAGAGAGGTGGTTCATGACGTGGACGGTCATCCGGTGGACTCCGCCGCCATGAGGAGACTTCTTCCACGAATGGCGATGATCGCGATCGTGAAGGTGAAGATGATCCTTGTGGATGGAGGATTCGAAGTCGGAGAGAGTGTCGCGGACGAACTCGGCGAGTCGGACTAGCGAGTTGTAGGCGGTGGATCGGACGGCGGAGGTGGATTCAAAGGCGAAAATGGACTCGATCTCCGGCCAGTTCTCGAAGATTGCCAAGTACATATCTAGGACGGCGAACATCTTCTCCGGTGACCGCTTGCTCTTCGCAACGAGCTCCGGGAATCCGAAGAGGAGGAGAGCGCCTTCTCGCGATATGTCGGCGAAGCAAGACTCTCTAATGGAGTCCGACGATGAGAAGACATGATCGCAGAGAATCCGTTCGCCATTGAAGAGCGTCCTCATCGCAATCTTCACAGCTTCCAACCAGTTCTTGATCCGAATCTCGAGGACTTGCCAATTCGACTTGTTGATCTGCGAATTGCTCGTCTTCTCCACTCCCATTCTGTAAATCCCCTCATCAATTATCGATTTTCGGATAATCTTGTAGATGCTTATGCATTCTTTTGCATAACCAGCCGAGATCATACATTCGGCAATGGATCTAAGCTCTTCCATGGCGGTGATCGAGACTTCTTCAACTTCGGAGATCGAATCTCCAGCGACTCGGATATCGTCGTCGGTGGTGGTGCCTCCGTCGTCTTCAAACTCCGAAACGCTCGATCTCGCGGAGGCTCGCGACGAGCGAGTCGACACCGATTCGGGGTCTAAATAGGCCCGATTCATAGAGAGAATCTGGTAAAACTCCTTCTGAAGCCTCTTCATGGCGATTTGCATGAGACTCTGAGCCAAAACGAGCTTGTCGGAGGAAGAGAAAGACTCGTCGGAGACCATGAAATGCATGGCCTTTTGGAGATCGCCGACGCACTTGATGAATTGGTGAGCCTCGGCCTTGCTTTCGTAGAAGATGGAAGTGACCCTGGCGTAGGTTGACGACTCCGGGTCCCATTTCATGACCAAAACCGCGGCGGACTCGATTATCTGGTCGATCATCGTCTCCGAGACGCTCCGCCGCGGAGGCGTCGAGGCAGGAGTGGCAGTGATCATCCTTCGCCGCGGTGTCGACGACGGCGACGAGGATGAGCCGACAGAAAACGACGGCGCTTTGGTGTGGAAGCACAAGGCCCTCATTCCCTTTCTTGGCATAGTTTTTATTTTGAAATTTCCTCTAAATTTGTATCCAACAATTTTGTGGTGAAAAGGACACAGAGAGAGAGGGAGTTGAGAGACCTTGGGAATGAGAGAGTAAATGAGTTGCTACTTTGCTTCATGTATCGGTGGGGGGAGGGGGGCTATTTATAGATTCGGCTATATAACCTTCTTTGTTCTCGAGAGTTCTTTTTTTCTTTTTTTCCTTTTTTTTTTTTTTTTTTCCCTTTTCGTCCCAACCACTAGAAAAAGAAAAATCTAGCAGTGACGGCATCATTTTCAGTTTTTAAGTTCACATAAGCCAGGACAGATTTTTAAGTTTCTGGTTAGTCGGGGATTCGAACCATCTCGGTTAGTGAGATCTTAAGATTGTCTTCTTTTCAACTCATTCACCCTATATGTCCTTATTCATGAGTTTTTTTTTTTTTTTTTTTTTTTTTTTTTTTTTTGGTAGTTTGACAATTTTGTCTCCAATTTTTTTATTTACAATTCAATCCCTGGAATTTTAAGATTTTAAACTTTATATGATCATGAAAATATATGATGAAAAGTTTTATGATGAAGGTCATGTATTTATTAAGCATGTGATAAGTCTATAAGTTTTGTGAAACTCGAATTACTATTAATTTTAGAAATTCTATATAACAATTCATTCTTATTCAGAATCTATTTTTCTTAATTTGATACGTGTCCATGAATCTTAGCTTATTAAAATTTTATACATCTAAACAGATTAAAACAAGGTAGGAATGAATAAGAGTGCTCCTAGATTTTATTTTTATGGTTTATTAAACCATTATTTTTGTATAGTGTTTCTTTTTTTAAGATCAAGTTATTAAAAATTAAGTGTTGAAACATGAAAAGTTTAGGAGGCAAATACGTTTTTTTTTTTTTTTTTAAATCAAGTGGAGTTACTATTAAGAGGTTTTTTTTTTTTTTTTTTTTACCCCTACTATGAGGAAATTTTAGGACTAAATAGGTTTGGAAAAAAATAAAAAACGAAAATGCGTAATCACGATAAGTTCAAGGGTTAGAGATGCAAAAAACTAGAAAATAGAAAAGACAAGACGGTGGAACGACGACGCTGGTACGTAGGATTAATGGCTAATATTGGGGGGAGGTGAATTTAATAACACATGTGGATGAAGAAAAATGGAGGGTTTTCTTTGGTGGAAAAAGAAAAATGAAGATTTGACTTTTATGTCACACACACGCATAAGATTAAAACCGTGGACGTTGACACCAAAACGCACGATGTATGTGGCGGTCGTTTAACTGGATTTCGTGAGGCCAAAGGAGGGGGCCAAAAAAAAAAAAAAAAAACAATTAGTACATGATAATTTTTCCTTGCACTGGAAAACGACAGTCGTCGACGTGGTCATCGACGCGGCATCCTCGCACCCGTGGGTAGACGAAAATGCCAGGTACCTATTTTCACATTCACGTTTTGATTTATTCATTTATTTTTAAGTTTATGTGCATGCATGTTTGTTTTTAAAGAGGAGTGCAAAATATGATTCATTGACCCCATGACACTGTGCTTTTCAAGTCTTGTAACCTATTATTATCTTGACACGGAGTCATCACATAAATACGATTTCATATTTATAAATTCAGTACATTAATTATTTTTTTTATTTGAGAGCGTCATTTTTAACGTTTTGTTAGAGAACTTTGAGACTAAACATAAAAAGATGAAGACGCGAGTAAATATTTTTTTTTATCATAAACTTCTAAATCATGATAATGGATTATTACGCCGGTGGAGTAAAAAACTTCTAAATCATAATCTTCCATGCTCTAATTAAATTAGACGTGTGTGGAGTAAAAATAATGACAACGTATGTTTTAACCTTTATTTTTTTTTTTCTTTTGGGTATGTCTGTGAGATTTATCTATATAAAATCGAAATAAAAACTTTTTCAAACAAAAGGGGTACTAAAAACTTTGGAAAATACCATTTGAAAACTGGAGGTTTTTTCAAACCCCAATGCTTAATGATCTCTTCCATTTTAAACGTGACATCATAAATTATACTAATTCTTTTAACTTGACAATTTTAATTTCCATTGAGACCTTCATTTGGCTTTTACTTTTTCTTGGTTTGGCTGACCCGTACATGTTGACAAGTAAGAGTCTATATATATAGGGGCATATATATATATATATATATTGATATTATTATTGCCTATATAGGGGGAAGTATAAGTACGTAAGCATGTACCTATAATCCTCCGATAGAATTAATAGGCAATGACGTAAACCTCATATATATACTTTTCCACATTTGTTTGCATATTTTAGAACAATTTACGGAGAAAATAAGATTCATGAGCATTCCAGACTTCTTTCCCACGCTTCAAAACCAAATTATGAAGTAAAAATAAAATTAGTCAATTAAATAACGTTTGTTGAACTTTACTTGATCATCTTAATTACGACAATTATTATCTGCCTAGTAAAAATAACATCAGTGAATGAATAAATAGGACTTTTGTTACCTTAATATTAACTGACATGACCTGCTTAATTTACGGGTTAGAAATCTTCTGAGTGCTATATATTGAAACACTGAAGAAGTCCTAATTATTGGTGTCTCCCTTTTCTCTTCAATGTTACCAACGATTGTGGTGGTGCTACGGCGAAGGGGGAAAAACACTATTTAGAGAGTTTTTAGGTTCGAATCATTTACTGTGACACATATAAGATTGTCTAATTTTTGACCCAAAAAAGAAAAAGAAATTGTGTGCAACCTATTTTTAAAGCTCAATCGGGCTTTTAACCGTCATATTACTATGATGTAACATCTAGTCTCATTTTTTATTTTGAAAAAACCCCCCTCAAAAGTTCAACTCTACAAGTTATTTAAAAAAAAAAAAAAAAAAAAAAAATCTGAATGAACATCCTTAAGTCTTTTTGATCTCATTATTCAACCGCCGTCTATCGGACTTCACCTTTTCAACTTATGGAACATAATAACTGCTGGGTAGGGCTTCACAGATCTATATACATATATATATATATATATATTAGTCTAAAAGTCAAACAGGTGCAATATATAGGTTAGACATATTCTAAAAAAATTATATGAATAGGAGAAAATTAAAATAATAAGTACAAAAAAAAATTTTAAAAATAACAAAGGATCTAAAACGAAAAGATGCATGAAAAAAAGATAAAAAAGATAAAATGATCAATACCAAAAAAAAAATTAAAATTAAAAAAAGGGTAAAAAAAAACGTAAGACCAAAAAAATATAAAAGTTTTCGGTATAAGATGAACCACTTTAGACGAAACTTAAATGCACAGTTGTGCACTTTGAGCTTTATATATTAGATATACTATATATAATATGTGTGTGTGTGTACATTTTTCGAGGAATCTATATTAGACATATAGATAACCGAGTTTCAATACTGAAATAAGATAAACTAGATAACGTAATTAAATTAAACACGATTGCAAGTTGGTTGTGGTCCATAATATTAATATTAATGAAGCTAGTTAATTAACTAAAAATAATGAAAACAATTTGATATTAATTAATAATATTAAAGATAGATATTACAGCTAGCTAGGCTTAGCCCAATTCTATATGTACTTTTTCTTTATTATTTATTTCTTAAAAAAAAAAAAAGGGAAAAGGTCAGTTCGTACTAATATTGTAATTAACATGCTTAATATTTCCGTCTTAGTGGCCAGAAACCTTTGAAGAATTTCTGCCTTAGAAAAACTTGTTCAAAAATAGGTACCGTTTGCCTTGATTAAGCGCACTTAAAGAGATTAAGGTGACTAGTCTTCGTCGATATTAATCTCCATTCAAGTTATGTATTTATCACCTTAGTTATTCAAATGTAGATGGATGGCAATAATAGCGTGTATATATAATTACATACATACATATATATATGGCAAAACCTAAAATCAACAGTAATTAATAAATTTTTTGATCTTTTGTATAAACCTTTGCAAATTTACTTATATAATCACATTTATACAGATTTATATATGTTTATATATATACACGGATGTGAATATCAATAAATGATAATTTAGAAGTTCTAGATATATATATATATATATATATATACAGAATATTAGTAAAAAATTTTGATTGAAAACTGATTAAAATGTGCCCTTGTCAAAATTTTTTTTTTTCCTCTTGTTTCTAATTTCTTAAGAAAAATGTCAAAAACATCAACTCTAATTCTAATTTTTAAGTATCAACCTATATGGTACATGAGTTATCATATTTTTGTTGAAGTATTGTTATATTAATTGATTATATTTTTTAATAAAAATATAATACATGAGTTGATATTTAAAAAATTAAGATTGAAGTTGATTTACTTATTATTACTCATTTCTTAAAAGCAAATGATTTTCCCAAGTTGAAACTTTCTCTCTCTAGATACCACTTTGATATCTCTGCAGTCAAATATATCGAAAACCTACCAATAAAGAATTTATTAGTAGGCTAAAATTTCTCAAATTACGGCGGAATAAGTAACATGTAACAAATGGAAAAAGGCAAGTACAATTGGAATTTTCGTCGTTACCAAATGAATTGCAACAAAAGAAATAATAACACAAACGTTGGACTAATCTAAGCACATATATGATGATGGTATAGTGCGTGTATCATATCAATATCAATACTATATAGTCGCAATCTAAAAATAATATTCTAATAACCTGTCTCTTATTTGAAGGTCAAACACATAATGTTGTGGTTTGAAC
The DNA here is from genome assembly GCA_025413485.1 of Ficus microcarpa. Taxonomy (NCBI): domain Eukaryota; kingdom Viridiplantae; phylum Streptophyta; class Magnoliopsida; order Rosales; family Moraceae; genus Ficus; species Ficus microcarpa. The sequence goes on from CM046387.1 coordinate 33,596,592, forward strand.
GTTCGCAGCCATGACGTATATATTGATATATATTCATATTGTAATTAGTAGGGTCAGTGATTTTTTCAAGAAGAAACCAAATATATATATATATGTTTTATATATGTGTCTATATGTATATGTTTTTGTTGAGATCTTTTATTTTTTATGTTTCAGATTAAAATAAGATTGTTGATTTCATCATACTCCATTCTTATAGTTTATAAAATAAATTTAAAAACCAATAATAAAACAAAAAGGATATAACCGCTCATTTTATTTGAAGATTAATGATGTCACACAATATATTAATCAAACAAGATTTGTCAAATCTATCAAATATCAAATTTGAAGAAAAAGAAAAATGTAAAAGACATTTTTATCGTTCAATCAAACCGTTGGTGGTATGGTAGGAGTTATGGAAATTATTGAAGATTCTGTCTCCATTAAGATTGTTGTTCCTCGAGCATATTTACGTTGAAGATAAGTGCCATGCCAACTTTGTGTCCTTGATTCAGTTTGATTCGTGATCCAATGCAGAAGACAAAGCAATATCGATTCTTGACTATATAACGGTGCACAAATGGAGTATATATTGTCGGAATTATTGCACATTTACCACATGTACACTTTTGCAAGCACATAATATATAGATATATCTATATATATGGTTTCAATTTCTACTCTTTTTTTTAATCATGGATGGTTACAGACAAAATTATAATAAGAAGTGTCTTCTTTAATTACATTTGATGATATGACATTTTATGTAACTTACAATTATAAGTTAAGTAACTTGCTAACCTTTTAAATATAAAGTAATTGGCCTAAATAGTCCCTGAACTTTTGTAAAGGTGACGGTTTGATTTGTGTATATATTTTTTTTTTGCTGAGATGACCATAAACTCTTATTTTTTAGCTATTATGGTACTTTCCATCAAAATCTGTTAATTTATAACAGAATAAAAAGGTATTTTAATAATTTACTAATAATTAATTTTAAAAAATTTAAAAAATTTTGATATCTCTCTTATCTCTCTCCCTTCCAAACCAAAGCCAATAACTCACACTTTCTCTCTCTTTCCCCCTCCCTCCTTGATCTCTCTTTCTCCTTAAAACCAAAGTAACCCAGATATGGAGCCAGAATCCGGAAGCAGGGGAAGTTCAGCAGCGAGGGGAGGAAACCAGATCGAAGTCTTTCTCTTTCTATCCTTCCCTCCTTAATCTCTCTCCCTCCCTTCTTCCTCGATCTCTCTCTCTTTCTCCTCGAAACCAAGCCCAAATCTAGGACCAAGATTCGGGGGTGGAGCAAGCTTGGCGACAGGAGGAAGAAACTAGATTAGAGTGCTCGAGTGGCGGTGGGTCGGGGGGGGGGGGGGAACCCAATTTGATTATGGGTTTTGAGCCGAGCTCGTTGAGGGCGACAACAGTGGGAGGGAGGCTCGACGATGACAAAAACGGAGGGGGCTTGACGATGGCAAAGACGAATGGGGCCAACTCTGATTTGGGTTCCAATAGGGGAGTGAAGGCTCACGGCAAATAATGGCAGGAGGGGGGGCCAGACCGAGAGAGAGAGGAGGGGGCATAGGGGTTGAATGGTGTCAGGAGGGGGGCCAAATTGAGAAAGAGAGAGAGAGTAGAGGGGGTGGGGGATGAATGGTGTCGGGAGGGGAGCCGGGGTTGGGGGGCCACACCTAGAGAAAGAGGGGGGAGGGGTGGGCGAAACACAGAGAGAGGGGGAAGGGTATTTTAGTAGTTTTATTACAAAATAATCATTACAATAATATTTTGTTAAAAATTTAACAGATTCTGACAGAAAGGATTATAATGATCAAAAAATAAGAGTTTAAGGTTATTTCAGCTAAAAAAAAAAAAGGAACTAAACTGTTACCTTTATAAGAGTTCAAGGATTATTTAGACTAATTGCTATTAAATATAATTAAAATATTTTCTTTTTCTTTTTTTAATTTTAGATATGAGCAATTGATATTTATAATTTGAATAAAAAAACCCGAAATTAACAAAAATTAAAAAAGCCTCCAAAATCTCCATATCCTAAATTAGACCCAAAAAACAATCAGACCCCAAACTCAACCAAATCAACTCAAAACCCAGATGTTGCGCCACAATTGTTGCCGTCACCGGAGAAGATCAACGAGAGAGGCGAGGTGCGAGGTTCGTGGTTCGTGGTTCGTTGTTCGTTGTTCGTTGCTCACCATAACGGCTCCGCGATCTCATCGCCGGCTTCGGGATCTCACGAACGTTGCCGAAGATCGCGACTGTCTCACCGGCGCGGCACTTTCACAAGCACTCATTGACAGAAAACGCAACCTCCAAATGGGGAGGAACGTCGCCGTCTCATTATCGTCGCGTTTAGGTCCCAGTCGCGGTCACAATTCTGTCCCAGGTGTTGTTGCGATTCCTTCCCAGTCGTGGTCGTCAAGATCGTGATAATGTCGCACTCTTCCCTGTCGTGACGACAAGATCTACAAACAAAACCAGATCAGTCCATCGCCGGCGCGGCGTCGTTTGGCAATGAACTACCTCGCCAGGATCTTGCGGCCGTCGTCCTTCATCGTAGTTGTCCTCCTTCGCCGGCGGTAGAGTAGAAAGAGAAAGAGAGAGCAAAGAGAGAGACAGAAGGGAAGAGGGAGAATGAGAAGAGAGAAAAGCAAAAATTGTAAATAAATTTTTGTTTATTTGAAAAATAAAAAATATACTAATCAGGAATAAGATTCAAAAACTAGAAATGAATTTCTACAAATTATTGTTAATGTTCCTTTCAAAGAAAAAAAATTATTGTAAATGTTAAAAATAGTTTAAAAAAAAAAAAACCATGTTAGCAAGTTACCAACGAGTCGTTCATCCATATCACATTTAATGAGCTCATATTCATTAATTTCTATTAATTTTTTTATCGAATGCTTTATTTATTATAACCATCTGATCAATATCATTTGATTAAAATAAAAATAATCATGGATGAGTAAATATTAGAGCAACTATTGAAAACTCTTTCATATATATATATAACATTGATACCCACACGTATAAAACGTTTTTTATAACCAATGAGCACGTAGAGAAATGAAAAAGTTAACAAGTTGACAAAGAACATAATATTGATGGTGTTATTCAAGCCCTCCTTGCAGTACTTGTTGAGCTATTCTATAGATGGTTTCTGTTTGAACAAACCCTAACAGAAGTCAGAAGTTTGTAGTCACGAAGCCGATAATACAGTCAACAATTACATAATTGCTCATAAAGATTCTAAAATTGTACTTTTTTCGGGTTTGTGTGTTGAATTAAAAGTTATTCCTGTGTTGTCACTCTTTGGAAAGTTGCTTTTCATATCCTACATGGTGGCTTTTCTAGATTTTTTTTTTAAATATTTTGGTTTTGATAGTTTTTGCTTGTTTAAAAAATTTGGTTGTTTGATTTTTTTTTTTTTAAATCTAGGATATATGCAAATTGTGATTTAATTCGTCTAGCTAGAACTATAAGAATAAGTAGATCACTAATATTGTATTTCTTCATAAGCTCTTAGGTTTTTATCTTCTATGGTATCATAACTAGGTTCAAGACTCTTTTTTCAATAATTATGTTGTGTCCATCCAAATAAACTAACTGTATTATTACCCCGCTAGTAGAGCTAGTTCAACGGATGAGAAGAAAAATGTTTAATTTTCAGGTTTGAAATAGTGGAGTGTTTTCGGTGTTTATTACCAACATGGACTTGTGATTGTGCTGCGTACGTGCGTACGTATGAGTGAGACTTAAATAATTAGCTAAGATATAGTCTCATGAATATGTATCGCTTTTAAATTTTTAAAATTGCTTATGTGAACCCGTAACTGGATTCAGCATACGATCATATATATATATATATGTATGTATGTATATATTTGTATTAATATGTATTGCTTTTAAATTTTTAAAAATTGCGTATGTGAACCCGTAACTGGATACAGCATAAAATATTTTGCAGAATATAATTGTATTTTCCCTTGCAAGAAAAATCAATTTTGTCAAATTTTAGATATGTGTAGTAACTTCGTCGCATCTTACTCATCTATTGATCTATACTGACGTTGAATTTTTGGAGATTTATTTGGTCTTTTTAGTCGGCTTCGTGACATTAAAAGTAGAAAAATAAACTTTTTTCTTGACCTTCTTCCGAAGAAAAGGAAAATTAATTGCTTTGAAATTTAGAAGATCATGTGCTGAAAGCCTAGTCAATTAATGTAATTAATATACCTACTTAACATTTTGATGCAGCAGAAGTGTATGTTAGAAAAGTAAAACAATAAAAATAAAGGGGTCAGATAGATTAGTTAACCTGTTGATTCACACAAAATGTCAGGAAAACCCTTTAAAATTCTGTTGATTCACACATAATACAGAACATTGGCATTAAAATTCGTTGAATCAAAAGAATACTGAAAATTGTAGAAAGAAGAGTAAAACTCAAAATTTCATTAAAAAACTGATTGTATCTCCACATACGATGGACTAACATACTTATAGGCTAAACTATCCCAAATGAAAACAGGAAACTAAAAATATAATTAGAAAAATAAACAATTTTGAAAATAAAAATAAAGATAATAAAATGAAAAGCCAACTTATTTTTTACCTAAGAATTAAGCCAAAATCAAATCTAACTTTCCTAATTGTGAAATTGCTAATTGACTTTCTTTTGTAATAATTGTCTTTGAGTAAAAAATATGCTTTCCAATTTAGATACAATTTGTTTCCCAACATGGCTTCATCATTCTCCCTAGATTGGAGAGAATTCGTCCTCAAATTCAGAATAGCTTTAATCGATAGGTGTGAAGAACAATTATGATGAATTCGTAATGACCCATCGATCTTTGGACTAAATGGCTTGTCGAACTTATGAAAATCAACCGATGAAAAATTTTATTCAATATTGGATCCTCTAGAATCTAACTCAATCTTCAATGGAAAATTTTCTTCAATGAACATCAAGATAAATTCGAACACTTGATCCTTTTCTTCATTATCTTCATCAAATATTGGACAGTCACCTCCTCATTCAATTTCCTCAAAAACTAGATCAAAAGAAAATCAGACTTCTTCTTCTTCTTCCCCATCACTTTCGTCAAAGATCGGAGAAAAATTGACAATTTGATCTTCCTCTTCTCCAACATATTTGTCATATATTGGATCAAAATTAATCTTTTTACCTTCTCCCTCATCATCGCTTTCATCAAATATTGGATCGAATATTCCCTCAAAGCTATCATTAGACTTGTAATCGGAAATAGAATGATGGGATGCAGTGGGCAATGTAACAAACTACTGTTTTAGGGTAGTAAGTTCTTGCCAAAGGGAATGGATTAGTTAATATGTTAATTTACACAGAATGTCAGGAAAACCCGTCAAAATTCTATTGATTCACACAAAATACCAGAAATTGACATCAAAATTCGTTAAATCAAAAAAATACCAAAAATTGTAGAAAGAAGAGTAAAACTCAAAATTTCATTCAAAAACTAATTGTATCTCCACATATGATGGACTAACATATTTATAGGGTAAACTATCCCAAATGAAAACAGGAAACTAAAAATATAATTAGAAAAATCAACAATTCTAAAAATAAAAATAAAGATAATAAAATGAAAAGCTAACTTATTTTTTACCTAGGAATTAAGCCAAAATCAAACCTAACTTTCCTAATTGCGAAATTGCTAGTTGACTTTCTTTTGTAATAATTGTCTTCGAGTAATATATATATATATATATATGCTTTCCAATTTCAACACAATTTGTTTCTCAACATGGTTTCATCACATTCACGTTGCTAGTTCATAATATTATACCTAGCTAATATTACAGTTGCTAGTTCATGATTTACCTAATCAATATCGTTTAGCTAGGTCGCATATTCTATTTATTTAATAAATGAAAAGGAAGAAAAAACCCCCACTCAGATTTATAAAATTAAAAGAGAGGAAAAAAAAAAAAAAAACAACAACAACAACAAACAAACAGCAAATTTAGTTTATTATATATACACACGCTTTTCTTTTTAAATCAGTGATCATGTCTGTTTGTTGGTATATATTTTACTCTTTGAGATATATATATGTAGATCAGTAAAGAAACGTCATATTTTTCTTTCGTATATATTTTACTCATTTGACATCACGTTTTAAAACTTTTTAAAAAAAATTTACAATATTTTTTGAATTTATGATGTAAACAGATCCTAATATCATTCTTACATGATATGAAATAGGCAATTAATTACAGGTACAGTACTGTCATTTAAAATCCTTACTCTCCCTCAAATGTGGGGGTGTTACATATCTGGTTGCTAGATTATTATTATTATTTTTTTTTTGAAGTAAGATTGCTAGATCTTTTTTTGGATGGTGGTGGTCTGACTTTTTATGAAGGCCTCTAACAAAGTATCACCATCCGTTTTTGTCCTTTTTTAACTTGAAATTGAAATCTGCCATTTTCATCTCCCAATATCACATCAACCGTCATTGATGAAAAAATTTTCTAAACATTACCTGTACAACTGCCAAGTGTTCGGAGGGCACCGTTTGAGACAGACGTTTAGCTAGGTTTATACTTGACTAGTGAAAACAACAAAAATATCGATATGTATTATTGAAAATAATCAAAGAAATAAGAGAACAAAACACAATGATATTACAAAATTAGATATGTTGTCTAATATAACAAATCTGTTAAAATCAATACATATTTTAAATCACAATAAATATAAATCAATTAAAAGTTTCTGATAATAATAATTATATAAAAAATAATAACTTTTCCTAATATGTATAATATGGATATACATTTGTACCAAAAAAAATTTTGGATATACATATCTATCTACATATGTATATATATGTGAGATATATAAAAGAGCCACGTGTATGCAAAGGAATATATATATATATATGTGGGGAAAAATGTCACGTAATATATAATAGGTATCATTTTCATACTTATTGCAAGCAAATCTGTATATAAAATTTTTCTTTGGATATACATATCTATCTACTGCAAAATCTTATACAGATGTGGTGGCGCTCTCTGCTGTGATCATGTCTCATTGAGTAGTGGGTGAACCATACACAATGATATTACAAAATTAGATATATTGTCTAATATAACCAATCTATTAAAATCAATACATATTTTAAATTATAATAATTATAAATCAATTAAAAGTTTCCGATAATGATAATTATATGAAAAATAATAACTTTTCCTGATATGTATAATATGGATATACATTTCTACCCAAAAATAAAAAATAAAAAATAAAAAATTTGATGTACATATCTCTCTACATATGTATGTATATGTGAGATACATAAAAGAGCCACGTGCATGCACGGGGGACCTTTAGAATATATATATGGATGAAAAGGAATATATACATGGAGAGAGAGAGAGAGAGAAATGTCATGTTATATATAACAAGTATCATTTTCGTACTTATTTTTGAAATTCTGAAATTGCAAATCTGTATATAAAAAAATTTTGGATATACATATCTATCTGCATATGTATATATATATGTGAGATATATAAAATAATGTGCATGCACGGGGAACCTTTAGACTATATATATGGATGAAAAGGAATATACATATATATATATATATATATATACGGGGAAAAATGTCATGTAACAAGTGTCAATTCTTATATACAGATGTGGTGGCGCTCTCTGATGTGGTGGGTGAACCATTTTTTTGGTCTCTTTGAAGGACCACATTCGGCTGCAGCAATATCAGAAAATAAATATCAAAACTTATAATTACGGCTGGTAAGTTTTACACCTCATATCCGCATCATTGGCATTGACATTTTGCATATTTTCGAATCTTAATTTCCTCTCATTCTTTATATATATATATATATATATATATATATCCCTTGTTTGTTTCTAAATTTACCATCTTTTCCGCATTTTTTTCAACACATATCTTTCTTAATTATTAAATTAAGTTGCTTAAACTCCGTACATACAAAGTAAAATGAAGAAGTACGAACTAGCAAAATTATTATAAGCTAGATATATAGGTTGATGGCGATGTCAAGCATTGACTTTTGATGTGATGATGAATTTATGAATTTACAATTTCAATTGATCGGTTCAAAATAACATGACTTTTGATTGTCCACCCAAATTAATTATTTATGACTCAGAGATTATTGACGACTACATGGGTTTTCAAACCCCACACGTAAAAAAAAATCATTTATTGCAATCGAAACTATAGCCTTACACATTTCAGCCAAAAAAAAAAAAAAAAGGAAAACAAGAACTAACAGCTTGTGTCAAAAAGTGCGGGGATTAAAATATCTATGGTTAAGAAGGAATATTAGAAAAATGTCATATTTTAATTTGGTGGGTGTACCAAATAAGTACAATGACATGGTATATCTAGATTATTGAATAATTTCTCATTAAGATCAAAATTAGTGGTCTGCAAACCGGCACTAGTTTCTTATCGAAGAGAAAAAACAATATTTAATAATATTGGTATACTTTAGGGATTGATAAGTTGAGGTAGCTATATAGATTGAATTTGGCATATCATGATGCCCAACTCATTTTGGGATATACATGAACTGGAATATGGATAACTACGCTACTTGGTTTAATCTGTTTATGGTCCACATTTTTTCTTTCAATTAATTGTGAAAGCAAGCTAGGGGAAGGTCTAATTTTTCTTTATTAGTAATAAACTCTAAAATTTTATTAACTATATATATCTTTTTTAGTCAGCCAAATTTAGTAGGATGACACTTTGCCTCACATGAAACTTGGATCTCCATTTATCTAAAAGAGGGAAGAAACTTGTAATAATGTCTAATTATAGCCAACTTGAGCTTATGATAATTATTCAAGATTTCTATTTATCGTTGAAACATAGAAAAATCCAATGGCAAAATATAAAGTGCGTTTGATTTGCTGGTTGGAGATAAAATTTTTAAATTTGAGTTTGTTGACTGTTTAAAAACTAATTATAATTTTTGTTGACTTTTCAAAAAAGATTAAAACGAAAATGAAAATTTTGAATTAGGCTTTATTTGCCTCATCATCTCATTTCAACTCAAACTGTATTTTTTTTTTTCCTAAAAAGTTTTTGTCTTTTTCCCAAAAAGTTTTTGTTTTTTCTGAAAATTCAAAAAATTTACTATTACAACTAAAATATTTCAACTCAAACTAACCAATCAAACAAACCCTTAGAGTTGTAATATCATGCAAAAGCTTAATATTCCCTTAATTTCGGCTTTCACCAAAAGCAAGGAGGGGTGAAGTGAAAGCATAACTACCATACGACATATAACAATTAATGCATGGAAAAAAGCATAACTATACCATACGACATATAACAATTAATGCATGGAAAAATTTGAAGAAAAATGATCTTAAATTTGGGTTGTTTTAATTTTTACGATTTTTGAAAGTAATGAAACACATTGAGACAGTATAAGACCGGTTTTGGATCTGTTTTTTTTTTTTTTTTGGTTATGTTAATTAGTATTGAGATTTCTTCTAATATAGATGATAGGCATAGGATGAGATGACATGATCTCCGTTTTGACAAGCCAAAAAAAAAAAAATTTGATGGACAAGACTTCACGTTTCATTTTTGTCAAGCCGGGCTATTTTTGAGACACCGAAAATGAAAAAGATAAAATTGTAGTAGAGCAATCCACTAACCTAATATTTTATGTAATTAAAATAATTTTAAAAAAAAGTAATAAATGAAACAAGATTTATACATATAATTAAAATGTCCAAGGCACCACCAGATGCTATTCCTAAGTACATTTTCAAAACCTAATTTTATGATCTCAAAATATTAGTCCAAAATTTGTGCCTCCAAAAACACGAAAGAGATCATAAACGAGAAGTGGATCACTAAAAATAATTGTATTAATGATTAATTTAGTAACAAAAAATTTAATTGAAATAGAGTGTTTAAAGAGTAGACTAAGGGATGTCAATATACTCATCTTAATTACAGTCATTCCCCACCTATTAAGAGATAATTAAACCAGAAATTGAATCCTAATTAATTCCAAAATTGATTTGGGATTAAATTACTCATAATTTATTTTATAATATTCAAAATTTCCCTTTTTTACATGCTCTCTCTCACTTCCCTAATCTCTCTCTCTCCTACATACTATCATTCCTCTCTCTCTCGCTCTTTATGTTCCTCTAACACGCACAAGCCTGGTTGATTTTGTAAACAAGACGATTTTAGAGTTTTTGATTTCTTAATTCATGATTTTGTTGGTGGTGATTTAATAATTTTATATATTAGAAACATATCTTAGAGTTGTTTCGTGTGTGTGTGTGTATGAATCATATACGCTGTGGTGATAATTTTTATATTTTTAATGAATTTTTTGGATTTGACCACTGCTATTAGAAATTTCCAGATTTTATGATAAGTTTTCCAAACTGTTTTTGAGGAAGAAAACGGACTAACAAATTTAGTCTTGTTGGAAAGCGCTAGATGTCTATTTTCATTTTAAATCATTTCATATCGTTTGGAGATATATGTGAATTTTTATGATTTTTCAAAGAGACAGAGGTCCAGCTGTCAGATTCTGTAAAATTTTTAACGATCAGTTTTCAAAACTATTTTTGAGAATTCAAATGGTCTCCGTTTTAAACAAATTTGATATTGTTAGAAAACTATAGATGTCTATTTTCATTTGAAATCAGTTTTAGATCATTTGGAGATGCATGTGATTTTTTTATGATTTTTCAAATAGGCAGAGGTCCCACTGTTAGTTTTTGTAAAATTTTAGTAATCAGATTCAAAACTATTTTTAAGAATTCAAACGGTCTCCATTTCTAACGAATTAGGTACTGTTAAAAAGATTTGAATGTCTACTTTTGTTGACAATTGGTTTCAGATCATTTGGATTCATATATGAAGTTTTATGAATTTTGGAAAGGATGGAGATCTGATTGTCAATTTTTGTAAAGTTTTGTTGTAATTTTATAAAATTGTTCGATTTTTGTGTTTTGTGTTATTGAATGATGATATAGGCCTATTGGGTGTTGTTATGATACGGTGGATGTTTTTGATGAATTATTGTGATCTTTTGTTGATTTTATTAGATTTATTATTCATGAAATGATCAGTTCTAAAAGCAAGCACCTGAGACCTTAATCGTACATCACTATCGGAAAATTTGAAAATGTTAAGTAAGGCGTTTATGTAAGTACACTGTTATCTGCAACATGAATTAAAGATTTAAAAAGTATATGTTTTGATATTAATGATGATATTATGATATTCTTATATAATACTTCTTAAATAATACGTTTTGATGAAAAATGTATATATTGTATGTATATGTATTTTTATATTTTAAAATAGCGTTGTACACTCTTGATAATGATGATGATAATGTTGTTCGGTGAGCAGGCTTTTTATCATCATTGGTTTGGAATTTGCTACCCCACTCCTTTCGTTGACTAGTGGGCTATTGATGGTAAAAAGCCGAATACAATATTTGATGGTTTTTAAATGATGTTTATTTATGATGATGATGATGTTTATGATGATAAAAAAATGTTTATTTACGTTTGTGAGATTTAAATGTTTTATTAAGCCTTTGTTTATTTAAATTAATTCATATTGCAGATTAAAGATAGGGAAAGATGTAATATTCGAGGAGCTTAGAGCGGAAGTGAGACAATATATGATAGGAAAACGGGAGGAACGATCATGAGACGGACATTTTTAATTTTAAATAAAGTTTTGAGACTTTAGTTTATTATTATTTGAGTGGATGATTCATATGAACTTAGATTTTGTTTCATGAAATGGGCTTTAAAAATATATATATATATATTTAATCATGAAGGTTATTTTGATATAGTTTAAATAAATTCTAGAGTTTTCTAAAATTATCAAAGTAAAGTTTTCTGTTATGTAAGATTTTTATTTCAAATTTAATATTTATATAATTTTAAAAGAAAGAAATGATTAAATAAGAAGTCAATTGTAACGATCCATGAAGGGTCGTTACAATACAATAAATTTATGTTTAAACATATTATGTTAAAACCCATTTTAAATATATCTACCACATTAACTACAAATAAAAAGTACGATTTTTTTTTTTTAACCCCAAGTCCCCAAAGAAGTATAATAGAATACTCCCATGTTATTATGAATATATATATATATATATATATATGTACCCACATTTTTTGTTAACTCTAGTTTGACTTTTGTGAACCTTAAATTTCTTTTCTATCGATTTCTTTATGAAAAAAACAAAATTTGAAGCATTCATCTTGTTTCGTGATTGTTGAATATGAGGAGAGGTGACATGGTACCGAGATTTTGGTCTAGAAAAGTTAAAAGTTCCTGATCAACTCTTTTGGATAGATCATTGATAAAGTGAAGCAATGAATAATGACATCCTAAGAATGGCTCAATCTCTGAATTTTTTTTTTCCCTAATTAATTGCTAATTAATTTCGAAGTTACCATATAAGTGTATAGATTCACACTGCTTCCCTCTGAGATTTATGGTCTGATGCTCCATGCCCTCATTAACAGAAACCAGAAGGCCTAAAGTCCATTCGAGCATAAGATTTTCAATATCTACTTCAAAAAAAAAAAAAAAAAAAAAAGGAAAGTTCCTCCGAGAATAACAGTTCACATCAAGAGAAAGAAAAAGTCTCCTACATTTTGATTGAATAAATTCTGAAGAATCCTTGCGGGGGGGGGGGGACCCATTCTCATCAAGAAGGCTTTCTTTACTTGAACATCCAAACGTCCTCCTCTGCATGACAGGGAAATGAAACAATTAAAGATGCTTACTTTGGAAATACTTCACAAACAGCAAACCAATAAAAGAGACTATATGATCCGCTTTAAAAATGCAATATAAGCAGCAAACTTGGATTGATCTCTACCAACAAGCAGCAACAATCTTCTAGGCTAGCCAAAAATCTCCAACAATGCACTAAAAGAGCACCAGAAACTCTGCAACTGTTACTTGGAAGGTCCTATCCATGAAAAAATTTATTAACTACAATGGGATACATTTATCTCTTGGACCATAAAAACACAAGCCTGGATACCAAACAATAAAGAAACATTGTTGCTTACCTTAACCAGTCCTATAAGCACCTAGTCCACACCCAAGGTGGTACGTACTTTATCCTCTTTTCCCTAGTTACACCTGAGGTAGCCATCTCTTTACCAAAATATAGAATAGAGCAGCCTGCAGTATAAGAAAACATATCCAGCCGTGTAAAATAGCTGTCATTTCTTTCAAGCATACAAACTAAATAATAAGATAAAGAAAAATAGTTCAGTGACCAAGAAACTCAGAGACACCTATTGATTTTGAATAAAAGAATGCTTCTTTTCAGCAACTCTATCACCCCAGTATGAAGTCCAAGTAAATGAAACAGTAGGATCGATGGACTGCCCGATGGATCCCCACAAGAACATATACAGATCAAAGCAAAATGAGCCGCATAAGAAGTGTAAATAAATCAAGAACAATGAATTGAAAGTCAATTTTCGTTATGAAAGCAACTGCAACATCCACAGATATAATCTCTCTACCCCTTTAGAAAAGCATCCACGAAAAATGAGACTCGTAGGTCCGTTCTGGTACTCTAAATTGGATGTAACTGCCACCACATAGGAGTACTTCTTAGTTAGGTTGCCTCTCCTTGAACACGTATTCCTGATTGGTAATCATCTTATCCTTCCTTTTATTTTCCTCTCTCTCTTTACACTTATTTGCAGGGCTTCCATCTGAACAGTGCACACAGAATAGCAGATTGAAAAATTCCTGCAAAAATATATTCTGAAAGTTAGACCAAGAAAAAAATATAAACAAAAATGACACCACGTAGAAAAAAAGTAACGCGACAATAGCTCCAAGATGAAATTTAAAAGAAAGCAATCTATAATGTTTAGAGAGAGAGAGAGAATAAGAAGTAGTTATGTTAACCATATTTTTCCGTCTCAGGAGGGAAAAATCCGTCAAAGGCTGATCACCACCATAAGCTGTAACAACGGAAACAAAAATTAGATATCTAAACACATCATGTTCGATTCTTTTTCTTTCCGTCTTGTTACAATTTCAAAATAAACTGATTACTTGTGGAACTAGTTAAGGTTTCTATGTGGCCAAAGATGGGACTCTACCTCAAATATCTAAGTGTAAGAAACTAGGAATTAAAGAGTCAAAAACAGAGAAACACTTATAATATCAAATATATTAACAATATATAAACAAGTAACAACATACTCGACTTAAACTCGGTGCTCACCAAGATGTTTGCTCTGTTTGAATGACCAATGTCACATTCAAAGAAGAGGAGCTCAACACTAGTCTACAGGAAAAAGAGGCAAGAATAAAAATAGAATTATTAACTGCAACATTGACCAACTCATTAACATTCATATGCATTCTTTCTCTCTTCCTACTTGTCCTCAACATTTGAAAATAAAAGCAGACCAAGGCTTCCAATATACATAACTGAACACTGAGTCCATTGTTCAATACATAATCGTTTAACAACATTCTCGATTTAAAATCAGTCTCATCAACATGTTTGCTCTGTCTGATAGGCAAAACTTGTCTTCAGCAAAAAAGGAGCTCAACACTCGTCTCCAGGAAAAGGAGGCTGGCAGAATTTAAAAGAACATAGATCAGTAAAAACGAAAATAATCGAATCAAAGCATTCATATGCACTCTCTCTCTTTTCCTACTTGTCCTTATTGATTGAAAAATAAAATCAGACCAATATTTCCAATGTAGTCCTCAATATCTACTGCACAATAGCATAATAGCAGGAGGGGCGACATTGTAGGGAAATGATTATGCCATAATCAGAAGCCCAACTTCAGCAAACAATAATCAGAAGCCTGACTTCAGCAATATACTACTGCATCGTACTAGATCACCTTCTATATCTAGCAAAAGTATTTCAAAAAGTCAGATGAAACCAGCTATAACTTGAACTGGAAGAAAAGAAAATTTAAAAAAACTGCAAAACAGTTTACAAGGCTTTAAGAACAAGTTCAAAGCTAATTTTACCATATAGGGGTACTAGCGTGCCCCTGTGAGGTCGGCAGGAAGCGGCAAACATTGATGCTCCAAAATTCGAGGTGGCTTGTATCATGCTCTTTGATGCTTGTGTTCTTCTGTTGCTCCAGGCCTCTTTAATTGAAACCTAAAAGTCCATGCAAACATTATATTTCCAATCAACTCAAAAAAAAAAAAAAAAAAAAAAAAAATAAAGGGTTCCAAAGTTGCTCCCAGCATAACATGCTGATTTAAAGGATTTATGCAAAGATTAGAAGCCATACCTAATATCCAATAGCAACATATAGCAGGCTGATGAACTCCAGACAGCAAACTGCTTGAGTTTGAAAACAAAACTGACACACCAATTGTTATTAGCTCATGATACATGAAAACAATGTAATGTAAGAAAACAAAGGTAACTATCCCAACTTGGAGAGTAGTTAGTTCTAATCACTATATATACCAGAGACGCAACACATTTGTGGTGTCAAGAAGACCAATCATTGACTCGGTTGAGACCTATCAAATCCAAAAATTTAAAAAAAAAAAAAATTTAAATGGGTAAAAGAGAAGGTAGAAATCTATTATCAATAAAGATGTGTTCAAGCAATAAACGAGTAAGAAAAAGAAAGAAAGAAAGAAAGAAATGGATAGGAGCTTACTATCTTGACATGTAAAGTCACCAGTGACCACCATCTGGGGCTGGTAATGCACTTTTACCACTGTCCAAGGCCATTAAAATTTAGAGATTTCACATATAATGAAGAAAAATTTAAAGTGTATAAACTATGTATACCTGCCACTAGGCCCTTCCAACAGGCATAAAATCTGAACTCCCTTTTCTCACTTTAACTTGCTCCACAAGTAGCCTAGCTCTCTGATATACGTGTTTATGCCAATCAGCAATGTCTCCCATCCACGAAGTCTACTAAGTACGTTAAAAGAGACAGTTCAGCTACATTTCCTATGGTGAAAGGAGTTATGAGACACATTTTGCGAGACATCTCAAGGAAAATCATACCTTCATATATCATCTTTATTTCTTTTCTATGGTCGAATAACCATAACCAATCTAATCTCTCACTTGCTTAACAGACATGTTATGGAGTTGGAAAACCAAACTCGCTTCTCCTTTAGTATCTCCTTTTTTTCTTATGCTTCTTAATCCATCTCCCTTTACTCCCTCTCTCTCCCCTTTTTTTTTTTCCCTACGTTCTTTTCTTTTTTTTTTTTTTTTTTCTTAAATACTTGTTAGATTTTTTAGTAGAAGAAAAAACTGAATTGGAATATTTTGGTTTAGAATGATGAATCAAATGGAGGCTAATTTTCAATATATATATATATATTAGTATTTTTTAAAAAAAAATAATTTTATATTTGTTTACAAAATTATCCATTACTAAAAAAAACATAAAATTTTCAATTAAAAGATCAAAATCGATCAAATCTTCACTCAGAAGAATCATAT